>SJYX01000973.1:250199-293613 GCA_006410675.1 Oreotragus oreotragus
ATTTGCCCTCTCTGTGCCTCGGTTCCCTTTTCTGTACCGTGGGGATGTACCTTTCACATGCCTACCTTCCACGACCGCTGTGGGTCTTAGGTGAGCCAGTGCACGTGAAGCGCTCGGCCTGCGTCCCGCAGAGCGGGTCCTGGGGTGGAAGTGACCTGGGAACGACTACCCACTTCCACCACCAAGGAATCGAGCTCAGGGAGGTTTCTTCACCTGCCCAAGGTCTATAGTGCTGGGGAGGCAGTCAGATCCCAAGGTCCGCCTTAACCATCACACTCCTTGGCCCCTGTTGGCTGACCCAGGAGAGTGCTGAGCCCTAGGTCACCACTCAAGGTCTTGTTCTCCTTGAGTCATTAAGCGCCTTCTCTGCTTGCTTGTCAGCCCCCAGTCCTGACTCTGCAGAAGCCTTGGGGCTGGGGTCTGGGGGCAGGCAGGCGGCCCACTGAGCTTGACCCGGAGTGCAAGGGGCGCTTGGGTCCCTGGGCGGAGGGGAGGGCTGAACCCAGTGCCCACCGCCCGCAGGTTCAGAGCCTGGTGAGCCACTGCACCTGCCCGGTTCAATTCTCCATGGTCAAGGTGTCGGAGGGGAAGTACCGCGTGGGAGATTCCAACACCCTTATCTTCATCCGGGTAAATTTTGGGAGACGGGGATGGAGGGAGCCCGGGGGGTCAGCAGGATCCGGCGTCCTGTGGTGGGACTTTACCTAGGCCTGAAGGTGAGGAAAGGAGATCACCATTCACCTCTAGCTATCCATCAGAAGGCTTTCCCTCTCTCCCTCTGGGAATTCCAGAAGATTCCTGGCAAAGTTGGCAAGCATGTCCCCCGCTCCCATTAGGGCAGTTAGAAACAGCCCCCACCCCCATCCACCTCAGCCTAGTTCAGAGGGGGGTTCTTCAGGCAGAAGTGGGGGTGAAGGGTACGCCCACTTTTCCACCCGCAGGCGTGGTCACAGCAAGGGGCCTGAGACTCGCCGCCCCCCAAGTCTGTGCTCCCTGTATGGCCCAGCCGGGCCGCCGCTCACATGCAGCTTCTGAGCGCCGGGTTCTGACGCTAGGACGGGTCTGACCTGTGCCCCCCGTGAGTCCCCCGCCCATACCTGACCCCTTCACCAGTAAGAGCCTGTGCCCAGGGGCGCGGCTAAGTCTTCTCGCTGGGCCAGGCCGCCCCTGGAGGCAGGGCCAGCTCCCCGGCCCTTGCCCCGCAGCCTGAGCCGAGAGCCCTGTGAAGTCGGTGGGGAAGGACTGTGGCGCCCTGTCTCCTCTGAGGAAGTGGAAGCTTGAAGAGAGTGGAGTGAGGCTGGGACTCCCGCGAACTCTTTAAACACACACACCACAGAGCAAAGCCAGGGGCCGTTTCTGATACAAACGGGTGCAGGTCTGAACCCCTTCACGGTGAAGAGAGAGACGAGAGTCCAGGGTCAGACGACCCAGCGCTCGTGAGGTCCTGTGTCTCTCTGTGGGGCATCCTGCCGTTCGTCAGCTTGACCTCCACCCTTGACAACATGTGTGATTTGATGCCAGTCACAGGAGGGTCTTGGGCTGCAACCACACACACGTGTGTGTGTATGCGGATGTGAGCTAGGGCTGAAGGCCTGCAGGCTGGTCCAGGGAGAGGGGACAAACTCACCCTGCCCTCCACCTCACTCTTGCCCCCTGCAGATCCTCCGGAACCACGTGATGGTGCGTGTGGGGGGCGGCTGGGACACACTCGGTCACTACCTGGACAAACATGACCCCTGCCGGTGCACGTCCCTCTGTGAGTCCCCTGGGAGGCCCTTCCCTGTGACTCTGGGTTGGGAGGCCAGGAGCAGAGGCGGGAGGTAGGTCTGATCTCCACCGTGGAAGGTACTGGTGTGGGCAGCCATAGTGTAGTACCAGTTAGCAGAGGCGGGAGGTAGGTCTGATCTCCACCGTGGAAGGTACTGGTGTGGGCAGCCATAGTGTAGTACCAGTTTACACCACAAGATGACGCCAAAGCCAAACAGAACCAGCATTTGTTTGCCTGGAGAATCCCAAGGACAGGGGAGCCTGTGGGGCTGCCGTCTAAGGGGTTGCACAGAGTCAGACACGACTGAAGCAACTTAGCAGCAGCAGCAGCATGTCGGCTGGATTAGGTTTGGTTCTGATGGAGGCACCAAGCATGACTTGGAAGGGTCTGTAGTCTTCCCTTAATCTCCCATCAGCACCTCAAGACATCCCAAATAAGCATGCAATCTAAGTAAAGGATGTGAACTTGCAATACAAATGCAGCTTTAAGCAAGTCCCCCACCTGGGCCCTCCAACCAGATTTCATGCCCTAAACTCCTCCCGTGAGGAAATTCTCATGTTACCACTGTCCCAGTGGGTCCCAGTGTCTCTAATGTGGGATTCAGGGTGGGGAGCAGCTGGGGGAGGGAACTGTGGACCCTATCAGCAGGAGTTTAACCCTTTCCTCTTCTCCTCTTTCTGGGGGCTATGTTGGTAGCACACAAGACAGGCAGCTTCCTGCAGCCCCCTGCCCACCCTGTGCAGCATGAAGTGAGGGTGCAGGACGGGCCCTCACAGCCCCAGCCTACGATGACCATCAGCCGCTCCCAGAGCCCGCTGCCCCCCGTGGACTGGAAGACATATACCTCTTCAGGCCGAAAGCTGAGGCCCCCTGCCGTCTCCTCCCCCAGACCCCAGCATGAACAGAGAGCTGGGCCAGGAGTCCACAGAGAGACAGCACCATTGCTGAGGTAATGGAGAGGGGCAGGGCAGATTTGGAGTCAACATCCCCAGAGGCCACCCCAACCCAAGATAAGGGGAGCAGGACTCCCAGCAGTGCACCATCCCTGCAGGACCTCAGGTGCTCAGAACCAAAAAAAAAGCACTCAGTACCTTTAGGATCATCTATTTACGTCATACGTCATCCCATTTCACAGATGAGGAGGCTGAGGGCCATAAAGAGAAGAGACTTACCTAAGGCCTGTCTGTCCATTTCATGGTACAGCAGAAACGAAGACCCTCTCCACCCAAAACTGCTCACCTATAGCCATGGGATCTGAAGCAACCTGGGGCCCAGACCAGGCTGCTTTCTACCTGTTCCCCAAGGAATCGGGTGGGGGGAACAGGCTTAAACAGTATCTGCTCTAAGGAAGCATCTCTGGTAGTCATGGGGGAGAGGGAGCGTCTACTTCATTCAACATGAAGTCTGACCCCCCCGGGAGTTCTGGCTGGGAAAAGGCCATCCCTTGCCAGAGCCAGGGGACTGGATTACATGACCCTGCAGTTTATGATTCATTCTTTCAGGTGCCAGGAGAAGTCGCTCGCTCCATCTCAGAGGCAGCGGCCAGCTGGAGACAACCTGCCCAGCCCCCAGTCCTCACCCACTCCCAGGGGCCTAGACCCACCATGTACCTCCTCGGGCAGGAGGGAGGAGAGACACCCCCCTGAACCCCTCCGGGGGAGGACTCCCATATCTTCGGTTCATGAGAGGACAGACAGCCGGGGAACTCAAGCCAGGAGCCCCACCCCCCAGAGACTCCAAGCCCCCGAGGCCACTGCCAAAGGGATGCCAGCAAGAGGACTGTCCCCCCTGCCTCGCTGTCCCAGCCCAGCCCTGCCCATGGGCCCCAGGCGACCACCCTTGGGTGAGGTTGAGGGCACTTCCTCACAGCTCCAGGAGCCAGCACCTGTCTGCTCTCCATCCCCTGTCAAAGGATCCACCAAGATCCCCATCCAGTTGCCCCCAGCACGCCCCCCCACTCCGGGAAGAGGCTTTGCAGGAACTGCAAGTGGAGGTCCCAGCACAGAACTGAAGAGAGGCCCCCTTCCATTAAGGGCCATCACTGGAGACCTGTCTGGGTCCAGACATGAGCACTGTTCTGTAGAAGAGGGGCAGGAGGACCTGAAGCTGGACGTCCAGGTGGCAGTGGAGGCTGGAGGGCCTTGGGGCCTGGGCCTACAGCACTGGGAGGGGAGATGCACCCCCTTGCCATCGGGCAGAACCAAGGAACAAGGCATCCATCACAGCCTTGAGGAGGAGCTTTCAACCAACATGAAGCTGCTAGGAATGACGGGTGCCTACCCCCAGGGCGCTGGGTCTGTAGTCATTCCTCGCAGTGGTGTCTATGTGCCTAGTCTGGGTGGGTGGTGGCCTGATCCTGGGGGTCTTTATGACAAAGTCATCCAGGAGCTGATTCAGGGCCCCCCACCCCTCCTTAAGGTGGACCTGGGAGCCTGGAAGGCAGCCCCTCCAGGCTCCCCTGCGCCAGCTGTAACTGCGGGCCCAGGAAGCCTCAAAGGGAAACTGAGAGCCCGTGAGAGTGGGCTGACAATGGCAAATCCAAGTGTCAAGGGCATCAGGACGAAGGTCCAAGGGAAACAGGACTGCTCAGCCCCTACGCTGTCTGCCAACCCAGAATCCCTCACACCTTCACCCTCTGACCCCAGTTCCGAGAGAGCCAAGGCATGTCCAAGCAAGGGCAAGAGAACACTCCGGAAGCCCCAGAGAATCCCATCCATCTACAAGCTGAAGCTGAGGCCCAGGATTCGGCCCCGGAGAGATCACAGGCCTGAGAAGCGACCATCACGGATCCCCAAGCCGCTGACCTACCTGCGCCAGAGTCCAGTCAGGGCACCCCCCAAAGGCAGGCTGGTGAGGGCAGCACTGGGCAGTAAGGGAGGGGAGGCAACCCTGGTGGATGGAGCCTCAGCAGGGGAGGAGGAGGACGGAGAAGAGAGGAGAGAGCCAGCCACCCCACTGGAGAGTGGCTCCTCGCCTTCGGAGGGCCAGGGGCCCTGGCAGCTCGATCCAGTCCCCCTCTCGCCTGAGGAGGAGTCCTGGGTCTGAGAAGAAACTCCTTCCCCTCCCTGACCCCAAGGAGGGAAGTGAAAAGATGCCCACACACTCCCAACTGCAGGAACAAAAGGGAAGGTCCCTCCCCTCAATACAGGGTCTTGGCCAGGAGAGGTTAGAAAGCAAATAGAGACTTAATCTGCTCAGTTGAGCAGAAAGGCAATCCATGAGTCTCAATCCAACTCCAGGATGGTGGGGCTACCCTCTCCCAAAAGAGCTCCCCCAGTTCCTGCACCCTCTTCTCTGGCCAGGCTCACTTCCACAACTCTTATGTTATTAAACATCAGAGGGTCTGCCCCTGAACCCCCAGCTCTTGAGTCTAGTCTATGACTGTGGTGATGCAGAGAGGTGTAGCATCATTTTTCCCACTGGGGGTGGGGGTGGGGGGAACAAGGAACAGGGAGCTAGAGGGTGAGAGATGCTTTGCCTTTGGAGGTTCAGCCAACCTTGCCAGACAGCCCTTCTTTCCCAGAGCAGCTGTTGCATCAGCACCATGGACAAGGACAAGGTTGCCCCATACAGGCTCCTATGGGGCTTGGCCCTAGTGGTAAAGAATCCACCTGACAACGCAGGAGACTAAGGGACATAGGTTCAACCCCTGGGTCTGGAAGATCCCCTGGAATAGGGAATGGCAACCCAGTCCAGTATCCTTGCCTGGAGAATCCTATGGACAGAAGAACCTGGCGGGCTAAGGTTCATAGGGTCGCAGAGTCCGACATGACAGAAGCAACTTAGCACTTAGCATGTGTGACTTCAAAACTCTACCCTGGTGGTTGGGAGCTGAGATCACCGAGGCAAGAGGGATGGTTGAGAGCATTCTTTAACACATCTACACCCGTGGAGTTAGCACCTCACCCCTGAGTGGCAGGAAGACACAAAACCAGAAGCTGGGCCTGAGTCCACTTATGAAAGTTTTCCCAAGAAGGTGGCAGAAAGAATGTTATCCTCTGAATGGTTTTGATCAGTTGGAGAGTTCCAAGGCAGGGTAGATGGAGAGAGATGCATCCCAACTCTCCCTTTCCCTTTGTTCTCCTGGTTGACCTGGGCTTTAGGACTGAGGCCAGCTCATCACCTGGAGCTCAGAAGGCAGACCCCGTAGGGAGCCCCTTCGTCCCCACGGCAGGAACTGAGCCGACACTTTGATACAGAAACGAGGGAAAACACTCCCTGATTTTTAATCTGACTTCCGATCACAGCGCAATGGGCGTCACACACACTTCCAGACCCTGTGGTGGGAAACCCTGGGGATGGAGGAGGACAGACTCAGAATGGGAGCAGAAGGAATCAAAATCAAAGATCTGTTGGGAGGGTGGGTAAGGGGGGGCCGGCTAGGCAATACATTCCAACTGCTCCAATGGGGGCCAGCCAGAGGCCTGGGTCCCTCACCCTCACTTTGGGTGCCCCAGAGCTGGGGGTAACGGCAGCAGGGCAAGTGAGATGCTGCCCTCCCTCACCCATGCCCCTGGTGAGTCAGAGGGCAAGGATGTAGGGGAGAAAGGGGGCAGCCCCTCTTTACCCTCCCGGCCACTCCAAGGTGTGGGGGAGGGGAGCCACCTCCTCTGCTTCAGAGGGAGGCTCAGAGAAGGAGGGTCACTTGCCCAAAGTCACGCAGCACAGCAGGGACCGGAACCCTGATACTGGACCGCCCAAAGTCAGGGCAGTCACGGTGGAGCTGCGTTAGCCCCAAAGAGCGGAGGGGGCATCACCTGGGGAAGTGGAAGAAAGAATCAAAGCTTCCTTCTCACACTGGATCTGGATGATAAGTTCGCCACCCATGACCCTGTCCCCAGACTCCTCTCCATCACCACCCTGGGCTGCCTGGTGTCCTGGTCTGTATGCCACAGCTCGGCTACCTCGGAGCTAGCTGGTTCTGGCTCACTCCTAACAAGGGACCTCGTTATCTTCCCACCAGAGCAGGGCTGAGGGCTCAGCCTCAAGACCTTGGCCCAGAGGCAGGGGGGCTCACACCATTTCTCCCGCCCTCCAAGTCCCCCAGTAATCTCCTCAGGCCACTCAGGTCTTCATTTCTTTTGTTATTTCTAAGTCGGTACAAAACTGACAGTGATCAGCTCTGGTGACGAGAGGTAGAAACTGGCCAGGCAGCTGGAGAAAACAGGGCGGAGTGGGTCAGGGCATAATGTCATCAGGTGTTGGGACAAGGGGGCATCAGATCCCAAGGGCCTCCATCTGGGGGTAGCGATGCCGGCATTATCGCCCCCAAGCACGGGAGCAGGGGGGCGCATAATTCTTTCGGTGGCTCTGCCCCTTCCCAGATTAATCAGGGTAGTCTGAGATTCAAGGCAGGCAGGGTCTGGGGCAGTCAGCTTGGGGTCAGATGGGGAAATAAACAAGAGTCTTCGCTGAAATAACCTGACTGCCCCCTCACCCCACCAGCCCCTCCCCCAAAACCCCCCATTTGGCACACCACCCAACCCAGAGGGGAATAGAGGGCTGGAAGCTGGCATCATGTAAATAAATCTATCATTTGGGGCATTCCCTCTCCACATTCTGTGAAGAAGAAAAAAAAAAAATTTTTTTTAAACCCAGGGAGTGAGCTGGCTTTAGGGTCAGGAAGGGGGTGAGGGGCACCCGGCAGGGACGGACCATCGAGTTAAGGCTGGAAGGTAGGTTGTTGTGTCTCTGGGGGGGCTGTTGGGCGGGGAGGTCTCCCTGGAAGGGGGAGAGCTCAGCCTTCTCCCCCTGACGGACCTTAGGACCTCAACCCTCGGACCCCAGGTGTGGTCCGTGGGCCACCCGCATCTCTCTGCCCTGTGCCGGTGATGCTGAAGGTCAGAAGGCTGGCCTCACCAAGAAGCTGCCAGGATCCGCGACAAGGGGATGGACGAAATGAGAGCCCTGTGAACGAAGCTGGAAGGTGGAGAGGGTGGGGAACCAATAGACGCGTGGGCGGACAGACAGACAGACAGACACGGGGAAAGACGACGCGGAGCGATGACAAGACACCACACACACTCTCTGGAGAAGACGGGTGTGTGGAGGGGTGGGAGGGTCCGGCCGAGGCAGCACCACCCCACCCCCACCCTGCATGTCCCGTGCGCGCACCCCGATCCCGGAGGACGGGGCGCCCCTGCAACTACAGCACTAGAGGCGGCCGAACCGGGGCGGACAGGAGCGGGAGTGAGGACCGGGTGGTGACAGGGACGCTCCCTCTCGCCGCCCTCGGCGTCTTCCCCCTCCCCGGGGGACGTGCGTGGCTGCGGGGGCATCGCAGGCCCCATGCTCTGGCGTCGGAGTTCTCCTCCCGCCCCGCGCCCAGCCGCGTCACATGACGGCGCAACGGTTGCGGCGCAGCGCGCCCTGGAAGCGCAGGGCGGCATGCACGTGCTTGCAGCGCGCGCAGCCCACGCTCTTCAGCAGCTCGCTGAAGAGCAGGAGGATGTGCCAGTTGTACTTGGCCGAGCACTCCACGTAGCCGCACTTCCAGGTCTTGCGCACCAAGTGGGACACGTTCCAGCGCGGGATCACGCGTCCGCGCTGCAGGTCCCGCTTGTTGCCCACGATGATGATGGGCGTCTCCGAGGTGCCGATCACCCTGCAGGGCGAGGTGGGAAGCCCGCTCAGGACCCCACCGTCTCTCGTCTCACAACCCCCGGACCTAAGGTGGAGGGGGCTGTGCCTGATCCCTGTTAACTGCTACCACCTCTCTGTTCCAGGCGCGGCGCTATGACTGGCATAAAAAAGATAGGTTATTTATGTTCTCCCCGGGACTTCCCTGGTGGCCCAGTGGTAAGACTCCCGCTCCCAACGCAGGGGCATGGGTTCTATCCCTGGTAAGGAAACTTACATCCAGCATGCTGCGGAGCATTCGTAATAATGTTCTCCCCATTGTACAGATGAGGAAACTGAGGCTGGCTTAGTTATGCAGCCCTGGAAGTCTCCTTCCCGGAGCCTCTGATCTTAACTACAGCACTGGATTAGCCAGCCCACGGTATGGGTCCCAAAAGGGGTTAACAGAAACAGGGACAGCAAAATGGAGTGAGTGCGTGTTTAACTATATGTGTGGGAACCAGAGGTACTTGACCTGCCCCCCCCCTCCCCCCGCGGCATTCTTATACACATCTCCGCCATTCCCGCACCCTTTTCACAGGAAGTGGCTGGCCCGGGGGCATGCACTTAAGTGGCAGTGGAGTGTATCTCAGCCCCTCACCTCGTCTCTAGGATCTGCTGGCGGATGGTCTTGACGTACTCAAAGCTGTCAAAGCAGCAGATGTCGTAGACCAGGATGTAGGCGTGGACACTCCGGAGTCCCCTGCAGCAGGCGTCTGCCCATTCCTGCAACACCCCCAACCACAGCAAGGTCAGAGCAGCCATGAGGGCTCCCTGTGCCCCCTGCCACCTCCAGCGATGCGCAGCACTCTCCGCTGCCACCGCACCCTAAACCTTCCACACTCACCTGTTTCCAGGAGGCCAGGCCCCGGGCAGAATCCAAGTGCTCAGTGCTACACCTTCCCCACCTCCATGCCAGGATAGGTCAGCTCACAGTGTCTGACTTCCAGGGCCTCTGTTTGTCCCATGCATGCCTGGAGCTGAGTTCTATCTGGTCCCATTTTGTGCCCCAATCAGTCCATCCAGTCCTTTGTTTGATTACATTTATTAAATGCCTCTAAGAGCGCAGCCTTGAGCTAGTTGTTGGACCTGTTGAAATCCTGTCTCCCCAGGCCTCAGCACAGATGCCTCCTCCTCCTCCAAGAACCCTTCCTGCAAGTAAGGGACTATTCTTTTCATCTTCTACGTTCTTAGAACAGCTGCATGATACCTTGGTCAGAGCAACAGCTCTATACCTTCTCCATCCCTAAGTCCCCCATTCTGTTGTGAGTTCCTGAGAGGACCAGAACCCAGCCTTCCTCATTTTTACATACCTCCTCCCACTTCCCATCAGAGCCTCACACCTGTAGGCTCTTAGCCGGNTATACCTTCTCCATCCCTAAGTCCCCCATTCTGTTGTGAGTTCCTGAGAGGACCAGAACCCAGCCTTCCTCATTTTTACATACCTCCTCCCACTTCCCATCAGAGCCTCACACCTGTAGGCTCTTAGCCGGCTCTTGGATGGCACGGCCTAGGCTGGAGAACTCTCCATGGTCCTGAACCCCAGCTGGACCCAATTCCTGCTTGTAACACTGCCCTTAGGCTGCTGCCTGAGGTGCCCCTTCTGTTTGCTTCACTCTGGCTTCAAGGTTGAGAAGCAGCAGCCCTGAGGTGAAAAAGGTTGAGACAGGATGCCTAATGGGGGCTGATTTAGACCAGGGCCATAGGGCAGCTCCAGGGAGATGGAACTTCCTGAACACCAGTGGCAAATTCTCCTGGAAAGGGCTGCAGCTCAAGTTGAACAGGCCCCTGGCAAGCCTGAGTGCACTAAAGGGAAGATTCCTTAAGAGATTAATTAGCCAATTAACCTGCCAGCAGATGAGAACTGCAAGGGCAGCAGAAAGCAGCCAATGTGTGGAAAGGAGGGGCTCCTGGCAGCTTGGCGAGGCAGAGACCTCCCAGGACAAGGAGGATGAGGGTTTTCTCTAGGAACCAGAGCCCAGGAAAAGATGAGAGGGAGGCGCAGGCCTGTCTCTGGCACCAGCTTATGAGCTGAACTGGGGTAGGGACCAGGCTTGGAGGACTGCAGTAGGCTCTACACTGCAGAGAAGGATGAAAAGGGGAGCGGCTTGGGCGACAGTGGGGGAGAGTTAAGTCTGACTCCAGACAAGCACTTCCCAACTCAAAGGTTTAGAAGCTGCTGCAGTGGATTTCTCCAGGGGGATGATGTGGCATCTTTTGTTTGTGCTGAGTTTTAACTTTGGTGCGGGGGGTGGGGGTGGGGGAGTGGGGGGAAGATGCTGAGGACAAATCTGAAACGACAGGAAACCAGGAACTGGCTTCTCAGGCCAGGATAGACTGTAGTCCACTGGACATGGGGACCTCTGGGAGCTTGGGACCCCGCGTGTTTGCCATTCCTCCCCCATCCCACTGCAAGTAGTAATCAGTGGGAAGTGGGAGGGGTGGGGAAACAGGCAGAGAGGGAACAGCTCTCTGCTGGGGAGAGGGAACAGCTGCTAGCCTTCGAGGGTGATAGTCCCACTGCTCCCCCCAACCTGCTACTTCCTCAAAGGGGCCTTCCAGGCTGCCTCCCTCCCACCCACTCCTCTCTGGGGGTCCAAAGAGGCAGAGGAAGAAGCCTCCTGATTGGCTGGGTTGCCCCTCACCCCTGATTGAAGGGAGCAAGCAAGAAAGCTCAGCCTGCCTTCCAGCTAGCTCCATGAATCGTTCCACATGGTAAAGGGCCATCTTGGGGCTGTGTCAAGACAGAGAAGGAGCTATGGAAACTGAGTCCAGTTCCAAGGACATGGGAGCTGAGGGAGCCACCTGGGTGCCAGCCATGCATTTGCTGCTCACTCCTTTGGTGGGTTGCACATACCCTCTAATCTCCAGTCCCTTCTCTGATAGGAGGAGAGGGACCACAGAAGCAACAGCTGAGGCTCAGGCCCTAGAAACGCCGCCCTCCTAGGCTGGTTCTCATCAGGCATTGGGGAAGAATGTGTTCTTACTTTCAGACAGTAGCCACTGGGATTTCTACTGTTTGTTCCTTGGGGCATGCTGGATCCTGTCTCAGCATTTCTTGGCACCATGTCCCTTTCTTGTGCTCCAGGGGTGAAGTCTTAGACATCCTTGGAGAGTCCAAAACTCAGGGTCCACCAGGAAGAAAAAGGCCATTGATCCAACAGAAAGATGGGTGAAGGCATTGATAGTTTTCAGATAAAGGAAAGCAAAGGCCCTTAAACATGTGAAGAAATGATGCTCAACTTCGCTCATAATCAGAGATGTAAATAAAAAGTACACTGAGACTATCCTACTTATTTTTCAGACTATCAAAAATACAAGTTTGACAATACACTCTCTGGTGGCTTTAGGGAAACAAGTGCTCATGTAACGTCTCTCAAAGGAGCACAAAATATGCACCTTTGTATTAGGTTGGCCAAAAAGTTTGTTTGGGTTTTTCCGTAATACCTTAGGGTTATCTGTTTATTTTAAGGGAAAACATGGACAAACTTTGGCTAACCCAACAGAAGGGGAAGGGAATGTGGCACCTTTCAAACTCCAATTGCATTTATTATTTGACCTAGCAATGCCATTTGTAGAAATTGATTCCATGCGTATACCTTCCTATGTACAACATGGGGGCTTCCCTGGTGGCTCAGACAGTAGAGAATCTGCCTGCAATGCAGGAAACCTAGGTTCGATCCTTGGGTCAGGAAGATCCCCTGGAGAAGGAAATGGCAACCCACTCCAGTATTCCTGCCTGCAGAATTTCATGGACCAAGGGCTCGGTGGGCTACAGTCCACAGCATTGCAAAGAGTCAGACACGACTGAGCAACTAACACACATGTGTACAACATGACTATTACAGGCCTATTCGCTGTGGGATTGTTTTGAAGCAAAAATTTGGAAACAGCCCACTTGTCCAGCAAGAGGGGATTCCACATACATGTCTCCAATGGAATACAGTGTAGCCGTGAAAAAAGAATGAAGAAGAAAAAACTACTACAATATTGTCAAGTAATTAGCCTCCAGTTAAAATAAATTAATAAAAAATAACAACACACAACATGAAAAAGTACAGCTAAAAACACTAAGACAAGTGAAAATAAATACTTTTAAAAATTAATGAAGAAAAGATCTGTAAGTACGGATGTGGAAAGACCTCCAGGTTATAACATCAAGCCAAAAAAAACCAACAACAAGGTGCAGGATATATACATATTTTTTAATGCAAGAAGGGGAGTGGAATAAGAAAACGTTTTCTTATTTGCATAAAGAAATACTGGAAGTATGAATTAAAAAACCAAGGAGAATGGCTCTAGAGAGTGGAGCCAGAATCAGGGTGGAGGGCAGCAATGGGGCTGAGATTTCTGAGTGTGCTTTTTGTTTTTTTAAACATAAAGTTTGGGCTTTTAAACTGGATCTTAACAATTCTGAAACTGAAATTAAATGAAAACACACACCAAAATGTGAAAAAAATAAACTCAGCTCAATGCACAGGACTGGGGCGGAAGCTAAGCTTTCACTCGGGCTACTGTTAGCCTCCTTTGGAGGAGAACAAGAACATCTGGCCTTGACCTCCCCATCCGAGAAATTACTGTATTTGCATAGTGACAACTGGCCAAGCCACAGCCCCTGCCTTCGGGGCCTCCTCTATGTTTGTCTTTCCTGGAGAAACTCTGCATTCTGGTCAGGGGCTTTTTCAGTGAGCCAACCCAACCCCATCTCAAGCCAGACCTAGAGAGGGAAGGAGGACCCAGGCCTGCAGGCGGGACCCTGTGAGCCAGGACCCTGAGGGCATCTGAATCCAACCCCAGCAGGAAAGGCTGCCCGGGGGGCCAGTTCTGAGCTCAGGGGACAGAGCATCACTTAAGAGAACAGGCCCTTGAGCAAGAGACCTGGTGGGGGTCTCCGGCCTCTGAGCACACACCTTTCCCAAGCCCCAGCCTTTTCTTCTATAGATGATGTGGGTCTGAGGCCATGGGAGGCAGAGCCCAGAATATTAATAGGCGTCTGGTGCTCTTTCTCTCCACTGCCCCTCACCTGCCGAGATCCCACCCAGTTGAGAGATCACCTCCCACGACCCCCACCCTGACACACCTGGTGGGATGGATGCCCCCGTAAGGGTTGTCTTACTTCCCTGTGTTCCCTCCAGTCATGACAGTCATCAATATAATTGCCTGTTTGTCTTCCTTGAGAGCAAATTGCTCTCTGTTTTGAGCCCTATTTGACTCCAGTGCCCACCAGAGGGCCAGGCACACATTGAAAGTGTTGGTCGCTCAGTCCTGTCCAACTCTTTGCGACTCCACTGTAGCCCTCTCCAGGCAAAAATAACTGGAGTGAGTTGCCATTCCCTTCTCCAGGGGATCTTCCTGACCCAGGGATCGAACCCAGGTCTCCTGTGTTGCAGGCAGATTCTTTANAGGCACACATTGAAAGTGTTGGTCGCTCAGTCCTGTCCAACTCTTTGCGACTCCACTGTAGCCCTCTCCAGGCAAAAATAACTGGAGTGAGTTGCCATTCCCTTCTCCAGGGGATCTTCCTGACCCAGGGATCGAACCCAGGTCTCCTGTGTTGCAGGCAGATTCTTTACCACCTGAGCCACATTCCTCAAATATCTGTTGGATGACCGGGTGCACAAATGAATGGGATCCCGGCAAATCTCTTAGCAGAGTGGCAGGTGGTGAAGTGAGGCACTCTCAAAGCTGGCAGCAGGGTCAGCGCCCAGCCCCTCCTCCGCCCCGGCCCTGCGCCATGCCCCTCTACCTGCAGTGTGTTGACCGGGAAGGCGCTGATGGGCGGGAAGTCGAGAATCTGGAGGTCGTGCAC
The DNA here is from genome assembly GCA_006410675.1 of Oreotragus oreotragus. NCBI lineage: Eukaryota > Metazoa > Chordata > Mammalia > Artiodactyla > Bovidae > Oreotragus > Oreotragus oreotragus. The sequence goes on from SJYX01000973.1 coordinate 264,395, forward strand.
GTGGCCGTTCATGACGACAGCAGGCAGGTAGAGGCGGCGGGCGGTGGTGGGCACGCAGACCTCGCTGAACTCGTTGTACAGGAACTGGCGCACGATGGCACTCTTGCCCACGCCTCGCGCCCCCAGCACGGCCACCCGGTAGGTGGAGACCATGCCTCCCGCCCGGCTCCGCCACCGCGTCCTCGCCGCTGCCTGGGGCTCCCCCGGGCTGCATATTCCAGGGGCTGGGGGCTCAGCCACCGTCAGGACCCATCACCGCTGCCCCCTGCTTGCCCAGGGCCCTCTGCAGATTCCACCTGGCCTGTGGGGACAAGAGGCGGGCTTTGGTGGGCTGGCTTCTCCTGAGACAGATTTCCTGCACTTTTCCACCTTGGGGATCATGCTGGAGCTGTTCCTATCACTTGGGATGTCCCACCCTCCTTTTTCCAGAGCTCCTATCCCATCTATCCAGAACCTCCCCTTCCTCCCTTCTCCATTCTCCCTGCCGACCATCCCATTAGTGGGAATCAGCTTTCTTGACTTGTGTTATGACCTGACTTTTGGCCGGTCTGACTCCCAAACCCCAGGCAAGGCTGCAGAGGGGAGTGGAAAGAGCACTGGCCTTGTTTCAAGCCCCAGCTTTCCCACGGAGCCGAGGATAAGACGACACCTTGCAGCCTCCTGGTCCTCAGGGGTGAGACTGGGCCAGTGTGTCTCAGTGGAGGTGCTCCTGCTATTTTCGGGGAGAGAGAATTCTTCACTGAGCAGGACATTTTACGTGCCTGGCTGCCAGGAGGTACTTGCCAGCAGCAGCCTCTCGGGACTACGATGACCCAAAGTGTGTTCCCCACCATCTGCCACCTTCAACCCCTGCTGAGAACCCCTGGACTAAAGGACGGCTTTGGCTCTGGACCGTGACACTTGCTGAGCGGCTACTCTAGGTCAGCATGCCCATGTGGTTATCTCTGCTCTGTTGTTCAGCGGCTAAGTCATGTCCGACTCTGCAACCCCATGGACTGCAGCACGCCAGGCTTCCCTGTCCTCTACCGTCTCCTGGAGTGTACTCAAATTCATGTCCATCGAGTCAGTGATGCTGTCTAACCCGCTCATCCTCTGCCACCCCCTTCTCCTTTTGCCTTCAATCCTTCCCAGCATCTGAGTCTTTTCCAGTGTTATCCATAGTCAATACAATATTCCCCGGTGGTAGTTATTCCCACTTCAGAGAGAAGGCTCAGAGGGAAGAAGACATGAGCCCAAGGCACACAGCTGAGAAAGGCTTTCTACAAGGTACTCCTTTCTACAATGTCGGAGTACTCCCAGCTTCCAAATTTAATGATTCTAGTTGGCGAAGGCCACAGGCCAAGGGCTGGGTCTAATTCTCTGGCAACCTTTGAGATCAGCGGGCCTGGCACACAGCAGGTGCCCAGGAAAGGGCTGCTATGGGGTTGAACCTTGCCATGGCCTCAAGCAAGCTCCTTGCTTGCTCAGTTTCCAGTGAGTTTAGTGTGGGAATAAATCCCAGCTCTGATGTTACCTGGGTTCAATCCCTGGGTGGGGAAGATCCCCTGGAGAAGGAAATGGCAACCCACTCCAGTATTCTCGCCTGGAGAATCCCATGGACGGAGGAGCNCCAGTGAGTTTAGTGTGGGAATAAATCCCAGCTCTGATGTTACCTGGGTTCAATCCCTGGGTGGGGAAGATCCCCTGGAGAAGGAAATGGCAACCCACTCCAGTATTCTCGCCTGGAGAATCCCATGGACGGAGGAGCCTGGTAGGCTACAGTCCACGGGGTCACAAAGATTCGGACACGACTGAGCGACTTCACCTGATGTTTCCTAGCTGCAGGGCAGAGGGTAGATGGCCTGTCCAATCTGAGCCATGTTCTGCACACATATAAAGTAGGGTCAGGAGTCCCTACTTCTGAAATAATTCAAGTAAACCTCTTAGCCAGGCGCCCTGTCTTTCTGTGGAGGATGGTGACCAGGGAAGCAGGTACATATGCCTGGGACTTCCTGTCTGCTAAATGGGTCTGGGGGAGATGGGTGTGCTGGGCTCTGATAGGGCCACAGCCTCCAGCACGCACGCACGCTTTCTCTGTCAGTGCGTGCCCTTTCCCCACGTGCGCAGCTCACAGCTGAATGTCCCTCAGTCTGGCCTGGCTCAGAGGACCTCATCCACTGGGCATGGATGTGTGCACACAGCAGAGTAAACCAAGGGCCGGATTTGGGGTGAGACCCACCAGCTTTGGATCCCCTGCTCTGCCCCTCACCAACAGTGTGATCTTGGGCAAGAAACTTCACAGGTGTTGTGAGGTTGGGTGTGCACGGTGCACGTGAGAGGAGGTGCTCACTAAACAGGGACCAGGGGCCCTTTGTTCATCAAAGGCTTTCCACGATCCGAGGGGGCCTCCTAGCCATCCCCAATGGGTCACTGTGTACTGTTGCTCACATATATGTAGTGTGTGTGCAATCCTCCCCCATTTTATTGAAGGTGAAAACAAACAAAGATTCAGGAATGTGAAGACCAGGTAGCCCGTTGAGCTATCAGTTAAGCCTAGGACCCTCATCTCTTTCCTGCGCCATGCAGTGTCCTTTTCCCAACAAGCGCTTCTTACTTCTGTGAGCTCCCAACGTGGGGAAGTCCCAGCCCCTCCTCCCCCTAAACCCCTGCAGGGCCCTGGGCCCCTCAGGCATCCTTGGACCCTGTCAGCTTGGCAGAGAGCCTCAGCTGGGTTAATTACATAACCAGCACACGCTGGGGAGGGGGGCATCTTAGGGGAAGAAGAGAGGGCAAAGGATTCCAGAAGACTTCCGGCCTCCCCCTGGGTGTGGCAACTTACGAGGTCTCTAGGCTGTACCCTACCTGCAGATTCTCCTGGATAACATACTCCCTTGCCCAGAAATCAACCCTTTCTGGGGGAAGAGCTAGGGAGAAAAAGCGGAACAACAGTGCTGGAGCCAAGGAGCAGGGTGCAGAGAGAGGCCCCTGGGTTGGGGACAGCCTCCTGGAGCCCAGCAGGCCCAAGTGTCGTCCCGTCCCTGACTCAGACGTGACCGGGGGCCTCCCTCCCGCTTCCCAGGCAGGGGTCCTGGGTCTGAGTGTTTATTAATCCAACATCCCCAGCAGCGAGGGGTGGAGGGGGTGGTGGAAGAGGACTGTCCAGAGAAGCAGGGCCCAGGCACCCCTCAGCCTCCCTCCCCAAGGCCTGTGCTCTGCAGTGAGTCTGCAGACGGCGCCCAGGGACAGACACTGGGGCCAAAGCCTGCTTCTGGTTCCCCTGCCGGGGGCCCGGACACCTGAGTCCCAGCCCCAAGCTGAGGGCGTGGGGGAGGGGGCTGCAAGTCCTGTGGACCGAGGCACCACGTCGGCCCGCTGTTGGTGCCCATCACATTCCTGTGGGAGTGGGTGGGTGGGTGCGTGGGGGCGTCGGAGATGCTGGGTTCCCTACGACCTGATTGGTAGGAGCGGAGGGGCGGGGGGGAGGCCGGAGCCCTGCCGGCTCTCCGCCTCCAGCACCTTGCAGGCAGCCCCCACCCCCCGCACCAGCGCTCACGTGGCCGCCCCGCGCCGCTTCCCAGCCAGCCTGCCGGCCCCCTCCTCCCTCCGCGTCCCTGGCCCCCGTCGGCCCGGCCGGCCCCCATCCACACCCCCACCGACCCAGCCCGGCCCCGGCCCGCCCGCCTCCCGCCGCTTACCCGGGGCCGTCCTAGCTGCCCCCAGCCCGGGCGGGCCGGCCGGCCGGCGGGGCCGCGCTCCCCCCGGGCTCCGGCGCTGCCCCCTGGCTGGCTCCCCGGCCCGGGGGGAGAAAGGTGCGGGAGCCCCCGGATGCCCAGTCGGGGCGGGCGCGGGGCGGCGCGGGGCAGGTGCTGGCCGCCGAGGGGGTAGCAAACCTCCTCCGGCCCCGCTCTCCCTCCGGAGCGCGCCGCCCGCTCGCGCCGGGAGGAGGAGGCGGCGGCGGGCGCGGAGCGGGGGGCGGGGGGGCGTGCCCGGCCGGCCTTCCGCTGGGTCCCTGAGCCCGCCGTCTGCACCGGGGCGGTCCGGGACCAGTTCTTCCATCCCGAGCCTCGACCTTCACTCCTTCTGACTCTCCCTGCGATGTGTTTAATTCCAACCTGGAGGGGCGGAAGAAAGGGACTGGAGAAGCCCTAAAGACTCTTGCTTCTTCTTGCTTCTCTCCATATCCCGCCCCACCCCACCGTCCCACCCCCACCACACAGCCCGAGTTTAGGTCTCCTCTAACTCTTCCCCGTTAAGTTCTGGATGGGCGCCCACCGCGTGCTAGAGGGCACCGAGCCTCCTCTCCTCCACCCTGCAGGACAGTCACCGCCAAGGGTGGTCACTTTCACCCTTCACTGCCTCAGTGAGAGAAGAGCAGAGAGGCCAGCAAAGCAAAGCTCTTCCTCAGCCAATGCATGACCTCCACGCCCTGAAACGACTGTTCCCTTCTCCTCTCCAGACGGGGAGATGCCAGCGTTTGCCCGCGCTTACTCCTTGAAAGAAAAGTTATGACCAACCTAGATAGTATATTCAAAAGCAGAGACATTACTTTGCTGACTAAGNAGTTGGCTTAAAGCTCAACATTCAGAAAATGAAGATCATGGCATCCGGTCCCATCACTTCATGGCAAATAGATGGGGAAACAGTGGAAACAGTATCAGATTTTATTTTGGGGGGCTCCAAAATCACTGCAGATGGTGACTGCAGCCATGAAATTAAAAGATGCCTACTCCTTGGAAGGAAATTTATGACCAACCTAGATAGCATATTCAAAAGCAGAGACATTACTTTGCCAACTAAGGTCCGTCTAGTCAAGGCTATGGTTCTTCCTGTGGTCATGTATGGATGTGAGAGTTGGACTGTGAAGAAGGCTGAGCGCCAAAGAATTGATGCTTTTGAACTGTGGTGTTGGAGAAGACTCTTGAGAGTCCCTTGGACTGCAAGGAGATCCAACCAGTCCATTCTGAAGATCAGCCCTGGGATTTCTTTGGAAGGAATGATGCTAAAGCTGAATCTCTAGTACTTTGGCCACGTCATGCGAAGAGTTGACTCATTGGAAAGGACTGATGCTGGGAGGGATTGGGGGCAGGAGGAGAAGGGGACGACAGAGGATGAGATGGCTGGATAGCATCACTGACTCAATGGACATGAGTTTGAATGAACTCCGTGAGTTGTTGATGGACAGGGAGGCCTGGCGTGCTGTGATTCATGGGGTCGCAAAGAGTCGGACACGACTGAGCGCCTGAAATGAACTGAGCTGAACTATAGAAGTTAGGAATTTTTAGAGACACTATAGCTAGAAGCCTTTTTAAGAGATAGTGAGCTCAGGATGTTAGGGGCAAACAGGATTTAGGAATATAAGTAGTAAACTGAGGAATGCAGCATGAGTTACAATATAATCACAAGTTAACTATAGGACACATTAGAGGAGGTAGATAATAGATGATAAGGCTAATTCCCAGAGAATCACTGAAGCAGGAACTCTGAAGGGCAACAATGATTTATGGAGATAATAAATCTGGGAGAGGGGGAACTGAAAACGTCAAACCTCTGACCTAATGTTTCTATAAAAGTATAAAAGAGAATCTTAAACTTGAAATAAATAAGCAGTCCAAAAGAAAAATGAGATGCTGTCTCATTCGCTGACACTGTTCACCTCTTCAGGTTGAATCCTTGGCTGCTGGAGCTAGACTCCGGCAAATACTAATAGTGATTATTTGGCTGATGGTATTATTGTTGTTTTTTACCTTGTGTTTTCCCCAATTTTCTACAGCCAACAGGTATTGTTTTCACATTCAAAAAATATTGTTTTCCTTACCTGAATTGATAAAATCCTCTTTTGAAGTGATTAATAAATAATCTTTTAGAGATTCCATGTTTAAAGGAAAAAGCTCAATGGAAAGTAGCTACATGATCCTTCAAAGGCTAGGACCAAGAGAAGTGAACAGGTGGGAGTTTTCCAGCTTTTTCTTTTTTTTTTAATACCCTGGGAGAATGATCCCACAGTCCTGGGAAGGAGATTGATCCCTCATCTGCTTCAGGCTGCTGCATGCGTACTGGCCCCTCAGAAATGAAGAACACAGGAGGCAATTATGCCTGTTTCACTCTCCCTAACATACAGAGTTTCGGGGAAGGCAATGACACCCCACCCCAGTACTCTTGCCTGGAAAATCCAATGGACGGAGTAGCCTGGTGGGCTGCAGTCCATGGGGTCGCTAACAGTCGGACAGACTGACTTCACTTTCACTTTTCTCTTTCATGCATTGGAGAAGGAAATGGCAACCCACTCCAGTATTCTTGCCTGGAGAATCCCAGGGATGAGGGAGCCTGGTGGGCTGCCGTCTATGGGGTCACACAGAGTCGGACACGACTGAAGTGACTTAGCAGCAGCAGCAGCAACATACAGAGTTTACAGATGTCTGTTCTGGACCTAAAGTTTTGAAGTCTCTGCCCATGAAATTAAGGGATCAGTTCAGTTCAGTCACTCAGTCATGGCCCATTCTTTGTGACCCCATGGACTGCAGCACGCCAAGCTTCCCTGTCCATCTCCAACTCCTGGAGCTGGCTCGAACTTACGCCCATCGAGTCAGTGATGTGGCCCAACTACCTCATCCTCTACCATCTCCATCTCTTCCTGCCCTCAGTCTTTCCCAGTATCAGGGTCTTTTCCAGTGAGTCACTTCTTTACATCAGGTGGCCAAAGTATTGTAGTTTCAGCTTCAGCTTCCAAGGAATAGTTAGCACTGATTTCCTTGAGGATTAACTGGTTTGATCTCCTTGCAGTCCAAGGGATTCTCAAGACTCTTCTCCAACACTACAGTTCAAAAGCACATTTTCTTCAGTGCTCAGCTTTCTTTATAGGCCAACTCTCACATCTGTACCTGACTACTGGGAAAACTAGATGGACCTTTGTCGGCAAAGTAATGTCTCTTCTTTTTAATATGCTGTCTAGGTTGATCATGGCTTTTAGTGTCTTTTAATTTCATGGCTGCAGTCACCATCTGCAGTGATTTGGAGCCCTGAAAAATAAAGTCTCTCACTGTTTCCATTGTTTCCCCATCTATTTGCCATGAAGTGATGGGATCAGATGCTGTGATCTTAGTTTTTTGAGTGTTGAGGTTTTTAAAATTAATTAATTTATTTTAATTGGAGGCTAGTTACTTAACAATATTGTAGTGTTTTCTGCCATACATTGACATGAATCAGCCATGGGTGTACATGTGTCCCCCATCCTGAATCCCCTCCCACCTGCTTCCCCATCCCATCCCTCAGGTTCATCCCAGTGCACCCATCCTGAGCGCCCTGTCTCATATATCGAACCTGGACTGGCGATCTATTTCACATATGGTAATATACATGTTTTAATGCTATTCTCTCAAATCATCTCACCCTCGCATTCTTCCATAGAGTCCAAAAGTCTGTTCTTTACATCTATGTCTCTTTTGCTGTCTCACATATAGGGTTATCATTATCATCTTTCTAAATTCCATATATATGCATTAATATTCTGTATTGGTATTTTTCTTTCTGACTTACTTCACTCTGTATAATAGGCTCCAGTTTCATCCACCTCATTAGAACTGATTCAAATGCATTCTTTTTAATAGCTGAGTAATATTCCATTGTGTATATGTACCACAGCTTTCTTATCCATTCGTCTGCCGATGGACATCTAGGTTGCTTCAATGTCCTAGCTATTGTAAACAGTGCTGTGATGAACATCAGATGTACATGTGTCTCTTTCAGTTCTGGTTTCCTCAGTGTGTCTGCCTACCAGTGGGATTGCTGGGTTGTATGGGGGCTCTATTTCCAGTTTTTTAAGGAATCTCCACACTGTTCTCCATAGTGGCTGTACTAGTTTCCATTCCCACCAACAGTGTAAGATAATATTCCATTGTGTATATGTACCACAGCTTTCTTATCCATTCGTCTGCCAATGGACATCTAGGTTGCTGAAGCTGGTTTCTTCAGAGGTTGCTTGTTACAAAAAAACAAACACCACATGAAAATCATGTGGTACAGGAAATGAAGTGATGGTGTCCAGTATGACCCCGAGGTTGGAGAAGCAGTGAGGTGCTCAAGAAGTAACTGTGGCTAAGAATGAAACAACAAATGTTTTCTAACACACACACTCAGAGGAATATTATTATACACATACCACAACAGTTAAAATTTTAGAACACCAAGTGCTGGCAACAAAGTAGAAAAACTGGAACTCTCACAAAAGTAGAGGACAGATGTGTAAACTGGTACAACCACTTGGGAAACTGGTACAACCACTTGGGAAAACGACATCAATGCTGAGTTGACAAAACCCAACGACTCAGAAAGTCTTTAGATATTTACCCTAAAGAATCGCTTTCATATGTACATCTAAGTTCATTACCTTAGAAGCAGTTCAGTTACTCCTAGATCAGAGAATGGATAATTGTGGCACAGACATGTAGTTGAGTTCTACATAACGTTATACATCTATGTATGTTAATATGAAAGAATCTCAAGCTCCTAATGCTGAATGAATGAAGCAAACTGTCACAAGAATACAAGCAGTATGATTTCATATATTCATATATACACACACATATACATATATAAGGGTCGCAAAGAGTCGGATACAACTGAGCGACTGAACATCATCATCATATATATATAAAGTTTAACAAATCTAAAACTTAGCAGAGTATTTACAAGTACATCGTTGCTGTTCACTGTTAAATGGTATCCAACTTTTTGTGACCCCATGGACTGCAGCACGCCAGGCTCCCGTCTTCCACTATTCCCCAGAATTTGCTCAAATTCATGTGCATCGAGCCGGTAATGCTATCTAACCCTCTCATCCTCTGCTGCCCACTTCTTTTGCCCTCAATCTTTCCAAGGATCAGGAATGAGTGAGCTCTTTGCATCAGGTGGCCAAAGTACTGGAGCTCTGGCAACAGTCTTTCCAATGAATATTCTGGGTTGATTTCCTTTAGGATTGACTGGTTTGATCTCTGTGAAGTCCAAGGGGTTCTCAAGAGGGATTCTCCAGCACTGCGATTCGAAAACATCAACTCTAGCGCTCAGCCTTTTTTATGGCCCAACTCTCACACCCATACATGACTAATGCAAAAACCATAGCTTTGAATATATGGACCTTTGTTGGCAAGTTTACATCCATCTATGTAAAACCATAAAGAAAATTCAAGAGAGTGAAAACCATTTTAAAGCAGTGATTGGGAAAGGAAGCAAGTGAATGCCACAAAATAGAGGCATAGGAGGAACTTTCAAGAATATTGACAAGGAACTATTTTTAAAGTTGGCCAGTGGAAACAAAGATTTTTAATTATTCTTTTTTTAAAGTACATATATGTCATATATGCTTTTTGTATGCATATTAGATTTCATTTTAAAACAACTAAATATTATTTAGTAAACAAAACATTTCTTGAACACCTACTACGTTCTGGATATTTTGAGTGCTTTTTATTTTATTCTTACCCGCACAGAGCTAATATTCTATTATATGATAGCCAAGGACAAAGAGAGAACATAAAATGGAGAATGAATGAATATCGCCCGCCAACATGTACACACTCTTTTTTTCTTAATTGTAAGAACACAGAAAGAGTTATCAGGAGTACGGATAAATGGTAGTATGAAATACTCACTGGATTTCACCTGGGATGTTAAAAGAAAAAAAATATATATATATATCTTCCCTACTATTTCTCTCCTATGAATCTCCTTTACTGTTCACACAAAAACCTCATTTTTGGTCACCAATTGTATGGAAGTTTGCCCCCATACCACCAAGCAATTCCCTGTCACCTGGAGGAATTCCATTCAATTCTTTTTTTTTTTTTTTTACTTTACAATACTGTATTGGTTTTGCCATACATTGACTTGAATCTGCCACGGGTATACATGAGTTCCCAATCCTGAACCCCCCTTCCACCCAATTCTGACACTGTCTACTGGAGCAAGCATCAGATTGCAGAGGTGAAGGGCTCAATTCCAAGAGACTACACAAGTCACCTCCAGTGCTTCTGACCAACAAGCTACAGACTAGGGGTTCCAATGACCCCCTTCCTTGGGTTTGACTTATTTGTTAAGCGTGGCTCACAGAACTCAGAGAAACATTTTACTTACTGGATCAAGTTTACTGTAAAAAGATGTAACTCAGGCCAGATGGAAGAGATGCACAGGTATGGAAAGGGGCATGGAGCTCCAGGCCCTGTCCAGCGGCTTCCACACCACTCTCCCGCACTTCCCGGTGCTCACCAGAGTAGGAACTCTCTGAATCCCATACTCTGGGGATTTCATGAAGGCTTCATCATGCAGGCATGATCATTAACTCCATTTTCAGCCCTACTCCCCTCTCAAAGGAATGGGAGGCAGGGCTGAAAACACCAAGCTTCTAATCATGGCCTGTTCTTTCTGGTCACCAGCCCTCAACCAGGAGCCCAACCAGTCACTTCATCAAAACAGACACTCATCACTCAGGAAATTATGAAGGTTTCAGGGGTTCCACATCAGGAACTGAGGGCAGAGATCAACAGATATTTTCTATTATTATCTCACAGATGTTTAAAATTTTTATCACAAACAAAAACTCTTAGATTTGCACCAGTTTGTTAAGAAACTAAGAGATGAAACCATCAACGATATATTAAAACTAGTCTCCATTTTCAGGATTCTTGAGACTGTCAAGTAAGTTAGTTACCCATGAAAAGTTCTCAGAAGTAAAAAAAAGAAAAAAGCCTGACATATCTAAATACTTTGAGAGTATCTATTGAACAAATGACTTTCTGCACATGAAATCTGTCTTAACTATCTCATTTTCTGTGCTAGCATTTTTCATAGAATAAAGAAGCAAAGTTTTAAAGAAATGGTGAATTCTCATTTACTCTTTCACATACTGTATTTATTTCTTTATCTGATGTCAATTTCAAATAGAACAACAACAAAAAAAAACACAACATGCTGCAAAGAATAAAGAAATCCCCAAATAAAATATGAGGGAAGGAAGAAAAAGCTGGGCCATTCAGGAACTCTAGGCTGACTGAATTAGAGACTACACCCCTGTACCTAAAGATGTTCCTCGCCCGGTAACATGGCAAATTACTTGTCCATCATCCAGTCTCAAGTATGAGGCTTCTGGCTGTTATCCAATAGAATGAACATCACTTAAAAACTTCTGCTTTTAAATCCTGTACCTACGAGTCCTCCAATAGCATGAACTGTCCAGAAACAGGATTCTTTTCGTTCTTTGATGCTTGAAAGTAAAAATGCACTAAATTGCCCACAACTACTTTAATCTAATTACCTGAACCACTGGAGAGGAACACTTGCTAAAACTACACTATATCAATTATAAAAAATTGGCAAAATAGAAAATACCAGTTTTAGACGCTTTAAGGAAGTCTGAAACATCTGAATCCAGAAGACATCCACATCAAGAACTGTTTTCACTTTCTTATGGGACTTTAATAAACCCTCATAGGAAATTACCTCCAGCAAAGTTTTAAAAAAACAAATTCCAACGTCACTGTTTCGGTCTGTAACGGCAAAAAAGATTTACAGAGTCAGACAAAAACTATTCTCTCTCGACTGTGCCACTTTCTAGCTATGATACTTTGGGTAAATCACTTTATTTTCATGAGCCTCAGTTTCTCTATTTATAAATGGGAATGATAACATCTGTCTTCTAATGAAGAAAAAAATATAAACTTGATCTTCTAATAAGCACCAGAACCCTAGGGATTAAGCTATCCTCCCTAGGTCTCCTTCCTCCATTTAGTTCATTTACTCTACTCTGTAATCAACCGAAACACTAAACAATTAAGAATTGATAAAAACACACACTAAACTGAACACTTTCCATCTATACATTTTATTGCATACAAAGTATCCATCAATAAACTGAAAGGGCTTGATAAAAAATAGACTAGTGACTACAGGTAATATATTTGAGACATCACTGCCTAATCAGTAAATGCCAGTCATTATCAAGAAGTCCAAAAACCAGCATCAGTGCCTCCCCATTTTTGAAATTTGTCTACCACTGTCTCTCATCAATTTTCCCAAAGATCATTCTGCTCTTCACCTTTCAGATAAGCCTTTAAGCCTTGAAAAATCTAAAACATGTTAAATAATTCCCAAGTCCCTTCAGGCTTCTCAACATCCCTCTGTGCCTAACTTCTCTGGGGTATTCACTCCATCATTTCAGACTGAAATCTTTCTGTTGGTTATCCTTCCCCTCCCTAGTCTAAAAATAGTAAGGCCAATAACAGTAGTAGTGATGGGCATAATAATGAACAGCCAGTATTCTGTGACAGGCACTCTCACTGCCTGTGTATAAATCACTGAAGTCTCTTGACAACCCTATGAAGTAGAAACCATTTTATAGATAAAGAAACTGACTCACAAAGAGGATGTTGCTTTCCAAGGTAACACATCTGACCTGAGTCATTTCAAAGTCACTGTACATTATTAACATGCCATAACCCTCTGAACTACAAGGACACGAGAATTGAGTTATCTGGGCAAGGAGATTATTGTTCAGTTTTGCTGTTTTGTACTACTTACTAATTTTTTAAAAACCAAAATATAATAAACATGTAAAATGAAAGTCAATGAGATAAAAGTCTATAAAGAAAGAAGATAAAGAATCTGTTTTTCTTCTGATACTGACAGTGCTCCTGAAGGTAGAAATGTATCTTATTCTTAAAATTGAGGCCGGTTAGTATATAGCATGGTCTCTACTCCAACCTCTGGCAAAACAGAAGCCAGTTACCTTCCATTATACAACCTAGTGGCTTAAAACAATCTTTCATTGTGGTTGTGAGTAGGCAACTTGGGTCGGGCTTGGCAGAGAAAGCTCTTCTCTGCTCTCTGTGGGCACTCACTGGGGCACCAGGATGGGGATCTGGAGAATTATGACCCGCTTTTAGGACCGATGCTGATGGCAGCTGGGAGCTCAGCTGGGGCTGAGGGCCAGGAGCTTCAGCCCCAGGGCTGGAAGCCAGGTTCTAAGCCCCTATCCCGAGAGAGGAAGGTGGAGGTATATGGCATTTTATAGCCTTGCTCCAGAAGTCACATAGTGTTGCTGGAGCCATGCTCTGTTGGTGGAGACAGTTGGAAAGGCCTGTGCTGGTTAGGAGACGGGGACACGGACCTCATCTCTGGGTGGAAGGCAGGTCAAGGTCACACCATAAGAGCATGTGGGATGAAGGACACGCCTGCAGACATCCTTGGGAAACACAGTCTGCCACGCCAACGGAATGGTTATGTTCAAAATATACTCAAGTGGACTTTGTGTTGGTGATTATTGGTTTTTATTAAATAGATTTTTCCTGTAAAAAACAATGGGTAAAGAAATTGAAAATAACCTTGAGCTTCTCCTCTGTGATGAAATGAATTCAGTGGCCTGCAAGTGACTATCTTCAGGGCAAATGATATAGAAAAAGAGAAGAAAAGATCCATAGCTACTTCTCAGAATTAAAAAAAAAAAAGATAAAATAAGGAAACTGAGCAATCTCTCACTGAAAGTTAAACATACGTGAGTTGGAAGACACTTTGACATCACTTAGTCCACTGCTTTAATTCTACCAATTACCAGAAAACTGAGCTTTTCTCATGTACCTTACAGTGAAGATTAGGGAAATCTCTTCATTTTAGTAAAACTCTAATTCAAAAATTCGTAAGTTTTTGTACATTCAATTCACTCCCTACTTAGAGTAAAACATCTGTAAAAATGAAAATGCATCAGATACGTTCCGAGTAACAGGGTAAGGGAAAAGCTGAGGTACCTGCATCCTGTGTCAAGGAGGGTTTATGGGCAGAGAAAACAATACATCACATAATAGTTGTGGGGGGCGGGGAGGAGATGAATCAAATCCCTGAGGTAGGCAAGGAAAAAAAAATGAAAAGGGGTGGGTAGAAACGAGGCAAAGATCTGGGGGTTTCACCAGAATGCTACACTATATACTCTTTGAACACAGTCATACATAGCTCCATCCCAGAACCACAGTCCTTTCTCCAAAAACTAGAGCTAGAAATAGCTCCAGAGATACTTAACTCAGTGGTTTCCAACATTTTCAAGTATAAGAACCCTTTTTTAAAAGTAAAGCTTCTGTGGCCATCCATATGAAAATGGTTGTGATTTTATTATCTGGTTACTGAGAAAAATCAATAATGGCAGAAGTACCACAAGTTCACTAACACCTCTGCTGAATGGAACTGGTCTTGTTACAAGGGTATGTGTATGCAAGAGCACATACATGAGACATTCAGGTGATTTAGGTGAAGATCTTAGGAAACAGGTGTTGGTAAACACAAAGTAAACCATATTTGAAGAGACTGAGGCATTTTTCAGGACTTTCTTTTTAGGTATGTTATGGTAGGATTTCTCCTGCTATGCTTATGGTTGGACTCGATAACTAATCTCTTCCAATACAAATTCTAGGATTCTTTTATAAATTATTAAAAGCATTTCCCTTCTTTTTAACTTATATCTTGAAGATTTAAAAGTGGTTTGGGAAAGTCCTTTGTAGTCCAGTAGTTAGGAATCTGCCTTCCAATGCAGGGAGAGTGGGTTTTATCTGTGGCTGGGAACATGCAGATCCCACATGCAGCAGGGCAACTAAGCCAGCAGCACAGTGAGAGGAGCCCTCACGCGCCACAATGAAGACCCAGTGGAGGCAAAAAAAAAAAAAAAAAAAAGTAAAAATAAAAACAAAACTGGCTTAGGACAATACAGATGCACATTCCTATTCTACAAAAAAGTAAGAATCCTCCTACTTGTGATGACACTTTTATTATCACCAGTCAGAAGTTACTCTAATAGGTAAATGGCTTGATATCAATTAACAAGACAGGCTAATGGCAACAATGCTAAATCTAAAATCAGTTTTGACAGCTGTTCTCTAAAAATCTATATGTAATAACTGTACAGTTTGGAAATGATCACAATAGTTTAAGAGTTCTGACAGCCACTTTGCAAGCTTTTGGGAAACCATGTGTGAGCACTTTCAACACGGGCCCCCTCATCCAGGAAGAACTCTCAGGATATTGCCAACAGGCACATATGCTTTCAAGGCCCATGGAATACATGGAGAGAACTTGACTGAAAGAAACCCAACTGTAAAACAAGAATATAAAGAATGGTGCCTAGTCTGAGAGTGAAATGCTTCCAAAGCAGCAGCCATGTTGAAAACACAAGCTCAGGTCGTGGTGAAGATGACCATTTCATGGCAGACTGCATCCATGAAGAGAGCCCACAGCTAGTAACGCAGAAGCTATGACAGCTTAAGGAGCATTACGGAAAACCAGGTAAGAAACAAAGGACATAAAAAAGACTAGGCTTGTGTATTAGCCCGGGTTCTGCTGAGAAACAGAAACAAGAAGGGGTGTGAGTGTGTGCAGATAATAAGGAACTGGCTCACACAATTAGGGAGATTGAGTTCCAAGATCCTCAGTCAATAAGCTGGAGATCTGGGAAAGCTGATGGCATGATTCCACTCTGAAGGCCTGAGAACCGGGAGGGCTGATGGTTTAAATTCCAGTCTGGGAGCCAGCGGGCTCAAGATCCAAGAAGAGCAAGGTTCCAGCTCGCATCCAAAGGCAGGAAAAGATTGAGGGCCCAAATCAAGCAGTCAGACAGGAGGAGTTCCTTCTTACTCAGCCTTTAGGTTTCAGGTCTTCAGTCGATTGGATAAGGCCCCACCCATATTGAGGAGGGCAGTCTGTACTGCTTAAGACTATGGTTCAAAAGTTAATCTCACCCAGACACCCCAACTCTCCAGGAATAATGCTTGACCAACTATCTGGGCACCCTGTAGGCAAGTCAAATTGACACATAAAATCAGCCACCATCACAGCTTACTTGACACTGATTTGCCTGCTCTTCCCAGACAACTAAGAAAGAGCTGAAACAGAGTTCAAAATCCGGTGACAGGTACCAGGCAGAGGAAAACTGACCCCTTCACTGGGCAGCTTGGAGAAGGAAATGGCTACCCTTCAGCATTCTTGCCTGGAGAAGTCCGTGGACAGAGGAGCCTGGCAGGCTGCAGCCCGTGAGGTCGCAAAGAGTCAGACACGACTGAGAGCCTAACACATACACTCTCACTGGACAACTGCCTTTTGCTCTTCCCTTAATAAGCGTGAACGTGAGCAGGGGACTACCACTCAATCTGTGGGACCAAAGTCCAGGGAGAGAGCAAAGGCTCTGAAGACGACCACGCACAATTGGCTGGAGATTAGTTATCAGCACAGGGACACATCACTGCCTGAAAGTAAATTATCCTTCAATGCCTTTAATCAAAAGACAGCTGCTTCCAAAACACACACATGCCCCACTCCACCCCACATCAGAGACCTATCCAGAAAGAGAAAAAGCTTGAGAGAGAGACTAAGGCCCTTTGGGGTACAATAGAGCCAGTGCTGGAAGAGATTCTTTAAAAAAAAAAAAAAATCATGGACTCATGTAATTCAGCCCTTGTGACGCCAGGATAATAAGTCAAGCTGTTGGCGAGGGCTGTAGTCATCTCAAGGCTCAACTAATATAGGATCCCCTTCCAAGCTCACTCATGTGGTTGCTGGCAGGCCTTGCTTCCTTAACATGTGGCCTTCCCCATAGGCTGCCCGAGTGTCTCCACAACATGGCAAGTGGCTCCTTCTCACTATGGCAGCCAGCGTGCACCAGAGGGAGTGAGCCAAGAGCGAGAGGAGGAGGAAGGAAGGAAGGAAAAGGGAGAGAACACCCAAGAATGAAGATAAAGACTCCTTACAACCTGATCTGGGAAAGGACACCTCATCATTTCTGTATTCTATTCCCCAGAAGTGAGTCACCAAGTTCACTCAAGGGGAGAATTAAGCTCTGTCTTTTTTTCTTTCTTGGCCATGCTGTGTGGCATGCAGGATCTTGGTTCATTGACTGGGGATTGAACCCACAGCCCCTGCATTGGGAGTGTGGAGTCTTGACCACTGGACCACCAGCGAAGTTCCCAAGCTCCATCTTTTAAAGAAAGGAGAATTAAAGAATTTATACACAGTTCTTTAAAACCACCACAGAGAGTAAAAGAATTGAGAGGAAAAAAGAAAAAAATTAAGTAGCTGGATAAGTTATTAAGACACCAATGGATGTTTTACTCTCACTGTATTCCTCAATCCCCAAGGAAACAGTCCCTGCCTCAAGGGAGGTTTGTGTTTTTCTCAAAACGTGAACTCCTTGAGGAGATTACACTGAGGGAAGGGTGGAAAGAAAGTGCCTTTGAGGGTAGAAAGGTAGAAATAAGAAGAAAAAAAGGGGGTAATTTAATTGGGAAGGGAAAGAGCTTTGGGACTCACAAAAAGAGACTTGCAACTCCACTTCCTAGCAATGTTCTAGAGTTGACAATCTTTATAGGGAATCAGGTGTGCACTGTGCCTGGGAAAGCTGAAACCTCTACACCAGATCCCCCAAACCTGGCAAAGATTCTTCACGTCAGTCATAACCAGTAGAGGCACCAAACATGAAGGACCCACACCCACCTAGACAACAGGCTTACCACGCACAGCCACAGTGGACTGAAAACTAACCCTCCACCCTCCTCCTGGTTCCTCACAAGTCTCTAAGATGCTGTACAGCCCCGAGGAGGGGTGGATGCCATTCTTAATCCCTGAGATTGAATTTTTCATGAGTTTGATAGAGTTGGGGCAGAGGGGATGTCTCAAGGTTGGATTTAATTTCATTTAGAATAAATAATACAGAACTTCCCTGGTGGTGTGGTGGATAAGAACCCACCTGCCAATGCAGGAAACACAGGTCTGATCCCTGGGCCAGGAAAATTTCACACACCACGGAGCAATTAAGCCTGCCAGCCACAACTGTTGAGCCTGTGTGCTGCAACTACTGAGGCCCGCTCACCTAGAGATTCAGCTCCACAACAGAAGCCACGGCAATGAGAAGCCTGAGCATCACAACAAAGAGTGGCCCCTGCTTGCTGCAACTAGAGAAAGTCCATGCAAAGCAACGGAGACCCAGCGCAGTCAAAAATAAATAATATATATACAGTAACGCTTCATGGTTACCTGATTTTGTGAGATAAGATTCATACTGAATATGCTGCTGCTGCTAAGTCGCTTCAGTCGTGTCTGAGTCTGTGTGACCCCATAGACAGCAGCCCACCAGGCTCCCCCGTCCCTGGGATTCTCCAGGCAAGAATACTGGAGTGGGTTGCCATTTCCTTCTCCAATGCATCAAAGTGAAGTCGCTCAGTCGTGTCCAACTCGTAGAGACCCCATGGACTGCAGCCCACCAGGCTCCTCTGTCCATGGGATTTTCTTGGCAAGAGTACTGGAGTGGCTTGCCATTGCCTTCTCCTGACTATATGGTCAATTAATTTACTATTTTATAGATATATTTTACAATTCACTAATCTTGGTGGTTTCAGAAAAATTCCAGACAAGTTGCTCCATTCAAAATACTAAGATTTTTCCATCACTAATACATTACTCCCAAAATTTTCCAGGTTATACTCTCCTAATGTATAAAATATTAAGCAATTAGTTTCATGACCATGTGTATCTGCCTGAATTCATTATCCTCCCTGCAAAAATCCTGGTCTTGTGGGAAAGCCACCCATTTAGATTGGACCCACAATTTCCACAGTAAAGAAAAATCAAGTCTACTGCATGACTCGCAAGTCATTTACTTAATCTCTCAACAGATCCAACCATAAACAGCATTTCAGATTACCTATATTTCAGGATCTTAACCTAAAAAATGTCCCAATTGTGTGCTAGTCAACTTTTATAAAAAAAATCTAAACGAAAAAATACATTTCTGGTAGATTATGAAAGAATATATTATCCATTCTTTTGGATTTGTTGTTTTCAAAACTACTTGTAGGTTCTACAATCCTTTCTTTCAGATAGACTCTCAGAATATAAAACAGAGAGTTAGAAGTTGAGAGATGCTAGAAAGAAAGGCCTCTCGGTGGAACAGCTGATTCTAGGGCTGAGCAGAAAACATATGATGGGTCTGGAAGGAAGCTACCAAAGTCTACTGGATTCTTCTCAAAAGAACCCAAGAGCCAATTTAGAAGAGGCTTCCACTGGTCAATATGATCATCAAGAAAAATAATCACAATGGGTTGAAATTCACTGAAATGTCTATATCCATGAGTTGATAAGAAGAAAGTCACCTTTGAAGCATGCCAGGAAAGCAATTCATATTGAAATCTGGTATAAATTATAAAAAGGAAGGGGTAAGGAGACAAGCCTTTATTCTGCTTTTCCTTTTACAAATTGTACCTAAGGAAAATTAAACAGTCGATGAAGAACGGATCAGCTGCCAGGGAGCTGGGGGTGCAAGGAGAATGTGGCTCCGACAGTACAGCAGAAGCAAGTTCTGCGGGTAATGGGAATGTTTCATACTCTTCTTGCAGTGGTGGTTACAGGAATCTGTACATGTGTTAAAATGTCATAGAACTTTTCATTTAACTGTATGTTAATTTCAAAAATAAAATTTTTTAAAAAATTTTAAAGAACTTCTTTTTATAAAAGCATTCCAGCTAGCAACGAAGAAGGAATGAAAGATTTAGAATGTCACCATCTGTAACCTCAAATGAAATTACAGACACTGATTACTATGAGTTCCTAACAGCAAAAAAAAAAAAAAAGAGGCCCTGAAAGAACTACATACCACCCCTATTAAGCATTCTTTCAAAAAAAAAGAACCAACAAAACCTGAATCTATATCATCAAGTCCCTAAAACTAGTTCTAACCACCAATTTATAAGACACACAGGGAACAGAGAAACATGCTAAATGATACCATGGGGACCAAATCAGCAAAATTTCAGACTGTGAAAAAATTGTTGGTGGTTGCCAATTGATCAATGGGGACAGAAAGGAGTTTAGGGGAGTGATGAAAATGTTCTATATAATGATTGTAGTGGTGGTTACACAAGTGTGTGCATTTGTCAAAACTGACAAGCCTGAACACTAAAGTAGGTGAGTTTCATCATTATAAATCATATCCCAACCTTTTAGAAAATTAAAAATTCAGATTGTGGTAAACTCTTAATAAGAAGCATGCTTTCTTTAACAAATAGCATAGGGGAAAAGAGATGGAGTGGGCAAACTATAGATTAAAAAAAAACACCTTAAGATCTAATCAACAAATTGCAAGTCCTGATTTATCTAGATCTTGATTTGAACAGATTTTTAAAAAATGATAAGTCAACTATGGATATCTGAACACTGATGAGATATTTAATGATACTAAGGAAATACCTCTAACTTTTAAGTTATTGTTAATGGAACTGCAGTTATATGAAGAGTCTTTATCTTTCAACAATACATATTACATCATTTACAGGTGAAAAATATGTATAGAACACGGTTCAGGTGGAGTAGGTAAGTATACACATGAAATAGGATTGAGCTGATACTTGTTCAAGCTGAGTGACGAACAATTCAGGTTCACTGTACTATTCTAAGATTATTATTCTAAGATTATCTATTATTATTTGAAATTTTCCATACTAAAAATATACAAGAGGACTTCCCTGGTGGTTCAGTGGTTAAGAAACTGCCTTCTAACGTGAGGGACACAGGTTCAATCCCTGGACCAGGAAGATTCCACATGCCACGGGGCAACTAAGCCCATGCACCACGACTAGTGAAGCCCTGTGCTCGGGAGCTGTGCTCTGCAACAAGAAGCCCGCACAGTGCGGCGAGACAGTAGCCCCGCCTGCCACAACTAGAAAAGTCCTGGGCGAAGCAATAAAGGTACAGCACAGCCAAAAAAATGCATAAATAAAATTTAGAAAATATATACACATACTTACAGAAAAGTAGATCTAGAGTCTTGTAGGCAAGCTAGCCTGCCTAATCTCCTTCTGCCTCCTCCTGGCACTTTAACCCCCAGGAGCCCTTGAATCACCACCAAGGAACCTCTGGGCTCTTTATGAAAACCCTTGAAAACCACTGCTTGAGCTAGTCTAGGTAAAATTCTTGAATAAAATACTAACATGGAAATATTGACTACTTTGACCATTCACTCTTAGGCAACCCCCGACCCCGAGTGTGCTTTCAGAGAATTTAATTCTGGCACTTCACCTTAGGTTCTCACGGACACCTGCCTACAAGAAACAGCCTGACCACGGCCACTGCCATTCCGTGGGGATACTGCCTAGGCCAACGTCAGCACAAAGAAACTCCCTAATATTCCTGCGTTTCAATGTAGATTGGAAGACATCCCCCCAGTTTTCCACATAACTACCTCCAGAATGTGTTTCTCACCAAAGACTGTACCCTTTGTACAGAGATCTGTCTCCCAAAAACAGACACTCCTCGTTTGAGGACCACCTACAGAAAGACTGCAGTGGATAATGCAGCAGAGGGACAACATCTAAGAGACAAAGCCGTGCGGTCTGCTTCCTCACCGTATGCTCACGGCAGCAATCTACTGCCATCTGCATGGCCCGCCCCACACGGCCTCTCTGGGTTGTCTCATTCCTTTCCATGACTCGGATCCCTAAGTATCTGCTGCTGACTTCTGAATCCACATCTCAAGCCCTAATTGCTCCCCGCAGCTCCAGACCCGTTTTCATTAGCCTGTTAAAGACGGTACACTGCAGCACTTAATGCTCCACGTAGCCAGAACAAACTCATGCTCTTTACCCGAACCTAATCCTGGACCCGGGGAAGGCAATGGCACCCCATCCCAGTACTCTTGCCTGGAAAATCCCATGAACGGAGTAGCCTGGTGGGCTGCAGTCCATGGGGTCGCTAACAGTCGGACAGACTGAGCGACTTCACTTTCACTTTTCTCTTTCATGCATTGGAGAAGGAAATGGCAACCCACTCCAGTATTCTTGCCTGGAGAATCCCAGGGACGGGGGAGCCTGGTGGGCTGCCGTCTATGGGGTCACACAGAGTCGGACACGACTGAAGTGACTTAGCAGCAGCACCAATCCTGGACCTGCTGTCTCAATTAAATGTGTCCCCACCCAACCTACTATTCAAGCTAAAAGCTCCTCAAGATACTGTGAGGAAAAGGAAATGGCAAGCCACAGACGGGGGGGAAAAAGCTGCAGAACATATACCTGATGAAGAATTTTCAGTACAATATAAAGAACTTTCCTATAACCATATAAGAAGACAAACAACTGACCAAAAAAATAGGCAAAAGACCTGAACAGGAAAATTACAAAAGGACTTAAAGGAATGCCAAACAAAAACATAATGATGTCACTACACATCCTCAGAATGGCAAAGGGGATACATAAATGCCAAAAGTTTCCACTGTACACTTTAAATACATACAGCTTAAAGAAAGAAAGAGAAGTCGCTCAGTCGATTCCGACTCTTTGCAACTCCATGGCCTGTAGCCTACCAGGCTTCTCCATCCATGGGATTTTCCAGGCAAGTGGGTTGCCATTTCCTTCTCCAGGGGATCTTTCTGACCCAGGGATCGAACCCAGGTCTCCTGCACTGCAGATAGACACTTTACCATCTGAGCCACCTGGGAAGCCTTATATGCAGCTTACTGTATGCCAGTTACATACCTCAAATGTAACTGGAAAAAGAATACCAAGTCCTGACAAGGATGTGGAGCAAATAAAATCCCATACATTCTGTTAGTGGGAATGCAAAATAGTACAGCCACTTTGGAAATTTCTTAAAAAGTTAAACTACACTTACCATGAGACCCAGCGAGTCCACTCCTAGGCACTTACTCAAGAGAAGTGAAGACATATGTGTGCACAAAGACTTTAACTCAAATGTTCATAACAGTTGTATTCATACTAGCCAACTAGAAAGGAAGCCAAATGTCCATCAACTGGTGAATGGTAAGTGTAGTAAAATCAAACAATGAAATGCTCCTCAGCAATAAGAAGAAACTGACTACAATTACAAACAGTAACACGGATGAATCTCAAAAGCATTATGCCAAGTGGAGGAAGCTAGACATAGAAGACCATATACGGAATGATTCACTTACATGAAATTGTAGAAAAGACAAAACCACAGTGACAGGGAAAAAAAGACCAGTGGTTGCCAGAACCATGACTGCACGGAAACATGAACAAATGTGAGTCGTACAAGAAGCACAGGATGCCAATGTTCTATATCATAACTGCAATGGGTGGTTATACAACTGCATACATCTGTCAAAACTCCTCAAACTGTATCCTTAGAATTGGTGGATTTTATCATATGTAAATAATACCTCAATAAAGCTGACTTTTAAAAATACTGGAAGAAAAGGCAAAATAAAGATATTTAAGCTAAGGATAGACACAGAGATCATACTGAGTTCTTAATGGACGTCAGGTAATGGTATCATGTATTTTACCCTCATTACTTCAGTGAATCCCCTCAATAAGTCATTCATTGAATTATCCAACAAAGAGTGACTGAGTATCTATTACACGTGAGGCACTGTTCTAAGTGCTGGGAACAGAATAGTAAGGAAAACAGACAAGTTTATATGTTATTAGAGGAGAGTAATAACTCCACAAAGTGGGTACTATCATTACTTGCATTGGGCAAAACAGCAAACAGGTTCAGAGGTTAAATACTTTATCCAAGAGCCCAAAGCTAGTATTAGGAAGAGCCAGGATTCAAACTCTAATTCAGGATTTCTCAGCATTAGACAATTTGAGCAGGACAATTCCTCAACTGGGAAGCTGTCCTTTATGCTGGTGTTTAGCAGTGTTCTTCAACTTAACCCACTAAATGCCCTGATTTACACAACTAAAAATGTCTCTCAGTTCAGTTCAGTTGCTTAGTCATGTCTGACTCTTTGTGACCCCACGGACTGCAGCACGTCAGGCTTCCCTGTCCATCACCAACTCCCAGAGCTTGCTCCAAGTCATGTCCATCGAGCCGGTGATGCCACCCCCACCTCATCCTCTGTCATGCATTGCCAAAGGCCCCTCGGAGAGAAAATCACCCCTCAAGGAGAACTACTGCGTAATTTCTAAACTGACATCACAGCCCAAGCATTTAAAAACTTCTTTCTTCCCACACCTAACCCTAACCGTTGTTCTGAATTCATCTCTCTTAAGACTTCATCACTAGGGCTTCCCAGGTGATCAGTGGTAAAGAATCCACCTGCATTGGCAGGAGATGCAGGTTCAATTTTTGGGTCAGGGAAGAGCCCCTGGAGAAGGCAATGGCAACCCACTCCAGTATTCTTGCCTGGGAAATCCCATGGACAGAGGAGCCTGNTTCATCACTAGGGCTTCCCAGGTGATCAGTGGTAAAGAATCCACCTGCATTGGCAGGAGATGCAGGTTCAATTTTTGGGTCAGGGAAGAGCCCCTGGAGAAGGCAATGGCAACCCACTCCAGTATTCTTGCCTGGGAAATCCCATGGACAGAGGAGCCTGGTGGGCTGCAATCTGTGAGGTCACATGACTGAGTGACTAAACAACAATGAAGACTGCATTATTACTCAGCCTACATCCTAGCTCTAGTCTGTCATTTTCAACAGTCACACTACTGCCAAAATTTATCCTCTAAACCTTCACAACTTAGATGAAATGTCTGTAGAAACTGCCCTCATTACCAATACAAAGAATTACTATAAACTCTTTGGATATATACAAAGTCAATTACATCATCTCATTTTTGTGTGTCTGTCTCCCCGACAAGATATGAGCTTTTCCTCAGCAGGGGCCAGATTCATGTCTATATCCCTAGTACCCAGAACTAGAAAGCATTTAAAGGTTTTGTTTTCTTGTGTTTTTTTAATTCAAATGTAATTTAAACAAATTACATACAACACCAAAATGTATGGATCCTTTTGCTTTAAATACATCACACACACAAAATCTGAATCACATAATAAAGCGTTAATCAACATGAATCTTATCCAAACAAATGGGTCCTGTTCCTAACAGGATCTGAAAGGATTCTCTAATTCATAATCCAGAACTTATTAACAGACATATTGAAGCCTTTCGAACTTTTCAAAACCAGATAGAGATTAAGTTTCCTAATCTTAAAACTCCTTTCAACCTAGCACAGTTTTTCAGGGGCATTAAACAGTATCACATTTTTTTGACCACCAAAGCCCCATCCCGCACTAATTCCCTCTTACCACCGATTCATCTGTTAGTTCCCTATTTTTTTATTGAGCACCTCTCAGTGCTAGGGGTACAAAGATGAACTAAAACAAGGAAACAAGAGTTTTAGTTGGGGGTGGTGGGCAGCTAGAATGAACAAAGCAATGGTAACAGTGAGTTATGAGGTGCTTATCTCGAGTCATCTTAAGTTTTTCTTCAACTGTCTTATAGTTCAGTCCAGTAGGAATGTTCTCAAAAGATAACTCAGCCACTAACTAATGTCTATCAAAAAGAATGACTTCACAGGAACTATCCTAAAATAAAAATCACACTTGGCAACTGTTTCCTAAAATGGGATAGGATATACAGCGTAATAGTCCACAACTCAACACAGCAGGCCAACTCAAAGGGATACTTACAGCTACGTTCAGCAATTAACTCATATTGAAATGTTCACCAGGAAATTCCATCATTTGATATTGAGGATTTTATGGCCACAGTATACAACTCATAAAAACAGCTATAAATAATTTCTGGCTACAACCATTATATCCTCTCTCTATAATTTATCTTTAGAGCTTGCCCGGCCATTATTTTTTCTACCTTTAGAGCAACCCCAGAACTGTTTTCTGAGAAAAATCTTGGTCCTACCCACAGGATCTCTTTAGATGTACATACTGGTGGTCTATTCAAGTCAGAATGCTGACTCGATCAGGATCTGACCTCAGATATGCAGAATGTGTGCCCTCAGGATTCCTGACTGAGAACAAGAATTTAAAACTCTGTGCTGCCTGATGCTTACCAAAACTTGGTTACAAGAAATAATATTCATGAAACCAATTATTTAAGGATTCATTCATTCCAAAATTCAATCCAACATTCTCTAGGTGCCAGGAACCATTCTGGGTGCTGAGGCACAGCAGAGTGCTGGTGGTTGATGCATCCCTCCTTGCCTCTGAACCAAGCTACACCATCAGCAGGCAGTATATCTAAACCCAGGTGCTTTGGCTCTCTGCAGAATGTTCACTGGTATCACCTAAACCTGGACTGAGCAGATTTCTCCCCACAAAACCAGTGTCCCCATTATAAAAATCAATGAGAGACATTTTCTCTAAGAGTCAAAAAAAGTGTGCCTCCCTTGAACATGTTTTTGATTTTACAGATTACACGAATCTGGAAGTTGAGCCTTATTTTCTTCTTAGCTTTGTTCTAGGAAAACTGAGAGCTAAATATGGAACCAACCTTTGGGAACTGTGGGGTACTTTCTAGTCTATATACTAACTTCGCCACTGATTTAATTTCATTATTCTTCTCTCATGTCTTCTTTGCCTTAAAATCTTTATTTTCAATCCTTTTACTATATATGTTTAGAAAAGAGGTGGGAAATAAAAGGCATCTAATGTGCTTTTTAACCTAAAATTTATTGGATACTTTCTATGTGCCAGGCACTATACTGAACACTTAATGACCTTATCAGGGTTGAACTATTATTGAACCAAATGAAGAAGCTGGGGTTCAGAGAGGTTTATTAACTTGTATATCATCTCAAAACTTGTATTTGATAGAGCTAGGATTCAAATTCAGCTCAAACCATGACACATGGGTGTATCCACAGGCTATCATAGGAACAAACAAAGCAAAGAAGGTGAAGGACAGGGTAGAAAGTCCGCATGGAAGATGCGATGTTTGAGGAAGTCTTAAAAGGGGGGAGCTTGCCAAGGAACGAACAGAAAGTATTCCAGGGAGAAAGAGGAATCCTACAAAAACCTAAACATAAGTTCTGGGAATGGAGAACAGAACAGTTCTGTTCAGCAATTCATTCATTGTGAAGGGTTCACCAGAAAGTTATTTAATACGAGACCTATAGTAGCTCCTTTACAGAGAATTTTCAAGGCCATAAAACTCAATTATGGCTGGGAAGACAGGGAGGAGTGAAATAAAGGCAGTACCTCCTTTTTTTTTTTAACTGAACTATAGTGGATTTACAATGCTGTGTTAATTTCTGCTGTATAGCAAAGTGATTCAGTTAAAATTATATATATAACACATATATATATATACACACACCCATTTTTTTAAGTATTCTTTTCCTTTATGGTTTATCATAATAGAGGGCAGTCTCTTTTCATGGTAACACTTAAAAAGTCTGAATTATGTTCAGTAAACAAGGGGAACCACATAAGGACCTTAAGCTTGAGAATTACAAGATCAACTTGCACAGTATGTGAATCAATTACAGATTCAAGGTAGGGAACCCAGTCAGGAGGCTACTCTAAGAGTCTGGCAATGGGGTAATAAGAATTAAACAAGGGTTACTGAAAAGAAAGTAAATATAAGCCATATTTGTGATCTTTAAATTCCCAATAATGTTAGAAAAAGTAAAAAGAAAAAACAGAAATTAATTTGAGTAAGTTTAATCCAATATATCTAAAATATTATTTCACGAAGTGATCAACATAAAAATTACTAATGAGAAATTTGCCATGTTCTTTTTGTACTAATCTGAAATTTGGTGTGTTTTTTAATATAAAATATATGCCTCACCTTGGACATTAAGTTTTCATTGGATAAATTTGATCTGTGTTTAGATTTCATAATTTACAGATGAAAAAGCAGATTCACACACCCAAGTCATTCCAGATATAAACATTTTCCAATAATTAAGTATTCATTTTTAAATTTAATTAAAACTAATAATATTAAAAATTCAGTTTCTCAGTCATTTGAGCCACATTTTGAGTGTTCAACGCCATATATGGCTACCATATTGCCCAGTACAGGCCTAAAGAGTGACAAAGGAACTTTGGCTACTGACACCTTCCACCATTAGCATTTCATACCTACTTACTCTTAAGGTTTTCCAGGTACTAACATGGATAACTTAGCAAGTACTATTGCAGTGGTCCCACTGGTCACATCCTCACTATTGTAACTTACTTTCTCTAGGCCAATGCCAACATCTGTGAAAAAGGAATCTTTAAATGACTACACAGAATTGCTATAAAGTACCTGACACGTGGAATGTGCTCAGAAAATGGAATGGACACATGGAATAACGCACTTGCTGCGGACTATTTTGTATCTATTTTCCTGTGGTTCAGCTGTTTATTACACTCTATGTATAATGAATTTTTTTAAAGTTAGCTATTTTCAATTATTTATTTATTAGAGGCATTATACTATAACGTTAAAAGCTTCCTGGTTCTATCATTTATCAGATGTATGATCTTGGGGAAATGCTCAGTTGCTCTCCTGTCTCAGTTCTCTGCTGTGTAAAACAGTGATTACCTGCACACACTTCCTTGGGGAGCTTCAAGGATTACAGAAGATAATACAAATAATCACCTGCACATCGTACCTGGCACATAGTAGGTGTTAAATAAACCTTAGCTTTTTAAACAGAGCTGGTGAAGAAGTTGAAATTACGGCTAACATAAAAAAAACTAGGACTTCTCAATTATCTACATCTGTTTGCCATATAATCTAGATACAAAAAAAAGTGTACAGGTTAATACTTTGAGGTCCTCAGAAGAGAGATCCTGCAGACAGCTACACTCATTAAGAAAGGAGCTAAATAAAAAACTTCATCTGACAGTGTATAATTATGCAGTCTAGCACAGGTGCACCCAAGCAAATGGAAAAATACGAAGAAAAATTAGGAAGGCGTTTTGCCTTACCTGCTTTTCCGTTTTCGGGGTGGTTTCTCCACTGTGCCAGTCAGTCTACAGACCAAACAGATAAGATGGTAACTAAAAGTAACATACCAGAACACATCTGCGGGCCATACTGTGCCAGTCAACAACTCAACGGACCGCTCTCGAGAACCCTGGACTCGCTAAGCCCATACCTGACCTTACAAAATGCCTTATGCTCCGTTTCCCTATTAACCCGAAACCCAGCGACCCCCTAATATCTGCTTTGCCCAAACCCTGCTCTGTCTCCTGGTCTCTCACTCCATCCTCATCCTTATTCGTCACAGCCCATCTCCCCAAAACCACCCACCACCTCCTACTCATTGTCTGCCTCATCAACCCCGCAAACCCCTCCGCTTCCCCTTCCCCATGCCCACCCCCTCCCGCCCGGGCAGTGCCCCTCCGAGCCCCGCCCCTCCAGGCCCGGCGCACCCCGCATTCCACGGCCCCCTCCACCGGGCGCGCGCGTTCCTGCCCCTCCCGGCCCAGCGCCCCGAGTCTCACCC
>SJYX01000973.1:297735-312244 GCA_006410675.1 Oreotragus oreotragus
CGCCCCACCAGTCTCGGCGCCCCCGAATGCCTCACGGCCCCAAGCTGCTGCCCTGGGCCCGCTCGCGCGCCCCCGCCCCATCCCCAAGCCCGACCTCCATCCCACCCCCGCCCCACCTGGGGGCCAGGCGACTCCGCGGCTGCTGGGGCTGCCGGGCTCCTCTGACCATCCGGCTCCTGCTCCGCCGCGGGAGCTGCTCCGGCGGCCGCAGGGCTCGCTCGGGAAGCTGAGGCGGCGGAGGCTTGGAGTAGGCGGAGAGGCGGGCGGAGGGCCTCGCGCCTCTGCCAGGCTTGCCGCGAGACCCGCCTCCTCCGCGCCTCTCCTCGGCTCCCATTGGCTAGAGCTGTAGTGTGGCCGAAAACCTGGCAGTCGATTGGGCTCTAGGGCCGTCACATCCCGCCACCTAGAGTTTGGTTGAGACTGCAGGTGGAGGCGGAGGTGCCTTAGGGGCTGCTAGCAAGGCCGGGGATATCTAAGCGCCACCGTGCGGTCGAAAATAGAAACTGCGTCTCCGGCGCCACACACCTGCGGGCAGGTTCTTTTGGCTCAGGTTCTTGCATCCCACACACCTACCTGCAGGCGCCCCCCGACACTGCGCTACGCCAGACCCAACAGCCAAGCGCTGGTTTCCCAAACTCCTCTGGCAGGTGCGACAGTGAGCGAAGTCTCCAAACTGAGCTTCATTTTGAACCACCTCATATCCGGTCCCTGACTACATCATGCTGTAATGGTCAGAACTCAGGCGCTTCAGAGAATCCAGCAAGAAAACAGTTAAAATCTTTATCAAAATAAAGCGTGGTTTATGTGCTCAGTACTCTGCAGAAGAGATCACAGGCTTGGGTGCAGGCTTCCAAGAAAGCAAGAGGTTTATAAAGTAAATTATCAAGAAAGGAAAATCAACCCTGCAAACATTATTAATGCCATAATCAAAAGCAATAGGCTCCGTTTTCAAATGCCTATATAGAATTGACCCCTGAATGTGTTGCTAACCATCTTGTGATACTGAAGGTAGTTGCGACCTCTGCTCCAGCTAATCGATTTTAAATCTCTTTGCATTTTTAGTATTGTTGCCAGACCTAAGCATGCAAGACTACCAGCACATAAGCATAATAAATGTCAGTCATCTTTTCTGCTTTAACAAGACCATCCTTCAAAATAAGACATAACATACTAACAAAATTCTTCCTTTTTGGTGGATCCCCTTCCCCTTGCTGCATTCCTCTGTAATTTTTGTTTGGTAGATCCTCAGAATCTATTTGGAGCTGAGAGGAAGCATAAAACTCTTAGGCTACTTCTGTTTTAGTGAAACATGCTTTTGTGCATCGATAATATAACAGCTTAGAGTTACACACACCAAAAGGCTTGGGACAAATCTCTTACTGAGCTCCACAAATGGCAAAAATAAGAATACCAATTTTTCATAAAGTTGAATTTATTTTATGTAAATGTACTGTCTTTTATTCTGAGACAGCTCTTTTTATATACTTCCTTCAGTGAAATAATGGTAAATTGTAATGGAACCTTTAAAACGGCATTGTCAAGGAAAAACAATTGAACATGTTGGCTCCCCAAATTATTTTACATAATCCTCAAATTACAGAACCACAGTCACTGAATTCCCAACCAGTAGTATCCATCCTATTACCAAGCCAGAAAAAGGAAAGAACCCCAGAATAATTTATCAAAGACTGGGGAAGATGGGGTAGGAGTCCTGATGAGATCAACTTACTAGGAAGACTAGTTTTGAAAGTCATTCACTATGTTTCTCAAAACATGAATTAAAACTATCCTGCCTGGTTTTCAAGGTTTTTCACAATTGGCCAATGCTTCTGCAACACACAGTATTGTCAACAGAGCTGCAGCTATTCATTTCTTAAGCTTTCTCAAGAAGTATGTACCCTCAATTCTATCTCCAAATCGTGTCCAAGTTCTAGTAATCCCTGCTTCTGTGCTTCTACTATATGAAATGCATGGCCCATCAATTCTGGTACACGTTCCTCTTTCAATTCACACTTCCTCTTTTAAGCCTTCCCCAACTACTCAATCCTAATCAAACAATTCCTTCTCCAAATTTGTTGTACTTATATAAACTACACTATGTCAGCAATTATATATTGCCTTGGGTTACTCTTATATCCTAACTACAATGAATTTGGGCAAATGGCATGTAAGTGTGCTCTCAATAAACTGCAACTTTGGGTCAGGGACTGGGTATTTTGAGTGCTGTTTTTAATCCTGAGACCAACCCTGTACGATATTTTCAGACACAGAATTTGTAAGATTAGAATCCAACTTGCCCGGGTGTCACACAGCTACAGTAACTAACATTGTGTAAGGTGTACTACTCTAGGAAGCCCTAAAGGGGTTCAAGTTCCAGCTCTCCTGCGCAAACGTGGGCAAGTTACCTACTATCTGTTTCCGCATCTGAAGAAAAAATGAACAAAGAGGTAATATAGTCATCGAGCCATTTTAAGGATGACACAAAATAGGGCATGTATTCAGTTAAGTGTGCTCAATACATGTTAGCTGTTCTTACTGCCTGGCAGACCTGAGGTTCTTACCTAGATTGATCCCCAAACCTGTATTCTTTCCACTATTCCATAATGCCAGCCTTCAGCCTTTAATAACGCATTTCCACTTATATAAAAAAGAGCAAAGTGCCGAGAACAGTGGACCCCCATGGACTGAGTGAAATATACTTATGTAATAAGTATTTCTGTTGACACACATGCAAAAAAAATTCATAAACTTCATGCATTTTTGAATTAAGAAAACATCTGAATGGTTCAAACCAGCATAAACTTACTATCACAAGGGTGAAAAAGGCACATATTCACCAAGTGATTAACAGGAAACCCAGTAAGAGGGGAACAGGTTCCTTTCCCAAGCATCTACTGTGTTTGGTTTCATGCTAGGGGACTTTCCAAATGCTTCTGTTCGGTGTTTTACTACTGTATATTTCATCAGCATGACTTCACACTGTTTAATTACGCAGGTGAAAGAGTTGTGACGATCTCATCAAGCAGGGTTCTGGGCAGTGGATCCAGGACAGAACAATGAATGTTGCCTTTAAAGAACTGGGACACTTAAGAGTCAAATGCAGAACAAGAAAAGTTTCACTTCTGTTTACTAGTCAAGCAACCAAGTAAAGGAATAAGCATTTTTTTAAATTGTGTTATATAAAATGCTAACTTCTTGTTGGGACATACTACAGACTGCATTAGATAAAATTTTTTGACAAACTTCCTATAATCTTTTTATTAATTTACACTGAGAGAATATAGCACCTTTTATCCAAAGAACTGAAGGTGCTTTACAAACATTGGCATTTAGAAAACAAGTACATTTAAAAATCTGGATTTTTTCTGATAAATCTCTTCCACTCCAGATATACAATTTTTTGGAGGCTAATGGAAAGCAATTCTATTTCTGACAATGAAAGAGGCTCAGAGAGAGTTCGGATTTGCTTTCACAGTACAGTTTTCCAAAACCTGATGCTGGGCTTACAAAGCAAAAACACACAAATCTTAATGCGAAGAACAGTATTTCAAACCTTATTTCAAAAGCAAAACCCAGGGTTTAAGACATCAAAATTGTCCAAAAGTTCTAGACATCCAGATGGAGTAGGAGCTGATGCACGCTGCGTATGAGAGATGTGCTCTTGATCCAGGCTTTTTAGGATCACACTCGAATAAACACATTTAAAACGGTGAGATTTTTCAGGAAAAAGCATTAACCGAGAAAAAGCTAGCCAAGAGCATATCAGAAAAATGAGGAAAGGGGAGTAATTGGCAATTAAAAGTAGACAGTTCTCACTAGAGCCTAGGACATTTTATTAGAAACCAAGTATATCATCGGCAAATAAAAATAGTTATTACCCCCATTAATACAACATAAGGGATTTTACATTCAGCCTAGACACAGGGAGTAACAGAGCCTCCTGCCTACAAATCTGTGACTTGCAACTATTTTCCACCACATGATTACTCTAAATAGTACATAGCCCTTTTTATTAGAGGGATCCAAATATTCCTTTTAGGCTTACAAAGTCCAATACATTCACTCTCTCTTCCCTTTACAGGTCTAATATTAAAAACTTTTTTTCATGCAAAAAGCCATTATTCAGTTGAAGAGAAAAAATCAGGCAAAACAGAGATGGCAGTTAAGGAATGGACAGAAATATTGGCACATGCCCAACTAGTGACAAACAAATGCAGTATACCATGACTTAAAAATAAAAGTCACATTACACGGATAACTAAAACAACTACATCAATCTAAGCTAAGCAGTGTCAAATGTGAAGGGCTGAGGGTTACTGATTTTATTGGTACAACTTAAAAGCAGATGAGAGCAAGCACTTAAAAACAATTTATGGTAACAGGAAAAAAAAAAAAAAAAAAAACCACTGCAGAGAGCTGTTCCAAGACCACACCGCGTTGTCTGCATCATTAATTTCCAGTGTTTCACAATTAGTAAAATACATAGCTACATATCCCTGTAAGACAAAAAATACCTTTCCCCCTGAATTACACTGGGGTCAGGGCAGTAACACAAAGCTACTGACCCAACAGTTCAAGTGTTTGCAGCAAATGTCTTAGTCACTTCTTTCTTGCAGCTATACAATTAAAAACTATACAAGGAGCTGTGTGGTTAAGGGGGTCAAAATTAAAACAGTATTGTGCTCATTTAATAAAGGAAAAGCCCTGATGAAAAATTATGTGCCAAGAAGCTTAGACTATAAAGATTTTTATTGCATTTTTAGGTAACCTGGAAGTTCTTATCCTGAATGGGAAAAAGTTGGTTTTCAAAACTACCTGAACAGATGCTAAAGTGCTTTATTAATTGGCTGGCTTCACAAAGATTTCCTGGAATGACAAAAAATCAATTGTAGTAGTAAATGGATACCAACTATTTCACAAAATGGCTAATTCTAGCATCATTTATGACCAAAGTCATAAGAGACACTGGAACACTTGTCCTTATTAAGCGGACAGTTGCGTATCAAGAATCGATCATCACAACCCTTTGGATATTCAAATTGCTTACACAAAGCCAAAATATGGTATCACAGACCTTTACAAAAAGGACAAGTTGAGTATTTTTTCTACACTTTAAAAAATCTGCTTCAGATTACAGTCCACAAATACAAGAGTCCTGACTTTTCAACCTTTCCAGTTGCAGTTAAAAAATGAACACTTTCTAAAAGTTAAGGTCAAGTGTTACAGCAAGAAAAGAATGATTCCCATTGAAAAGTACATATATTTTACTTCATGATACTCATGGTAGACTATAAACTGGATTGATCACATTCTACTCAACTGGTATCAAATGAACACATCAGTATTACAAGTATTAAATGTTTTTCTATTACTAGAGAGGATATAAACCAAAACATTAATATGGCAGTTATTTATTTAGGCACAGTTTAGTGATTTTTTAAAAATAAATAGTACTGAATTTCAGTTGAAGTTTTAAACTTAATAGCCAAAGGGTCAAGAACTCTGATTAGGAAAAAAGAAAGAATAACTTTAAGCTAACAACGTATGCTGTTTAAAATTTCTAACACTTTAACCTATCTGAGTTTTTTTTAGGATTACTTTATTAAAAAATACAAGGAATCTGGAAAAAGATCAATACAATTATCTTAATGTACAAAGTCATAAGCTATAGCAGTTTTAAAACTAAAATTTAAAAACACAACAAAGGGCAGCCCTTTAGACCAATTTATTTTATATCCATTTAAAATATCATCCAACAAAGGACAATTTGGAAGTTTACAGCTGGGACGGTATACATAACTCGAGTCATTTGCAGTCCATCGTGCCCACTGGATAACAACTTTGCTGCTGAAATTTCTTAAAACTTACCAAACTAAAACAGAAGACTGAATAATACAAAAGGAAGAGTATTTCAGAGTAGTCTGTTCTGTCAATTGGCTTTTTAAAAAAGGAAACACATTCTGTTTCCCTCAGACCGGTAAATAAGCAAGAGCTACATGCAGCAGTGTGAGTATTAAGACATTTCTCAAGTCTTCTCAAATGAGTCCAAGGCGGGGATGGGATGGGGGAGAAAACTGATAGAAAAACGTTGCTATAGACACCATAACAAACAATAAATTTAGATAATTTAAAATTTAAAAAAAAGGCAAGAGGCAGCATTTCAGCAGCAAAGTGCTCAATAAAAAGTATATTGTAGAGGGTAATACACAAAAGTTGGGGTAAGAAGAGGGCAGAAAAATGGGTCAGCAAGACGGGGTGAAGGCCTCAAAGGAAATACGGCGTCGTCGTTCTGGGAGGAATAACACGTTCTGAATCTGGAACTGCCCGGAATAACTTTGGTTCTCTTGTATTTACATCTTTGAAGACCATGATTGAAGCAATATTTCCACAACGATAGCAGTAATTAGGAGCAGACCATACTGTTACCAGCTTCTCATCAAACATAAATTTATAGCCTTCATGCACTAATTGATGTGCTCTGCAGATGAGTTTTAGGTTGTTGATATGAACAAACTGCAATTTAGAAAGGTTCCGTTAAGTATCCAGCACATTTTAAAATAAATCAACCTACATATATAAGAAAATAAACATTTAAATAAAGTATAAATCCTGTATCTACTAAAACTCTCATGATAATAGAACCCATTCTACTGTTATTCCCCACTAACTTCCGTAAGTTAGCCACTTTGGCCTGAGTTATATAAATAATCACATAATTAGACACAAGTTTCTGAAAGAAAAGCATTCTGGAAGTACAATCAGATATGAAGCAAAGTTTTTTACAGTTCAGTAATAAATATATAATAATAATAATAAATATATTACTGCATCCCAGGTGGCGCTAGTGGCAAAGAATCTGCCTGCCAATGCAGGAAACACAAGGTACATGGGATCAGAAAGATGCCCTGGAGGAGGAAAATGGCAAACCACTCCAGTAATCTTGTCTGGGAAATCCCATGGACAGAGGAGCCTGGCAAGCTACAGTCCATGGGGTTGCAAAGAGTAGGATACCACTGAGCACACACACATATTACTATTAATATCGATCATTTACTGAGGCTTCAGTATGGCTCTTAAAAAACTTGGAAAAAGATTTATTATCTTTCTCTTGCAAGTGAAAGAAACAGAGGCTCAGACAGGATAAATCTAGCTCTCTGACTCCACTATGCTGGATTAGTTCACCCTGTGTATGTGTGTGTATTTTTAAATGAAAATAGTTGAACCTCAAAAAATCTGCCTATTCTCAATAAACACACATATCAAATCATTATGTTGTATACATAACTAATACAATGTTATATGTCAATTATATCTCAATTAAAAATGTATATATATACTAAGAAATACATATTAAAAAAGCTGCCTATCTTGCCCTTGTTATCTCATTACTTGCACTGTTTGAAAGAAAAGGAAATTTTATTTTACACATAGTACCAGTGGATGCTAAAGGAGGTGCTTTTATTACATGATCTCATCTAACCTTAAGGAAAGACATATGATAAACCAGACAGGAAATCTGATATCCACAGGCACCAAAGTTTCAGTAAACTAGACTAGAAGTTTGTTTGGTATCTATAACAACCATAGTTCTTTACATATGCCATTAGCACCAACAAACCACTTTTACAAAAATGTTGGGTTTACCTCATTTGTGACCTTTGCGCCAAAAAGCCAACCTGCTCCTCGGGGACTGATTGCCCAAGTATCCACATCTTCAGGATCTGACCAAACCAGATCACAAAATGCTCCTTTATGGGGAATTTCCTGATTCCGTTCAATGGTTCGAATTTGATCCAGTGTTTTGATATCAGGAGATAAACCACCATGAACACACAAAATCTGCTCATCTATTAACTAGCAAAAAAAGATAACGAAGAGTTGAATATGTAACAATAAACTCAGTCATACCTAAATTCATCAATGAGTGCTAATGACATCAATATAATTGAGATGGCAATTAGATAAACATATGCAAAGTGTTACTGGCAGAAAAATACTTAAGCTTTTTAAAAGATTTACATAAACTTACAGCTGCTACTGTGAGCATGTCAAAAACTTTGGTACAGTATCTCCAGGCATTAGCATTTCCATATTTGGTTTGGCACTCATCTATGAGAGAAACAGAGTTCTCATTAATGAAGTTCTGAATATGCTGATAAAAATAAAGAATACAAGGGAGTTCCCTGGATATCCAGTGGCTAGGACTCAGCGTTTTCACTGCCGTGGCCTGGGTTCAATCTCTGGTTGGGAATCCTGCAAGCTGTGAGGTGTGGCCAAAAAGCAAATAAATGAAAAAAAAATAAAGGACATATCTAACACTAGGACAACAGAATCTGTGCTTAAACTAGGATGGCAAGTTATGGCACATATTTAGCCCTGGTAGATCCTCCATGTAGTCAGGAGACTAATAGCTAAGTGGTCTAGAAAAGGGGTCCTACTTTTCATTCCAAAAGTGGCCCTAAGGAGCAGCTGAAATTATTGGTCAAATGCTATAATCAAGAAGAGCTAAATATTAATTTCACATAACCCAGAGCAAACGTTTTTGTCTTATCATTAATACTGGGAGTAGTTCCCTGGTGGTCTGGTGGTTAGGACTCCTTGTTTTCACTGCTAAGGGTGCAGTTTTGATCCCTGGTCAGAGAACTGGGTCCTTCAGGCCATGTGGCGTGGTAAAATAAATAAACTTTAAAAAGTTCTGGGCAATTCCATCAAACACAGTAACATATTTAACGTGACTACTTTATGCTAGCAGGATAACCAAACACATTATAGAGGACCCTTAATCACAAGAACATGGGTAATCCCCTTTCCAACATTTCTCAGACCTATGTTGTCTCTCCTGAGACTTTCTGCAGATTGTGCAACTACATACTTGAGTTCTAGTAAGTATCCTGGTAGTTATCACTAGGTCTTATATATTCTCAGCTGAACATTCTCTCTGCTATCTACAACAGTTAATAGAGTATATTAATCTCTTCTCGCAGTTAATACCAAGGAAGCTATGCTCTTTGGTTTCTTAATTTTGAAAAAAAAAACACATATCACTATTGTCCTAAGTACACTTGAAAATTATACTGTGGGGTACTGTCAACCCTCATAATTTTCTAAATTGTATCTCTACGTGAGGCACGATCCTTATGTAAACGTCTCAGGAGACATCTCTAACACTGAGCACAGTTTACCAGTAGGAATCGACTTGTCTTTTCACCCTGACACATAAGCAAAGTACTTGGTTCATAATAACTGCTAACTACAACCATGTTTATCAGGATGAACTGAAGGCCCAAGATAACAACTATATGTGGACATTTTTACTTTAAAATCAGCATGAAGCTCCATGATGACTAAATCTATCTTCCTCCTGAGGAGCAGATGGGCTTCCTCTTACCAAACAAAACCGTCTCTGAGCACTAGAGCACAGCCTGGGATTAGAACCATCCAGTACTATATGTTGTCCTGCCGTCGTTTTCTTCAGTCAAGGGATCATGATTAAAATGTCCTCCTTCCTCTCCCCTTGTTATTCCTTTTGCCCTACAGTGATAATGCTGGTCAATTTCTGGGGTGTAAGTATATGCATAATAGTAATCTTGGACAGCTGGAGTCAGCTGCTTTCACTGAGCTAACATCATATTATATGTTATTCGAAATAGTGATTATTTTGTAAAAGCATCAATCAGTTTTATTCCAAATGGTATTTGGCATTTTGAGAATATAAATAAGAAGTAACCTGTAGAAAGGAGATAAATATTAGCCATCTAACTTTTCAATTTCTATTAACAAAGTTATATAAGCAACAAATTCTCAGGGAGTTCCCTGGTGGCCTAGTAGTTAGGATTCCAGGCTTTCCCTGCCATGGCCTGGATTCAACCCCTGATTGGGGAACTAAGGTTCCCCCAAGAAACAAAGGGTGACCATAAATAAACAAATAACAATAAATTGTTAAAATTTCTCAGTTTAATAATTGACAATGGCTGACAAAACGAGCAGTAAGAGAGTTCAATTTATCTTTACAATGACAGAAGATAATTCAAAATATAAAGTCTAAAACTAAATGAGTATGAGGTTAATATTTTTAAATCTCTCAATATTTGCCTTAATTGTGCTCAAAGAAAATTCATATTAATATCTCAACAGTTCTATCGACCTCCTTTAAAGAGCTCCAAATCTCATTTTTTAAAGCTTTCAATCATATAAAATTTTATAGAAGTAGCTATTTTGCTTTTAATGACTTGAGTTCCAGTATTCTCTGGAGGAAGTACACAGATTTACAGTATATCCATACAGTGTATTACAGTGCAGCTAAAAAAATAATATTAATGAAGTGAAAAACCTGGTCACAATATTAAAAAACCAAGTATGATCACATTTTAGCTTGATGTGATGTATATATACACAGATATGTACACAAACACACACTGTATACAGAACAGGCTCTTAAACTGAGCATGCAAAACATTCCTTTCCAGCAGATTCTAAGGCCCCACCCCAAATGGTCTAGAGCAGCACCCAGCAGTCTACAACTTTAACAAGCGCCCCCGATAATTCCAAAGAGGGAAACTGAAGGCTGCATTTTTAGGCGCTGATCTAGAAAGACATATACCAAAAAGTTAAAAAGGGTTCTCTCAGACTAGTATGTATAAAATAATAAGCTACAAGGATATGCTGTACAACACAGGCAATATAGCTAATATTTCAAAATAACTTTAAAAGGAGTATCATCTATAAAAATATTGAATCACTATGTTGCACATCTGAAACTAATATTGTAAATCAACTATGTACTTTAGTAAAAA
Source organism: Oreotragus oreotragus (assembly GCA_006410675.1). NCBI lineage: Eukaryota > Metazoa > Chordata > Mammalia > Artiodactyla > Bovidae > Oreotragus > Oreotragus oreotragus. The sequence continues at coordinate 308,529 of SJYX01000973.1, forward strand.
AAGAAAAAATAGAATGGTTCTCTCTATGTAGTCAGATTTTCAACTGATTGAGGGAAAAATGGAGTTAAAAATGGGAGTGGAAAAAGATTATCTGTCTTTTCTAATTTTACTATTAAAAGCACATGCATGACGTACGTGGCGTTTTTTTCCCCAAAGAGGAAGGTAAGACAATATTCGAGTCAGAGAATAGAAAATCTTACCATAAAATCCATACACCTGTGTTATCTGTCTACTCTCATGATTTCCTCGCAAAAGTGTAATACGATCAGGCCATTTAGCTTTTAGTGCAAGAAGGTAAGTGAAGGTCTCCAAACTATAGTAACCTCGGTCTACAAAATCACCCTGTAAAGTAAAAATTTACAGTTACAAACAATGTAATAGCAACAATATTTAAAAAAAATTATACCAAAGTGCACAAACTCAGAGACACAGTACAAAATAGCAAAAATGAAGAGTTACACACTGAATTATTTGGAAATAGGGTTTTAACAAAACATTGAAACGGAAGTAAATAAGCTATTCCTACTAAATGTTTGTGCTAGTCTTATGCTACGGGAGGCTTACAGCAACCTGCTATGCAGTTCTCTCAAGGACTTTCTTTATAAAACCACCATTTTTTCAATTCTCTATTACCTACATTAATAAACGTTTGTAAAAAAAAGTGTGAATCAAAAAACTTTAAATGAATTTCAAAAATCTTTTTAACTGTATCAAAAGAGCTGTCAATTTGAAAATAGTTCTTTTTTTTTAGAGCAAATATCGTAACAGTGTTCTACACTCAGCTTTGTATTTAACAACTGCATATAATGACATACTATCTACACTCCCCATTTATGTTTCCTTGGGCCAATATCAGACCATAGGAAAACATCTAAAAGAATAAGAAAGTAACCCAGAAATTTTCAGAAGGAAAATAACAGGACTCAAAAAAAAATTAAACAGTAACATTTTATTCCAAAAAGAAAGCAAGTATCTCCCTTAATAGTAAATGTGTAAATGTGTACATTCTTCAATCCAGATTAATAACAGATGAAAATGAATGCTCAAAAACCTGAGGTTCCAAGCTATTTTGCTTTTGCCTAACCATTACTGAAGGCTATAATCCAGTCCTACCTGCATAGCAGTTTACAAAAATAATTATTCTCAGCTAAAGGACACAGCAAAATGCAGCAAAGTATTGAATCACTTTCTCACATATTTAAATAGTGACTGTCACATGGCAATGAAAGTATTATATACTCTACATGTAGTAACACAGATCTCCTCCATTTAAAATAAGTAGGTGAAAAAATATAAAATTAAGTAGTTGATATCACTGGAGTTTACATACCATAAATATGTAGTTTGTGTCAGGAACCTGACCTCCAGTTCTGAATAGTTCACAAAGGTCATAAAACTATAAAAGAAAGGCAATATATGCTGATTACAAATTCCTGTGAAGGAGTAAAATATGAAACTGAGGCCAAACTGTGTAAAGAAGCAGTAAATTAAGACTTCAAATATGTACATTCATAAAAAGAAAGAAAGCGCAAACTAAACTGCCAAGCACACAGCTTCCAAGCTTTATAAAAAAAATGAAGCTCTCGGTTATCACCAAAGTCACTCCTAGCTCATCAATGTCATGGCAAACCCCTCAAATTTCTTTCAAACATCTATCACTAGAGAATTTGAAATCATGTATCAGTTACCTAACTGTCGATAAGCTAACCCAATCATCTTGTCCCACATTCTGCATCTATTTTAAAGAGACAAAAGTTAAGGAAACAAGTGGGTAAGAATTTCTTTCAAAGAATGAGTTTACATGACAATTCATAGTGTCCTACAGAGCAGATCAACCTACCTTCTTATACTCAGCTTTCAGAGATGGGTACCCTTAGACTCTACAGCTGTGGAGAATCTTCTCAATAATCAGTATATTAAAAAAATACATATATTTCATCATACTCTATTTGCCTGAAAATTTAACTGACAAAAATGTGTGCTTGATAATTTCAGTCAACTAGATTATCCTAATCTTACTTTCTAAAGAAAATATCACAGTTTTTCTGAAAAAGAATTTTGGATTAAAGGTGTTGACTATACCAACTACAATTAATAATTTCCTTCACATCTGTTGTTTACATTTGAAAGTAAAATTTACATAGTAATATTACTTCTCACTTCCCACCTCACATATATGTATGCATGTGTATATCACATACGCATAAACAATCACATACAATATAAGCAGTAAAACATAAGTATATATATTTATACACACACTCAGTGTATATATAGTAATTCCACTTCTGTGACTATATCCTTAAAGGGGGGGGGGGAAAGGTGTGTAACATAAAGAAAATGCATCATAGCACCATTTCTAATAAGAGAAGAAACAACCTTCATGAGCAACATAGGGGAATATTAGTAAGACCCAGACCTCATGCAGTCATAAATAATTATTATAATGGAAACTATGTAGCACAGTGCTACAGAACACAAAATTACGCCTATAACTATACAATTTTACCATGTAAAATACTGAGTATGTACACACAAGTCTGAAAGGAAACATGTAGAAGTTGTATAAAATAGCTGCTTCTTTTTTTACATATTCAATATTTATTTATTTTAATCGGAGGCTAATTACTTTACAATATTGTATTGGTTTTGCCATACATCAACATGAATCTGCCACAGGTGTACACGTGTTCCCCATCCTGAACCCCACTCCCTCCTCCCTCCCCGCACCATCCCTCTGGGTCATCTCAGTGCACCAGCCCCAAGCATCCTGTATCCTGCATCGAACCTGGACTGGTGATTCGTTTCTTATATGATATTATACATATTTCAATGCCATTCTCCCAAATCATCCCGCCCCCTCCCTCTCCCACAGAGTCCAAAAGACTGTCCTATACATGTGTCTCTTTTGCTGTCTCGCATACAGGGTTATCATTACCATCTTTCTAAATTCCATATATATGCATTAGTATACTGTATTGGTGTTTATCTTTCTGGCTTACTTCACTCTTACTTCACGTAATAGGCTCGTTTCATCCACCTCATTAGAACTGATTCAAAGGTATTCTTTTTAATGGCTGAGTAATACTCCATTGTGTATATGTACCACAGCTTTCTTATCCATTCCTCTGCTGATGGACATCTAGGTTGCTTCCATGTCCTGGCTATTATAAACAGTGCTGCGATGAACACCAGGGTACACGTGTCTCTTTCAATTCTGGTTTCCTCGGTGTGTATGCCCAGCAGTGGGATTGCTGGGTCATACAGCAGTTCTATTTCCAGTTTTGTAAGGAATCTCCAGACTGTTCTCCACAGTGGCTGTACTAGTTTGCATTCCCACCAACAGTGTAAGCGGGCTCCCTCTTCTCCACACCGACAGCTGCTTCTCTAAAAGCACTATAGAGAGTGAGTGTCCTTAGACATCACTCCGCATGTCTGCAGCAACATGCTCTTGAACAAAAGCTGTGTTCAGTTCCCATTTAATTTATATATATTTAATGGGTGACCAAAAATTCTGCTTCAGGGACCCACAGTTCCTTCTTTAATATAATAAAGAATTACTATAGTGAGTCAGAAAGAGAAATATAAATATTGTATTCTAACGCATATATATGGAATCTAGAAAAGCGGTACTGAAGAATTTACTTAAACAGGGCAGCCATGGAGAAACAGACCTAGAGAACAGACCTGTGGACTTGGGGAGAGGGCAGGCAAAG
>SJYX01000973.1:322546-357237 GCA_006410675.1 Oreotragus oreotragus
GTCACTTCAGTCGTGTCCGACTCTGTGTGACCCCATAGACGGCAGCCCACCAGGCTCCCCCATCCCTGGGATTCTCCAGGCAAGAATACTGGAGTGGGTTGCCATTTCCTTCTCCAACGCATGAAAGAGAAAAGTGAAAGTGAAGTCGCTCAGTCTGTCTGACTGTTAGCGACCCCATGGACTGCAGCCCACCAGGCTACTCCGTCCATTGGATTTTCCAGGCAAGAGTACTGGGGTGGGGTGCCATTGCCTTCCCCGATACTGTAGTCTATGGGATCGCAAAGAATCAGACACGACTGAGCAACTGAACAAAATACATATATTGTTTCACAGAAAAGGAAACTACTCTATGATGACTCTGGGATTTGATCTGTCAGCTTTCATCTTCCTCTCACAATGCCTATTCCAAAATGCAAACTCCCTGGCTACACAGCTTCAGTTCAGTTCAGTTCAACTGCTCAGCTACACAGGTAACAGGTTCTAGAAGACAGACAGCTTTGCAAGGAACTGTCAGCTGATGTTTTTCACACACACATACACACACACACATACACAAAAGTAAAAGTCAATCATTTTCAAAGGAAAAGGTCTTTATCTGCTAATTTTTTAAGTAAATTACAAACCATGCACTTAGCAAATATGATCCAGCAACTGCACTCTTGGCAATGAAAATTTATGATCACATAAAAACCTGTACACAGAAGTCCACAGAAGCTTAATTCACGACAGCCAAAAACCGGAAATAAATCAGATGTCCTTCCACAAGGACTAGTTAAGTTATAGTACATTCACACAATGGAATACTATTCAGAAATAGAAGGAAACAACTATTGACACATGGCAATCTGGATAAATTTCAAGGGAATTATGCTCAGTGGGAAAAAAAAAACCCTACCCCCACAATGTTACATACTATATGACTCCATTTATATAACATTCTTGAAATTTAAAAATTTACAGAAATGGAGACCAAACTGGTTGACTGCCAAGGTCTAGAAGTTAGGAGAACAGGAGGGAAGTGGGTACAGTTATAAAAAGGACAACACGTGGACTCCTTGGGGTGACGAAACGGTCTTAAAGGTGGTATATGAGACTACAGATGTAGTAAGACTGCAAAGAACTGAATATACAAATACGTACAAGTAAAACTGGAGAGTGATGAACAAGATCGTGGAGTGTATCAGTGTCAACATTTTGGTTGTGATATCTGTTCTACAAGCTGTTACTACCAGGGACAACTGGATAAAGGGAGACTTCCCTGGTGGTCCAAGGGCTGGGACTCCGAGCTCTCAATGCACGGTGCAGACGTCCGGGGTTCGATCCCTGGTCAGGGAACTGGATCCCACATGCTGCAACTAAGAGTTCACATGCCACAGCTAAAAACCACACAGCCAAATATATAAATAATTGTTTAAAATAACTGGAAAAAGGGTACATGGGATCTTTTGGTATTATTTCTTACAAAGGCATATAAATCTACGATTATTTCAAAATAAAAAGGTTAACTAAAATTAATTATAAAATATAAATCTGAATTTATATTGAAAAGTCAAATTGAAGAGTCACTCTACCTTTCAAAAAGAGTTCTAAATGTCTGCATTTTAAAATTATTTGTCCTCTGAAAGCACTCAAACCGAAAGATTTCACAGAAGGAAAACAATTCTAACAACAGTTCTCTGGAGAAGGAAGGGTACAGTCTGCTGTGTAAAGAAACTGGAGGGGAAACCTCCTTCCATATGAGACTAGTTAATACTAGTCAGAGGCTGTATTAAAATTAAAATCTCATAAAATTAGATTTTAAGAAGGTAAGCCAAGAAAGGACAAATTAAACTACAAGCATAATGAAATGATTTTAAACATTAATTATGGAATCTAACTGCTATGACTTAAATATAGCAGAGACACACTTTAACAGTTATAGCCACCATATTTTATAGACAGGTAAGAACCAGAGAGCAGCCACAATGGGAGGTAGGAGGAGTAAGACAAGAGGCCACCCGAAAAGAAAATGAGGAGAAACCAAGCTGTTTAGAAATGTTCAAAATAAAAAGAGTCACTCTTACCCCTAGGATAAGTTCTGATCTTCAATAAGCACCTCAAAGGAAAGATCTTCCTTTTGGCCTGGAGTCCTTCTGGCCCTGTAGTAGCGAGCTCTTTCTTGTGCTGAATTCCCTACAAACCTCAAAGGCTTCAATAAACAGTCCTTAGTCCTGACATATAATCCATTCATTATTCATAACAGGAAAAGATACTGACGAATATCTTCAGTTCTATTATAGTCCTTCAGTTCTATTTTGCGTTTGTTTAAAAAAAAAAAAAAAACTCAGCTTTTTCCTCCCCATGTAGGGAAAATCTCAGTTCTTCCCTACTGTGCGACTCTGTCTTATATTCTTCTTTCCTAGTTACACAGAACACTCATATTTCTGACATTTCTGGTCACCAAATGTATGGAGGTTTTTTTCCTCCCTACAATATGCAATTCTCTGTAACAGCAGCTGAGTATCCTACAATTTAACTCAACTCTGACACTATTTATTATAGATAGTGCAATGATATTGCAATATCACCTGCAATTTTAACCAACCAGCTATAGATCAGAGGTTCCAAAGACCTCCTCCCTGAGTTTGAATATTTGCTAGAGCAGCTCCCAGAATTTAGGGAAGCACTTGCATTTACCGGCTTAATAAAGGATGTGATAATAGGATACAAATAAACATCTAGATGGAAGAGATGTATAGGGCAAGGTATAGGGAAAAGATGGAAACAACGGATCTTTTCACTATCACCTAGTTCTGCCTTTACTAGAATGTCATGTAGTTGGAAGCATACCTATGTTGCCTTTTCAGGTTGGCATCCTGCACAAAGTAATATGCAATTAAGCTTCCTTCCTGTCTTTTCATGGCTTGATCGTTTCTTCTTACTGCTGAATACATTCCATTGTCTCAATGTACCAGTGTATCCATTCATCTACTGAATGACACCTTGGCTGCTATCAAATTTGGGCAATTATGAATAATGCTGCCATAAACATCTGTGTATAGGTTTTGTGGTGGACATGTTTTCAGTCCATTTGGATAAACACCAAGGAGCATGACTAATACAACATATGGTGAGGGTGTTTAGCCTGGTAAAGTGAGAGTAAAAGTCGCTCAGTTGTGCCCGACTCTTTGTGACCCCATGGACTTTTCCATGGAATTCTTCAGGCCAGAATACTGGAATGGGTAGCCTTTCCCTTCTCCAGGGGATCTTCCCAATCCAGAAATCAAACCCAGGTCTCCCGCATTGCAGGCACATTCTTCCCCAGCTAAGACACAAGAGAAGCCCAAGAATATAGGAGTGGGTAGTCTATCCCTTCTCCAGCAAATCTTCGCAACCCAGGAATTGAACAGGGGTATCCTGCATTGCAGGCAGATTCTTTACCAACTGAGCTATCAGTGAAGCCCAAGTGACAAAAGATCTTTCAAAGTGGCTCCTCAAGTCTGCATCCCCATCAACAACTAGTGACAGCTTCTGCTTTTGCCAGTGTTGTCAGTGTCACAGGTGTGTAGGAGTTATGACCCTGTTATATTAATTTGCATTTCCCTAAAGACATCCTGGAATGTGAAGTCAAGTGGGTCTTAGGAAGCATCACTACGAACAAAGCTAGTGGAGGTGATGGAATTCCAAATGAGCTATTTCAAATCCTGAAAGATGATGCTGTGAAAGTGCTGCACTCAATATGCCAGCAAATTTGGAAAACTCAGCAGTGGCCACAGGACTGGAAAAGGTCAGTTTTCACTCCAATCCCAAAGAAAGGCAATGCTAAAGAATGCTCAAACTACTGCACCATTGCACTCATCTCACACACTAGTAAAGTAATGCTCAAAATTCTCCAAGCCAGGCTTCAGCAATACATGAACCGTGAACTTCCAGATGTTCAAGCTGGTTTTAGAAAAGGCAGAGGAATCAGAGATCAAATTGCCAACATCCGCTGGATCATCGAAAAAGCAAGAGTTCCAGAAAAACATCTATTTCTGCTTTATTGACTATGCCAAAGCCTTTGACTGTGTGGATCACAATAAACTGTGGAAAATTCTGAAAGAGATGGGAATACCAGACCACCTGACCTGCCTCTTGAGAAATCTGTATGCAGGTCAGGAAGCAACAGTTAGAACTGGACATGGAACAACAGACTGGTTCCAAATAGGAAAAGGAGTACGTCAAGGCTGTATATTGTCACCCTGCTTATTTAACTTATATGCAGAGTACATCATGAGAAACGCTGGACTGGAAGAAACACAAGCTGGAATCAAGATTGCCGGGAGAAATATCAATAACCTCAGATATGCAGATGACACCACCCTTATGGCAGAAAGTGAAGAGGAGCTAAAAAGCCTCTTGATGAAAGTGAAGGAGGAGAGCGAAAAAGTTGGCTTAAAGCTCAACATTCAGAAAACGAAGATCATGGCATCCGGTCCCATCACTTCATGGGAAATAGATGGGGAAACAGTGGAAACAGTGTCAGACTTTATTTTTTGGGGCTCCAAAATCACTGCAGATGGTGACTGCAGCCATGAAATTAAAAGACGCTTACTCCTTGGAAGAAAAGTTATGACCAACCTAGACAGCATATTGAAAAGCAGGGACATTACTTTGCCAGCTAAGGTCTGTCTAGTCAAAGCTATTGTTTTTCCAGTGGTCATGTATGGATGTGAGAGTTGGACTGTGAAGAAAGCTGAGCGCCGAAGAATTGATACTTTTGAACTGTGGTGTTGGAGAAGACTCTTGAGAGTCCCTTGGACTGCAAGGAAATCCAACCAGTCCATCCTAAAGGAGATCAGACCTGGGTGTTCTTTGGAAGGACTGATGCTAAAGCTGAAACTCCAGTACTTTGGCCACCTCATGCGAAGAGTTGACTCATTGGAAAAAGACTCTGATGTGGGAGGGACTGGGGGCAGGAGGAGAAGGGGATGACAGAGGATGAGATGGCTGGATGGCATCACCGACTCGATGGACTTGAGTTTGACTGAACTCCGGGAGTTGGTGATGGACAGGGAGGCCTGGCGTGCTGCAGTCCATGGGGTCACAAAGAGTCAGACACGACTGAGCAACTGAACTGAACTAAATGACATATGCTATTGAGGAGCTTTTCATATGCTTATCTGTATTCTATTTATTTTATTTGGTGAGGTACCTGTTCAGGTCTTTGACCCATTTTTAATAAGGTTTAATAGGGTTGTTTATTTTCATACTGTTGAATTTATCAGATACGTCTTTCACAAATATATTCTCTCAGTTCATGGCTTACGTTCTCATTCTCTTGACAGTGTCTTTTGCAAACCAAAGTTTTGATTTTAGAAAGTCCAGTGCTTCTCAATTATGTTTTCCTAAGTAGATTGTTTTGATTTGTTTGGATTTGGTTTGAGTGATGAGGAACCAGGAATTTGAGGGTTCTTTTTAAATAAAAATCACATATCATAAAATTTGCCCCTTTATTGTGTGAAATTCAATGGTTTTTAGCATATTCGCTGTTAAGCAACCATCATCATAATCAACTTTAGAATATTTTGATCATCCCAAAAAGATCACTAATGTACTCAAGAGCATGCATCTATCTCCCAATTCCCATAACCTCATCTGCTGTGTCTACGGATTTATTAATTCTGGACATCTGGAAACCAGGCCTTTTTGTGACCGGCTTCCTTCACTTAATACATCTTTAAAGCTCAGCCACTTTGTAACATGCATTATTTCTCTGCTCTTTTTTTATAGCAGAATAATACTCCACTGTATGTGTTTATGGACATGGGGGTTGTTGCCACTATTTGGCTATAAGAACTTGATTTTGACACAGCAAGTCTGTGATGCCTATCAGACTTCAAGGTACCTAAGACATGCTTTAAACAGCTGATCAAATGAGTCCTATTTTCAAAGAAAAGTATCCAAACTAGAGAGACCAACCTGGAGACTATGAGAAAATATACAGTTCAAGTTATGAGACTAGAAGAGACAACTCAAGTGGCTGCTTATAAACAGAGAAATGGGTAAGTTCAAAAAAACATGAGTCCTAATACCTCCCATAGAAGTTAGGGCGGGGAGGGGGAGCCAGCAAAAGAGACTGCTTGATGAGGTACAAAGGAAACCATGCGAGTGTGGTATTATGGAAGTCCTATGAGGTAAACATTTCAAAAGCGGAGTGATCAACTATGTTCAGCACTGATGGAAGGTCAAATTTTGAAGAAACAAGAGTAGGGCCAAGAGGGAAGACTCCTTTATTCCTAAATCAACAAGTCATACACAAGTAATACCATCTCTGTACCGCAGTTTCCTTGTCCACAAAACAGAAATACCAACTAGGGGATAGTCTAAGGATTAAATAAGGCAGTGCATGCAAAAAACGCTATGGAGCTTTACATACACAGAGTCATATATAAAATCCACCACATAAAAGCATACACTGAATTATAAACTATGAGTTAGAAGAATATATATCAAACCCCAAACAGCAGTTGCTGGAGATGTCAAACAAAAGGGATTCTACTTTCATCTTTATTTATTTCACTTTTTTAAAAAGCCTGAAAGGGACTTCCGTGGTGGTCCAGTGGCTAAGACTCCATGCTCCCAATGTGGTGGGCCGAGGTTTGATTCCTGGTCAGGGAACTGGATCCCACATGCCGCAATTAGGAGTCTGCATGCCTCAGCTAAAGAAGAACTGGCGTGCTGCAACTAAAACCTGGCACAGCTAAATAAATAAATAAAATATTTTTTTAAAAAGGATAAAAAAATTTAAAAAGCATGAAAAAATTTTATTCTTGGTGGAAGGAAACAGGTATATTGTAGGTTATCCTTCATATGTTCCTGTGGATACTGCATTTCTTTTGCAAAAAACTTAATGTTATTTTGAAACTGGAAAACAGCCTTAATTGAAAAAATGCTGAATAACATATATGCTACCTCCTTTATTAAAGCAAAAATATATATAGTATACACACACATAAATACACACACTTGCTTATGTTTACTTGTCATGCCTAACCTGTTGTTTCTGAAAGGATCCATAAGAATCCTAATACTGGCTATCCAATACGAGGAAGGGAACTGGGCGACTGGGCGGTAAGAGGCACGAATGGGAGGAAGATGTAACTTTTATATAGTCTTTTACACTGTTTCAGTTTGGAACCACATGAATGTATTATCTATACAAAAAAATTGTTAAAAATATGTTACCAGGAAGAATAATATTTTCAACTGAGGGTGCTAAGACAACTGGATTGCCACAAAAGAATGAAGCTGGACCCCTACCTCACATCATGTACAAAAATTAACTCAAAATGGATCAATGACCTAAATATAAATGCTAAAAATAAAAACTATTAAACTCTTAGAAAAACAACATACGGATAAATATGATCCTGGATTTAAGCATGAGCAATAAAAGAAAAAATAAACTTCATCAAAATAAAAAAATTGTGTGCATCAAAGGACATTATCAACAAAGTTAAAAGATAACCTATAGAATGGGAGAAAATATTTGGAAATCATTTATCTGATAGGAGTTTAATATCCAGAATATATAAAAAACTACAACTCAACAACAAAAAGACAACCTAACTTAAAAAATACGAGGTGACTTCCCTGGTGGTCCAGTGGAAAAGACTGTGGCCCCAATGGAAGGGGCCCAGGTTCCAGGGGCCCTGGTCAGGGAAGTAGATACCACATGTCACAACTAAAGATCCAGCATGTTGCCGTGAAGATCAAAGATCTTGTGCACCACAACTAAGACCCAGGGGCAGCCAAGTAAATAAATTTTTTAAATGGCCAAAGGACTGGGATATACTTCCAAAGAAGAAATATAAATGGCCAATAGCCACATGGATGTTTAATTTCACTAGTCATAAGGAAAATAAATATAAATCAAAATCAAAATGGGGGGATTTCCCTGGTGGTCCAGTAGCTAAGACTCTGCACTCCCAATGCAGGGGGCCTGGGATCAATTCCTGGTCAAGGAACTAGATCCCACATGCTGCAACTAAGACCCAATGCAGTCAAATAAACAAAAATAAATAAAACTTAAAAAAAAAAAAAAAAACGGGATATCACTTTACACATACTAGGATGGCTAAGACAAAAAATAACAAGTGGCAAAGATGTGAAGAAACTGGAACCCTTACACATTGCTGGTAGAAATACAAAATGGTGCAACCACTTTGGAAAAGAGTTTGGCAGTTCCTCAAACACTAAACACAGAATTACCATGTGACCCAGCAATTCCACTTCTGGGTACACGCCCAGAAGAACTGAAGGCAGGAACTCAAACAGACACTTGGACACCAGTGTTCACTGCAGCATTATGCACCATCGTCAAAAGGGGGAAACAACTCATGCCTATCAACAGATGAATGGATTAAAAAAATGTGGTATATCTATACAATGAAATATCATTCAGCCACAGAAAGAAATAAAGTACGGATACATGTCACAACATAGATGAATCTTGAAAATATGCTAAGTAAGCTAATCACAAAAGGCCACATAATATATGATTCAATTTACCTGAAATGTCTAGAAAAGGCGAATTCATAAAAGGGGAGGGAAACAGGAGAAAGGGAGGGAAGGAATGTGGGTGTACCTATGTCAGATTCTTGTTGATGTATGACAGAAAACCACAAAATTCTGTAAAGCAATTATCCTTCAGTTAAAAAAATAAATAAAAGTGGCAAAAATATATACATATATAAATAAACTTTAAAAACAAACAAAAAAGATATAGAATAGATTAGTGGTTGCTTAGGGCTAAGGTTTGAGGTAAGGGGAAATGGGAATTTCTATTAATGGGTAGAGTTTCTCCGTGGGGTGTTAAAAATGTTCTAACATTGATTATAGCACAACTCTGTAAATATACTAAAACTCAGTAGAGAAAAAAAACCCACTGAATTATATACTTTAAAAATTTATTTTATGTGACTTATGTCTCATAAAGCTATTATTTTTTCATTAGTAATATATACTACCTATTTAAAAATAATAATTACCACCTTGATCTTAACCACTCAAATCTACTTCTTGTGGATAGAGGTAGCTGTCCTTCCAGTCTCAAAAGATCAATGTTGTACAGCAACCTATTTCTATTTTAATCCAGTAGACTTGTGATATATAATTTCTCATTATTTGTAATTGCTCCCAAAGTTTACATTTTGCATTTTTAAAAACCCTAATTCACTTCCATCTAGCTTAAGGATGGTTCCAAAGAACAAATATGCCATGATTGGCCTATACTGTTTCTATAGCCTTCCATTACAACCTCCTTTCTCAATCAGTCAGAATAAAGAGTACTACTTTTTCTAAGTTAGCCTAGTAGAAAAGCAATTTATACTTTTAAATGTAGTTTCTGAAACTATACAATTTTTTAAGAAGGATAGCTGCTTTACAGAATTTTCTTTTCTGTCAAGCCTCAACATGAATCAGAGGGGATATCAGTATAATATGTATGTATATACACACACACACATATATATATATATACACACACATACACACACACACACACACATACCCTCCCTTTTGAACCTCCCTCCTATCTCCCGCCCATTCCACCCATCTAGGTTGCTACAGAACCCCTGTTTGAGCTTCCTGAGCTATACAGTAAATTCCTGTTGGCTATCTATTTTACATACGGTAAGTTTCCATGTTACTCTCTCTATACATCTCACCCTCTCCTCCCCTCTCCCCATGTGCATAAGTTTATTTTCTATGTCTGTTTCTCTACTGCTGCCCTGCAAATAAATTCTTCAGCACCCTTTTTCTAGATTCCATATATATGCATAAGTATACAATATTTATCTTTCTCTTTCTGACTTACTTCACTCTGTATAATAGGCTCTAGGTTTATCCACCTCATTAGAACTGACTCAAATGTGTTCCTTTTTATGGCTGAGTAATATTCCAATGTGAATATGTACTACATCTTTATCCATTCATCTACTGATGGATATCCAGGTTGCTTCCATGTTCTAGCTATTGTAAATGGTGCTGCAATGAACAATGGGCTACATGTGTCTTTTTCAATTTTGGTTTCCTCAGGGTATATGCCTAGGAGTGGGATTGCTGGGTCATATGGTGGTTTTATTCCTTGTTTTTTAAGGAATCTCCATACCGTCTTCCATGGTGGCTGTATCAATTAACATTCCCACCAACAGTACAAGAGTGTTCCCTTTTCTCCACACCCTCTCCAGCATTTATTGTTAGCAGACTTTTTGATGATGGCCATTCTGACCGGTGTGAGGTGATATCTCATTGCAGTTTTGATTTGCATTTCTCTAATAATGAGCGATGTTGAGCATCTTTTTGTTTGTTAACTATCTGTATGTTTTCTTTGGAGAAATGTCTGTTTAGGTCTTTTTCCCACTTTTTGATTGGGTTGTTTGTTTTTCTGGTATTGAGTTGTATGAGCTGCTTGTATATTTTGGAAATTAATCCTTTGTCAGTTGTTTCATTTGCTGTTAGTTTCTCCCATTCTAAAGGTTGTCTTTTCACCTTGCTTATAGTTTCCTTTGCTATGCAAAAGCTTTTAAGTTTAATCAGGTCCCACTTGTTTACTTTTGTTTTTATTTTCATTACTCTAGGAGATGGGTCACAGAGGATTTTACTTTGATTTAGGTCACTGAGTGTTCTACCTATGTTTTCCTCTAAGAGTTTTATAGTGAAACTATACAATTTTTAAAAGAAAACATCTCAGGAACTCACCCACCTTTCTTAGATCTAATGCCTTACTCAATATTTGCGATTTTTTTCAGGTACACTCACCAAGCCTCCTCAAAGGGAATTCCACCAAGGTGGCTGCAGAACTGTTTTGCTATAATTTGTGCAAGAGTGGGCAGAATTTTCTGTTTGTTGCCAGGACGTGCTCAGGCACTTGTCCCACCGAGTCTCTCTTTCAGGCTTCACATCTTTTAAGAACAGGCCTAACTTCCACCAGTGACAGTCAAAGCCCACACGTAATACAGCTTCTGTTGTTGTTTAGTCGCTAAGTCGTGTCCCACTCTTCACAACCCCGTGGACTCTAGCCTGCCAGGTTCCTCTGTCCATGGGGTTCCCCAGACAAGAATACTGGAGCAAGTTGCCATTTCCTTCTCCAAGGGATCTTCCTAACCCAGGGATCGAATCCATGTCTCCTGCATTGGCAGGCGGGTTCTGTACCACTGAGCCACCTGGGAATCCATACATCCCTTTAAAGGACAGATATTCAGATGTTACCCAAACAAACCAACCTACTTATAAACTCGGTGAATTAAGCCAGACTGTCCTCGAGAGAGGCCTGTCCTCACCCTGCATTACACTGCTTCCTTCCTCAACTGCTTTTTCCCAAATTGCACTTTAATGTCATGCCATCAGCCTGTACGCAGTAAAGGACTGGGAAACAGTCCCCTACTGAGGTTGTCACTGTGTGGACTATAAACAAGGCACAGAGGATGTTGTGATTAAATAGCTGCCTTCAAGGAGGACTGGTGGAGGAATGTCCCTGTGCTGCTTCTATCAGGAATAGATGTGAATTCCCTGAGATTATTTTTTATCATCTGACAGATTCTGTAAGTTTTTCTAATTGATCAGTTTCCATCTTCTGTAGGCTCCTAGAAAGTTTAAGGCCTGATCTCACAGAAGCAACTTGGTCATCATAGCTTTTATTTTGCAAGGACTTTTCTTCCTTTTACAACTGGCCCCAAGTTCCTATCTTTATTTTCTTTGTCTCATTTTTCTTACTTATTCTAAAAATAACTTATCTTGCTATATTGAATGCTTCTTTGTAAAGCACTCTGTATCTTTTTTAGAACAAAGTGAGTTCTCATTTAACATTATGAAACTAATCACAGCACAGATTCATGAGGGACTCCACAGCTCCCATTATGAATGTGCCAGAATTTGCACCCAAATATGACTGGCTCTCCTGACCCATAGTGCCTCCTGAATTGCAAGTCACCTCTGGTGACTGGCCCAAACCCCCCAGCGCTGATCTGAGAGTAGCAGCAGACCATAAGCTAAAGAGCATCACTGTGAAACCCTGCCAATTGTAAAAGTCAGTGAGTGTCCAGGGAACCATGTAAACTACCTAGGCAGCACCTTCAGCCCGAGGCCAGGCACGCTAACTTGCGTAAAGGAACAGCTATCTCCTGTCACTGCCACTTCTGCAGTCCAAACTGAGGATTTAGAGCATTAAGCCTCTAAGCCAAAGACATGCCTCTCATCTCTCCAGTTCAGCAGCAGCTTACAGATTCACGTCAAGCACACATAAAAATAAGGAGGCTGTGAAATCTCCGTACAGATTCTGCGTATGTCAATCAACGACACACACAGAGCCCAACCCTGCCATGGGAGAAGCTCCTCCCAAGTCTTCACAGATTTGTTTTGCTGCTTGGTTTGTAGGAAGCCTGGTTTCTCTTTTACTGCCCCAAATAGTAACTGAGGCAAGATTCTTAATCTTATCCCAAATTTAGGGCAAACTACCCATTTCTCCCCACAGTGACTAATTAATTCCAAATCCCTGAAAAAGCAGAGGCTGGGACTTCCCTGGAAGTCCCGTGTCTGGGACTCTGCACCTCCACTGCAGGGAGCATGGGCTCCCTCCCTGCTCAGGGAATTTTCCTATAATCGAGGGACGGCCAAAAATAATAACAGTAATAAGAAGTAGAGGTTCATGGGCCCATTCTTAGGAGACCTTTTCTCCCTCCTCTATCTCTTCTTCAAGATACCTGTCTGCAGCTCCATTCCATCCTCTGCTTGTCTCCCTGTCCCCTCTTGTTCCCTCAAATACACTAGGTTTTAAATTTTTGTAATTCTTTGTTTAGCTGATCTTATTATATAAAACATACTATTTCCTGTATTTACTTTTACATACTGGGATTTATAAAATTTCTTAAGAAATAAAAATCTAAGATTATATTTTACACAGCCTTTGAATCAAGTCGCTGCTGCTGCTGCTAAGTCGCTTTAGTCGTGGCTGACTCTGTGCGACCCCACAGACGGCAGCCCATCAGGCTCTCCCATCCCTGGGATTCTTCAGGCAAGAACACTGGAGTGGGTTGCCATTTCCTTCTCCAATGCAGGAAAGTGAAAAGTGAAAGGGAAGTCGCTCAGTCATGTCCAACTCTTTGCGACCCCATGGACTGCAGCCCACCAGGCTCCTCTGTCCATGGGGTTTTCCAGGCAAGAGTACTGGAGTGGGGTGCCATTGCCTTCTCCGAGTAGTCTCTACTAGAATCCAAATCACTGGGAATGAAGAGTGGAAATCCAAGATGATAATGACATCCACACTCTTACAATCCATAAGGGAATATCTGCATCTTCAGTAAAAATCAGTTTCTCAACCACGGCACTACCGGTAGTTCTTTGCTGTGGGGGTCTGCTGTCCTGCCGCGCTGCGCAGGGCCACCTGACGGGCCATGCTGGAGAGAACGAAACGTGGCCCACTGGAGAAGGGAACGGCAAACCACTCCAGTATTCTTGCCTTGAGAACCCCATGAACAGTATGAGAAGGCAAAAAGATATGACACTGGAAGATGAACTCCCCCAGTTAGTAGATGTCAAATATACTACTGGAGAAGAGTGGAGAAGTAACTTCAGAATGAAGGGATGAAGCCAAAGCGAAACCACCACCCAGATGTGTATGTGACATGGGATGGAAATGAAGTCCAATGCTGTAAACAACACTGCATAGGAACCTGGAATGTTAGGTCAATAAATCAAGGTAAATTGGAAGTGGTCAAACAGAAGATGGCAAGAATGAACATCAACATTTTAGGAATCAGTGAACTAAAATGGACCAGAATGGGCGAGTTTAATTCAGATGACCATTATATCTACTACTGTGGGCAAGAACCCCTTAGAAGAAATGCAGTAGCCCTCACAGTCAACAAGAGCAAAAATGCAGAGCTTGGGTGCAATCTCAAAAAACGACAGAATGTTCTCTGTTCATTTCCAAAGCAAGTCATTCAATATCACAGTAATCCAAGTCTACGCCCCAACTAATAATGCCAAAAGCTGAAGCTGAACAGTTCTATAAAGACCTACAAGACCTTCTAGAATTAACACCAAAAAAAGATGTGCTCTTCATCATAGGGGATTAGAATGCAAAAGCAGGAAGTCAAGAGACACGGGGAGTAACAGGCAACTTTATCCTTTGACTACAAAATGAAGCAGGGCAAAGGCTAACAGAGTTTTGCCAAGAGAAAGCACTGGTCACACCCTCTTCCAACAACACAAGAAACTACTCTACACAAGGACATCACTAGATGGTCAATACCAAAATCAGACTGATTATATTCTTTACAACCGAAGATGGAGAAGCACTATACAGTCAGCAAAAACAAGACCGGGAGCTGACTGTGGCTCTGATCATGAGCTCCTTATTGCCAAATTCATACTTACATTGAAGAAAGTGGGGAAAACCACTAGATCATTCAGGTACGACCTAAATCAAACTCTTTAAGAATATACAGTGGAAGTGACAAATAGATTCAAGGAATTAGATCTGATAGAATGCCTGAAGAACTATGGACAAAGATTCATGACATTGTACAGGAGGCTATGATCAAAACCATCTCCAAGAAAAAGAAATGCAAAAAGGTAAGATGGTTGTCTGAGGAGGCCTTACAAATAGCTGAGAAAAAAAGAGAAGCGAAAGGCAAAGGAGAAAAGGAAAGACATCCATCTGAATGCAAAGTTACAAAGAATAGCGAGGAGAGATAAGAAAGCCTCCCTCAAAAAAAAAAAAAAAAAAAAAGAAAAGAAGAGAAAGCCTTCCTCAGTGATCAATGCAAAGAACAGAGGAAAACAACAGAATAGGAAAAACTACAGATCTCTTCAAGAAAATTAGATACCAAGGGAACACTTCATGCAAAGATGGGCACAATAAGGGACAGAAACGATATGAACCTACTAGAAGCAGAAGATATTAAGAAGAAGTAGCAAGAATACACAGAAGAACTATATAAAAATGATCTTAATGACCCAGACAACCATGATGGTGTGATCACTCATCTAGAGCCAGACATCCTGGAATGCGACATCAAAAGGGCCTTAGGAAGCATCACTACAAACAAAGCTAGTGGAGGTGATGGAATTCCAGTTGAGTTGTTTCAGGTCCTAAAAGATGATGCACTCAGTACACCAGCAAATTTGGAAAACTCAACAGTGGCCACAGGACTGGAAAAGGTCAGTTTTCATTCCAATCCCAAAGAAAGGCAATGCCAAAGAATGTTCAAACTACCACACAATTGCACTCATTTCACACGTTAGCCAAGTAATGCTAAAAGTTCTCCAAGTTAGGCTTCAACAGTACATGAACCGAGAACTTCCAGATCTTCAAGCTGAATTTAGAAAAGGCAAAGGAACTTATGATCAAATTGCCAACATCCATTGACATCCGTCATCAAAAGAGCAAGAGAATTCCAGAAAATCATCTACTGCTGCTTCACTGACTACACTAAAGTCTTTGACTGTGTAGATCACAACAAACTGTGGAAAATTAAAGAGATGGGGATACCAGACCACCTTACCTGTCTCCTGAGAAATCCGTATGCAGGTCAAGAAGCAACTCTTAGAACCAGACATGGAACAACAGACTGGTTCCAAATTGGGAAAGGAGTATATCAAGGCTGTATACTGTCACTGATTATTCCAACTTATATGCAGAATACATCATGTAAAATGCCGGGCTGGATGAAGTACAAGCTAGAATCAAGACTGCAGTGAAAAATATCAATAACCTCAGATATGCAGATGACATCACCCTTACAACAGAAAGCAAAGAGGAATTGAAGAGCCTCTTGATGAATGTGAAAGAGGAGAGTGAAAAAGTTGGCTTAAAACTCAACATTCAAAAAACGAAGATCATGCCATCCAGTCCCATCACTTCATGGCAAATAGATGGGAAAACAATGGAAACAGTGACACACTCCAAAATCATTGCAGATAGCAACTGCAGCCATGAAGTTAAAAGATGCTTGCTCCTTGGAAGAAAAGGTATGACCAACCTAGACAGCATATTAAAAAGCAGACACCACTTTGCCGACAAAGATCCGTCTAGTCAAAGCTATGATTTTCCCAGTAGTCATGTATGGATATGAGAGGTGGACTATAAAGAAAGCTGAGCGCAGAAGAATTGATGCTTTTGAACCGTGGTGTTAGAGAAGACACTTGAAAGTCCCTTAGACAGCAAGGAGATCAAACCAGTCAATCCTCAAGGAAATCAATCCTGAATATTCACTAGAAGAACTGATGCTGAAGCTGAAGCTCCAATACTTTGCCCACCTGATGCGAAGAACTGACTCATTGGAAAAGACTCTGATCCTGGAAAAGACTGAGGGCAGGAGGAGAAGGGGATGACAGAGGATGAGATGGCTGGATGGCATCACCAACTCAATGGACATGAGTTTGAACAAGCTTCAGGGAGTGGGTGATGGACAGGAAAGCCTGGCGTGCTGTAGTCCCTGGAGTTGAAAAGAGTGACTAACTGAGTGACATCTGGCCCCTACATCCACTAGATAGCCACAGCAACCCCAGCTGTGAAAATTTAAAAATGTCTTCAGACATTGCCAAATATCCTCTTGCAGGGGGCACTATCACCTCCAATTAGGAACCACTGATCTAGACCTTTCTCGTGAGTTTAATACATTAGGACAATGTCTGCAGCACATTTGGCAATCAATGAATACCTGCTACATAACTGATCCAAGAGTGTTCTCAACATTTCTAACTCAGTGTCTTGGCTTGGCAGCATCTCCAATTCAGTATGGCCCAAACCAAATTCCCTTGTATTCCTTAATCCAGCTATCGTATTTACTAAGTAATCCATGCCAGAAACTAAGAGATTACCCTGAACTCCTCTCTCTCACAACCCAGATATACACTCTGTCAACAGGTCCTATTACACCTCCTTCATGTCCTCTTAAACGCCACAACCACTTGACACTGGCTTACTTCAAAAGCTCTGTCACCTGGTCTACTGCTTCGATGGCATTTTTGTCTCATTCCAGTCCAAAGTCCACAATGCTGCCAGAGTATTTCTAAAACCTGTCACTGTCCCATTCAAAACCCTTTCAAGGACCCTCCTCTACAGTTGGTGTCTGTCTATGTAGTGTTTCCCAAATTCCATTCAGACATCATCTCTGATTTTGTCACATTCCTACTACATACAATAGTGTATCCTTTGAACGGTTTTCTTTCAACCTACTTTACTTTTTTAGTTAGTCATCTTTTAAAAGATAGAACAAAGTCATGGTATGATTATTTGTTTTTCCCTAAAATATAAAAACATTTCAAGGGACTTCCCTGGTGGCCCAGTGGCTAAGACTTCACGTTCCCAATGCAGGGGACCCGGGTTCAATCCCTGGTCAGGGAACTAGATCCCATATGCTACAACTAAGACACAGCAGAGCCAAATAAGTAAACAAATATTAAAAAAAAAAACTTTTGGAAGTGTTTATCTATCTAAAAGATAAAAATCCATTGTGTATCAGCCTAGTCTTCCATGATGTGGCCTCTGCCTGTCTTCGCTGCACCACCTCCAACCATACCAAACTACGTCGAGTTGTGTTCTTGGGGATTAAGCTTTACCAGTGTACACGGTATTTCTTCTGCTTCCTGTTTTCTCTACCTGAAAAAACTTGGCTCATTCTCTCATTGCTCCTCCTTTTGTGAAACTATCTGTGGCTTGAGAGTTAGATGCTGCTGCTTCTATGTTCTCTGATATGATGAACAGCTCTCTATTTTAGCACTGCCACACACTGCAACGATCACTTGTTTACCCTTCTATCTCCTTTACTATACCGAAAGCCCCTCAAAGACATTAAGAAGTACCAAATTCTCTCTCAAGAATCCACAGAGAATATTTGACACAGGGGACATTTAAAGAAATGTTTCTTGTAACGCAGTACATACAAGGTAGTGTTTAAGACTGTAGAGAATCCCAAAATAAACAAGATATGATCCTGGCCCTTCATAAAGCTTGTAGTCTAATGGTGAAGACAGGCATACTTACTATCATACAAGCCAGAACCATATAAGTGGTAGTAAAATGGAACAAAAAGTGCTATAGGGCAAAGGTCAGTATAGAAAAAGAATGGAATTTCTTTTTTCTGGCCTTGCCAAGTGGCCTGCAGGATCTTAGTTCCCCAACCAGGGACTGAACCCTGGCAGTGAAAGTACAAAGCCAGGAAATTGCAGAATGGAAATTTTTAATAGCAAATAAATTCAGATATGTACTCTGCTGAGTCACTGGGGCAAAAATCACATAAACCTTATCAAGTCCTGGCTCTGATATCTGTTCTATCACAGTGGTAGAATGGACAGAACGGTGCTCTGAAAACTAAGTAGCTGTGTAAATTCTAACCATCACTAATCTTTCTGACTGCGGAATCCAAGAGCCCTGCATGGAGAAAGTGACATCTGAGCTAGAGCTAAAAAGGGGCATGGAGGGGAATTCCCTGGCGGTCCAGCGGCTGGGACTAGGCTCTCTTAGGCTGTCGACCTGATTCAGCCTCTGGTGAGGGAACTAAGAGGCCACAAGCCACGTGATGAGGCCAAAACAATTAGTATTTTTCAAAATAAAATAAAGGGGCATCAAGGGTGTTGTATAAAGAAAGCGTAAGTGGTAGTTATGGATGTGAACCCTAGTGCCAGCCTGCCTAGGTTTGCATCCCCGCTCCTCCACTTACTTATTACCAGCTATATGACTTGAAAAGTTACTTAATTTGTCTGTGTTTGAGTTACCTGTCTGTAAAATGGGGAAAATGTTAACACCCAACTTACACAGTATTAAATAAGTTAACATCTCTGCTATGTAAGTATTAAGTAAGTAGGTGAAAGAAACAGACTCAGCAGAAGCAAAGATGCAGGGAAGTACAAGGCATATAGTCAGAAGAGAGTACTCCAACGTGCTCAGTTCAGTTCAGTTCAGTCGCTCAGTCGTGTCCGACTCTTTGCGACCCCATGAATCGCAGCACGCCAGGCCTCCCTGTCCATCACCAACTCCTGGAGTTCACTCAGACTCACGTCCATCGAGTCAGTGATGTCATCCAGCCATCTCATCCTCTGTCATCCCCTTGTCCTCCTACCCCTAATCCCTCCCAGCATCAGTCCTTTCCAATAAGTCAACTCAGAATGGAAAGTAAAAGGTGGTGATGAAGTGGAAGACATACAGTACTTAGAAAAATATGCTATTTGCCACCCTAAAAAGGTTAACTATATCAGAAAGAGCTCTGCACAAAGAGGCTTTCAAACTTAATTCCTTATTAGTCAGACAGCCTCAGGCAGATCATGAACTCTACAAAACTCAGTTTCTCGTCAGCGAAGTGAGGATGCAGAACTAGGTAAACACTGACTTTCAGTTCTGAAATCCTAGAAAAGGGGTTGGGGAGTCATTAGAACTGCACACTGTCCCATAGGAAACCTACTGCTACATGTAGCTACTGAGCACCTAAAATATGGCTGATCCAAACTGGGATGTGTTATCAACATAAATGTAAAATATATACCACACGTCATAAGACAAGATATTACACTAGTTATTTTATATTAATTACACGTTGAAATTGTGTTAAATAAAATACTACTAAAAATGGATTTCACCTGTATATGTTTTTACTTTTAAAAATGTAAATATAATTTGAGGCTCACATTTATGAGCATTTTCTTTCTATTAGACAGCACTACTACAGACTATTTTCAGAAGATCCAAGAGAATGTGATTCTATGGCCAAAAAGACAAGACAAAATGCCAAGCATTATCAGAAGGAGTTGAAAACACTATTTTAGCCCTATACAAAGCCATGGTCTATCTCTAACTGCTGTACTGTGTTCAGTTTTCCTTGCAATACGTGAAAACATAATATGCAAAACCAAATAACTCAGGTAAACAGAATGATCAATAAGACAGGCAATAAGGTGAGTGGCAAGACTAACAGGGTTCAAGCCTAGAAGGATCATGACTACCACATATGAAAATCTATTAAATTAGACAGAGGCCGAACAAGGAGGTGCAAAAGGTTCTCCATCAAATCTCAAAAAAAGCAAGGAGGATTCTCTGAGGCTTTATGGAGGCATTTCAAACAGAGGTACAACTTTGCAGAGCAGGTGGTCTTACATGAAAAACAGATGGCTCAGAGTAAACATGAAAGTGAGCTCCAAAAAAGACTGCATTAAATGATTAATCCATAGACGTGGTTAGTATTCCTGTGTTGTATGTCTGACGCAGACACTAGGATTCTCCCAACCCCGACCACAGAAATCATCTTCAGTTCTTCGGTAAAAAAAGAAAAAACTGAATGTCAACTGGATGTGCCATTTCTTTACTTACATGGCACCTTTAAGAACTGTCAGAGAGATCAGACAATCTCCACTTTACAGATCCTTTCTCATGCCAAAATTTAAGTGTAAGTATTCGGTAAGCCTGTCTTTTATCATTCCTTCTTCCATTTGGCCATATATGGAATCTGTGTCTTCTATGAGTCTCTCTGAAATCTTCATAGTGGGTGAGAATCACATGAACTCTTTTTTTAAGAAAGGTTACCCTGTGGTCTGCACACTTTCACATATCATCCTTATTTCTTAAAACAGTTATGTACTTTTGATCCAGGACTAGTGATCTGACCACGTCCAAGGTAGATATAGAGAGATCATGACTAGATCTAGAACATCCTATGCATTTATTATTTTATTTAGTATCTCCAACTTCGAGTCAATTCAAAACACAGGTAAATTTCTATTTTCCTACCAGAACAAAACTTTTGCATAATGATCATTAAGTGGCCCCAATAATTTCTTTTCTTCCTTTGATAGAATATTTTATTTTGGCTTTAAAGCGTCAGAAGAAATGCTCCTGGAATTCTTTCTTGGCCCACCTAATTTTAGTTTGCACTTCACGCCAAGAGGGAGAAACAGAATTAAATTTCTTTAAATACACCAGAGATGCAGCACAAGAAAATTAATCTGATAAAATATTTTCAAGACAAAGAAGAAAAGCCTCTACTTACACAGAAAAATTTAGAATTCTTTTTTTTTCTAGTATGGAGGGGGGATTTACTAGGAAACAGGTACACACTAAATACAGTCCCATTGTGCTGCAAAGGGAAATGAAATGGTTTAACAAATACATTATTTTTTTAGGCTGGGAAGGAAATCTGATGTTTATAAAACTAAGAGGTTAAAGAAAACTCAGCTGACCTATCTTTTCTATCATTTCAATACCCAAGATCAAGATATGTTTCATAATAAGCAACACCTTACTCATTATAAACATAAAGGTTAAAACTGCTAAAGAACAGAAAACGCCACTTCATTACACGGACATGCAAAACTCAACTTCACCAATGGAATTAACAATGCTACTAACAGACAACTGGTTAGTTTTCTAATGAACTGGGTCGCAATGTTGGGTTGTTTTTCTCCCCCCGCCCTCCCTCTTAGGAAAATTCCTGTTTTCTAAAAAGTCATACAGCAGAAAGAAGCTTCAAATGACTCTCACAAAAACATGAAAGTTAGGGACTTCCCTAGTAATCCAGTGGTTCCCAATGCAGGAGGCCTGGGTTCAATCCCTGGTCAAGGAACTAGATCCACATGCCACAACTAGCAGTTTGTACACCACAACTAAAGACCCCACATGCTGCAACTAAGACATGGCACAGCCAAACAAATAAAGAAAAGTAACTTTTAAAAAAAGAGCATAAAAGTTAATTTTTATTATTACTAGCTGTGTCCCTGTTTTAATTAAATTATCCTGCTAAAAAAGGGGAAAATGGACAAGAATGACACCCCTATCAAATAGCACATATAATTAACATCTAAGTACAAATAAGTTATATTCACAACAGCTCCTGTGGCCTCAGGCATTTTGCATACTGTTAACAGATGTTCAACTCCCCGTATCAAAAGATGGAAAAAAAAAGTATCTTCCTTAAGAGAAGAAAACTCACAAAGATAAACTGCTTTAAACTCACGGCTTAAAGAATAAAATGAACTAAACTATCAACAGTTTACCCACTTAGCACACAACAAATCAACTTAAATGAACAAAAAAACAGGCACTAGCAGTAACCGCTAAAGACTGTTGGTGGCCTAAGAACTGGTTTTAACAAACGCAAAGAAACACTTGTCAAAAAGAGCAGTAGCCCAAAGATTTATATTCCTTTATTCTAACACTCATTCCTTTACTTAAACAGAGGTTTACTGTTACTTGGATTAGGCAGTACAAGGAATAACTCTCCTCCCTTGGAAAACTCTGAAAATGCAATCTTGAGCTAAAAAGAGATTTCGGGGGAGGGTGGACTTGACAGAAAAGTATTTGTATTTATCGACAGGCCCCTACTTTATCCACTTAAACTACAGCCCTACGATGTACTCGAAAACGGGTTCACATTGGAATTAGCAGGAGAAAACCAACACTCTCAGAAAGTAACTGGGAGAAAGCGCTCGGGAAAGAGGGACGACTTGACGTTCTCACATCACCACCAGACAGCTCGGGGCCGCCCTACCCCTTCCCATACCCATTCCTCAGGCACCTGAACACACTGGGACTGCGTTCCGGGAGCCGGCGACACCTCCTATCAGACGCCGGCCACCCCGCGCTCCCGTCACCGCCCCTGCAGGGGATGACCCGGGCCGCGAGAGCCGAGGTCGGGGTAAAAGGAGAGGTGCCTTGCAAGCAGAGCCGTGAGGGCTGAGGGGGAAACCCGGGGGCAGAGGCCGCGACATCCCTCGGGATCCCCCCCGAGAGAACCGGGACAGCATTCGGGGGTCTCGGGCTCTCCCCGGCCCGGCGTGACACCAAGTCGGACCCGGTCGCCTCGCATCGCGTTAGGCCCTCCACCCTGATAGGACGGGATGCCGCCGGGGGGTCCCGCGGAGAGAAGAAGGGCGGGCCGGCGGGCGCCCCACTGCCGGAAGGGGCGAGCCCCGAAAGCAGCGCTCCCGCCCCGGCCGGGCTTACCTTCAAGTCGTTCTCCGGTAGGTATTTGCATAGCCGCGCTATCTCTACGTACTTGTCCAAGTCCAGGGGCGCCATTTTAGAAATAAGAAGCCCCGACGGCGGCGGCGGTATCCGCGGCGGTACCAGCGGCGGCAGCGGCACCAGCGGCGGCAGCGGCGGAGGCCGAAGCCGGAACCCTCCCTACGTCACGTCCGGCCCGTGAGAGGCGTCTGCGCAGCGACGTCAAGCTTGACCCGATTTTCCCCACTGCCTAGACACGCCCCACGCCCTCTCCAGCTGAACCCAGGCTGCAGGCCCCCCAAGAGGCCCCCTGGGTCCGGGGAGTGGAACCCGCCGAGACCCGTAGTTATCTGCCGCAGGGAGTGCTGGGATTTGTAGTTTTCTGTAGTGGCTAGCTGCTCCTCTTTTCCTTTCCTTCTCTTCGTCTTGACTTTCACCTCTTTGGGGACCCAGGGAGGCTTTTACCATGCAAAACGGCAAAGCAGGTGACGTTAGCCATTCCCTGGTTTCTCACACCTACTCTTTTAAGCATTCTCTTCGCCAGAATATCTTCAGTTAAAAATCGGGTAAGCCTGGCCAGAGAGTAACCTGTTTGCACGGTTGGCAAGGCAGTATGAAAACCTTGCCTAAATAAACCTCTGGCAGAGATGTCAGGCTACCAACTTTCCAGCCTGGAAAGAAAGGAAACAAATGTTTAAACTCTTCTTATGCCAAATACTATACAGATGCTGTTTTTCTGTCTAATCTTCATAACACTCGATAGGAAAGGAAGGCTCAGAGAGGTTACGTAACTTGTCCAGCTCTCACAGGGATAGGCGGGAGAGTCAAGGCTGCAATAGGTCTGGGTGGCCCACGAAAGCTGAGAGTTTCTTTATTGTATCCTCAGCACCTAAATCAGGACCTGGCACTTAGTACATCTTCAACATTCCTTCACTCAACAGGTATTAACTGAACACTTCTTATGTGCTAGGTACCCTGTAGGTGCTTGGGGTATCCAGCAAACAAAATAGACAAAGATACCCTCATCCTGTATCTATATTCTAGCAAAGGAGACAGAACATAAACAATAACTATAGTAAATAACTGTAGAGTATATTAGAAAGTGGTAACTGCTGCTGCTGCTACTGCTAAGTCACTCCAGTCGTGTCTGACTCTGTGCGACCCCATGGACTGCAGCCCACCAGGCTCCTGCATCCATGGGATTTTCCAGGCAAGAGTACTGGAGTCGGATGCCGTTGCCTTCTCCGGTAACTGCTAGGGGGAAAAAAAGAACACAGCAGAGTAAGGGAGATGTAGTGATGCATGTTTAGGAACCAACAAAGAAGCAGAGGAGATAGCTCTGTAGTTACTTGAGAAAAATTACAAAGACAGCTGATGCAGAGACTCTACGATTAAAAAAAAAAAAAGCATGTCTAGAATCTTAGGGAAATGGCAAGATTAGTGTGGTTGGATCAAGGTGAGAGGAACAGAAGAGGAGATGTGAGAAAAAACACTGATTTTTTACTTTTCATGCAATGAGGAATTATTGCAGACTTTTGAGCAGAGAAATAACCATCTA
This sequence comes from Oreotragus oreotragus, assembly GCA_006410675.1. Taxonomy (NCBI): domain Eukaryota; kingdom Metazoa; phylum Chordata; class Mammalia; order Artiodactyla; family Bovidae; genus Oreotragus; species Oreotragus oreotragus. The sequence continues at coordinate 347,059 of SJYX01000973.1, forward strand.
ACTTGTTTTAAAAGGATCGGTCTGGCTGCTGTGTAGGAGGCAACAACTGCAGCTGAAAGACCAGTTAGGAGACAGTTCCATAACCCAATAACAGCAGGTGCTCCATAAATATTTGTTGTTCAAATAATCCTGGATCCATCCTCTGGCCCTAAAGTGTATTTTGATGACATCTGGCTAAATTTTATTGAGGTATCTGGGTGAAGTTCTTTGTATTATTCTTATAATTGTTCTGTAAGTATGAAATTGTTTCAAAGTAAAATTAATCCTTAAAAGTTTGTTGCAGAATGTCACCCACAAGCATACACTTCTTCATTTATTCAGTTAATAGTTATATAGTACCTGTGACCGTGGAGAAGGACATGGCAACCCACTCCAGCATTCTTGCCTGGAGAATCCATGGATAGAGGAGCCTGGCAGGCTACACTCCATAGGGTCGTAGAGTTATACACGACTGAAGCGACTTAGCACACACACACCTACGATATAAATGAAACATATAAGATTCCTGCCCTATGGGTAATACATTCTAATAACAAAAATAAATGAGCAAGAATTAATTGCAAAGTATAATTCATGGTAAAAAGGGAGAAAATGGGGTGCCACAAGTAAGAAAAATGGAGTAGAAGAGGCCTACATCATGTTGGCAACATATGGACATCACGTATGCAGACTCTAGCACCAAATGGCTAAACTTCAAACCCAGGTTTTAATACTCCCTGTGTGACTTTGGCAAAGTTATCTATCCTTTCTGTGCTCCAGTTTTCTCAGTTTCAATGTGGAGATAATAACAGTGCTTGCTTCATAGGGAGTGAATAAGAATACTTACCTTCCTCCTCAATATGTAGGGGAAAAAAGAATACTTATCTTCTAGGCTTGTACTAAAGTTTAATAGAGTTGGTATATAGAAAGGGTTTAAAACAATGTTGTGTACAGTGAATGCAAGGTGTTAGCTCTGAATATTGGCTGAGCAGAAAAGGTCTTTCTAAAGAGGTAACATATAAGACTTTAAGCAGGGGACTTCCCTGGTGGTCCAGTGGCTATGACTCTGCACTCCTAATGGAGGGGCCCTGGTTCCATCCTGGTTAGAGAACCAGATTCCACACACCACAACTAAGATTAGCATGCTTCAGCTAAAGCTCCTGCATGCCATGACGAAGATAGAAGATCCTGCATACTGCAACTAAGACCTGGTACAGCCAAATAAATAAACATAAAAAAAAGAAGAAGAAGACGATGACTTTGGGTGGGGAGTATAGAGATAATAGGCTCAGAGTTTTTGGGAGAAAAAAAAAAATCCCAAAAGAGGAAAAGATGTTATTGCTGTTTGACTTTTTTTGTTTTTCTTTTTTTACAGTCCTCTTTGAAGAAACTGACAATCACTTTTCATCTTTGGACCTCAGTAACTGGGAATTAATCCTATTCAAGATTTCTCCTCAGGGACCTCCCTGGTGGTCCTGTGGCTAAGACTTCACACTCCCAGAGCAGGGGGCCCCGGTTCAATCTCTGGTCCTCTGGTCGAGGAACTAGTTCCCACATACCGCAACTAAGCCTCAGCACAGGCAAATAAATAAATTTTTAAAACTTAAAAAAAGGTTTCTTCTCAGAATTGGGAAGGGAGAAAAACAGGGAGATAGATATGAACATTCTTTAGAACAATAAAATGCTTGGAAAGGAAGGTGTCACGAGCCTCACTGTTTCCCTCGTTGATAAGACAGTGACCAGGTAGGTAATGAAGGCAGATGGTATCCCCTTCCAGTGAAAATAAGAGGCAATCTTCGCATTACCAAACTGTCTGGCAGGTAGAAGCTCCCTCCTGGTAGACTCGCCTCATTCAGAAAAACTCACTCTTGACATTCTCAGGGTTGGATGAGTTCTTGGAAGAGTTGATGGGCACCCTGGGTGGTTTGCGACAGAGTGTGCAGAGCTTGCTGACTGGATTATGTTCTTAGTCTTCCTTGCACAAAACAGGAGATCTGGGCTCCTGGTTCTGCCCTTTCAGTGGGTTAGTCATTTTAACTTCTCTGGGCCTCAACTTCCAGTTTACAAATAGATCTCAAAAGTTCTTTCCAAAAAAAAAAAAAGTTCTTCCAACACTTTCTGAAATGTCATTTCTAGTCTGAAAGCACAGGTCCCACAATGAAAACTGATTGTAGCAGGGTGGGAGGGAGGCTTAAGAGAAAGGGGATCTATGCATACATATATTAATAGCTGATTCACTTTGTTGTATAGCAAAAACTAACAAAACATTGTAAAGCAGTTATACTCCAATAATAAAAAGAAAACTGGTTGCTATTTTGCCCACAAACCTCTTCCAATTTTTCTTGTTTATGTACAACTCCAGCATGGCACCTTGAAACAGATTTATCCCAATGACACAAGGAACATCAGAGCAGTTTGCAGCTGTGAGCAGAAATCTCCATCTAGATGCACATGGACATATGGCAGAGCCAACCTGGCCTTTAGTTTTCTTTCCTGAAGGAGAGCAGGAAACTCCTCTTTGGCAGTCATGGAAATTCTTCCATTAATCCATTAATAAGGGAACTCACAAAGACTCCAGGTGTTTGGAATAGATACATGAGCTGTAGAGAGAGCAGCAGACTGCAAATTCCATTTTGTCAATACATTTTTGTTGGAAGGACTTCCCTAGCAATACAGTGGTTAAGAGTCCACGCTTTCAACATAGGTGGCATCGGTTCAGTCCCTGGTCAGGGAACTAAGCTCCCGCATGCCATAAAGTGTGGCCAGTAAATAAATAAATATATGTCTGTTATAGATTCAAGTAGCAAAAAGATTTACCAAGTTGGTCTTTCACCTGTACTATTAACTCTCAACTACTCTCTCTTTGAGGTAGATAATTTACTATTTCCATTTTAGACATGAAGAACCTTAGCTCAGGGAGGATAATGAACTTGCCAAATGCCAAATTTAGATGGTTAGCACTGGAGCCTGTATGTGACCCCAAGTATGTCTGTCCACTTCCGACTACACTAGCATAGTTTGAAGCTCTGTACCACAGAAGTTCCTGTGGTTTCCTTCCTTAGCTGTTTCTTCCAGTTCCTAGGATATAACTCAGTCCTCCTGATTGTGGGTTTCTCAGAAACATAGACACAGTTGAACCAGCTCTCCAGTTTCTGGAAAGCCACCGGGAACCTGTGGTTATGAAAGAGACCAACAATAATGCAGATGAACACTTCTAACTCAGGACTGGTGTCTAGAGTTCATTTACAGCTAGGAATAGCATTACATTTTACAGACACTTTCGAATTGTGGTGCTGGAAAAGACTCCAGAGTCCCTTGAATGCAAGATCAAACTAGTCATTTCTAAAGGAATCAACTCTGAATATTCATTGGAAGGACTGATGCTGCAGCTCCAATATTTTGGCCATCTGATGCAAAGTGCCAGCTCGGGAAAGATTAAGGACAGGAGGAGAAGGGGGCAGCAGAGGACAAGATGGTTGAATGGCATCATGGACTCAATGGACATGAGTTTGAACAAACTCTGGGAGATGGTGCAGGACAGGGAGGCCTGGCATTCTGCAGTTATAGGGAGGCAGAGTCAGACACGACTCAGCTGCTAAACACTGAACAACAAGCTCTGTGTCAGTCACTGGGCACTAAGCACTTTATAAACATTAGCTCGTGTATTCCTCACCATAGCCTTGTGACAGAAATCTTATTAGCTCCATTTTACAGACTGGTGACACTGGGGCCCAAAGAAGAGTAACTTCCACGAGAATAGATACTCTTCTTGATGAACTTTTTGTTCCTTGCACTTTTTACGAATGTACCTAGTTATTGGTTTTTCTGTTTCATCTCTCTCCCTCCTTCCTTCTGTCTCTCTCTAGGTAAGACTGTAAACTCCAAGAGGCCAGGGGCAAGTTTGCCCAGTTCAGCATTGTTGTTCAGAGGCTCATTTGCAACCCCATGGACTGCAGCAAGCCAGGCTTCTCTGTCCATCACCAAGTCACCAACATGCTCAAACTCATGTCCATTCAGTCAATGATGCCATCCAACCATCTCATCCTCTGTCTTCCCCTTCTCCTCCTGCCCTCATCCTTCCCAGAATCAGGGTCTTTTCCAATGAGTAGGGTCTTTTCCCAGTGAGTTGGTTCTTCGCATCAGGTGTCCCAAGTATTCCAGCTTCAACTTCAGCATTGGTCCTTCCAATAAATATTCAGGGTTGATTTCCTTTAGGACTGACTGGTTGATCTCCTTGCAGGTTCAGCATAGTGACTGCCATAGTTACAAATGCAAATTGTGGAATGAGTCAGCTTATTAAAGCGCCAAAGCTTGAATTGGCCTAAAGATCGCGCAGAGAAATTTACACCCGCGAAAGCACCCTCAACTCTCCCTTTCAGAAACCATTTCTAACCGCTGGAAATGAAAATATCCTAGCTCCTTTAAGATAGCCCACGGGGATTTGGGTCACCTAAATAGATGCCCAATCCCTGGCGTTTCGCTTGGAAGTCGTTTCCAAGTAGCCGTGCCTTATTTACTCCGCCGGGGAGGTAGGGCCCGCAGGAAGACCTGGCCAGTTCAGCTCTGGAGAAATACACAAGCAGGTCTTCACCTGGGACACCAGGACCCCTCCCGCTCCCTTCCAAGGGCGCGCCCCAGGGACCGAGCCTTACAGGCTGGGAGCGGTAGGCCGCCTCGCTCTTCCGGGGCCTGGAGGAGGGGCGAAGGTCTAAGGCCCGCCCCCACTGGGGCGGAGCCACGGCCCGGGACTGGCCTAAACCGCCGCAGGTAACGCAGTCCGGAGCTGGGTCGGGGTGCTCCGGGACCCCGGTTTCAAGCGATCCCGGGCGGGGGTGGCTGCATCTTTTAGGGGAATGGAGCTAGGTAGGCCGGGTAGAAAACGCCGGGTAGACATCCTCAGGCTCCGGCCCAGCCACACTGACGGACAGGAACCAGCCGGTTCTCTCCTGACCCTGTCTCCTATCGCTTATCGCTGCCACGCGGGGATGGGACTGGGGGATGGGACTGGCAGGGGCTGCTGCGGGAGGTCTCGGGCCAGGTGAACTTTACACCACTGAGCTTTGGGCTTTGGGAACAGCAGTTAGTGGCTTAGGCTAAAGGTTGGGTTTATCCGTTCACCTCCCGGAAATGTTACCTATTTTCTTTCATCATTCACCCATCCCTCACTTCTCCTCTATACCGGGCACTAGTTGGTTCTCTGAATGCATCGGAGAGGCCCAGCTCCCTTGGAATTTAGTCTAGAATCTAGTTTAGAGACTTTTAAATAGATAATTACATTCAGGGTGATCCTGCAATTACGATAGCTTAATGGATACCTTTGGATGGAGAATAACTTGAGAATGTAAGAGGAAAGCAACAAATAAGGGAAGGTTTCACTAAGGATGGGACAGTTGAACTGGACTTTGGAGGTTAACTAGGAGTTTGCTAGTTGACCAGAAGGGAAGGGACATTTCAGGTAAGGGAAGCAGCATAAGTTGCAAGTTATGAAAGGGCTTGGCATTTCAAAGGAACAAATGGAGTAAGAACAGCTCAATAGAGCAAGAAATTTAGAGTTGAGCTCCTGAAAAGGAGGTTGAGACCAGAAGGCTTTGAATGTCATTCTGGGGCCAAGAGTTATCCTAGAGTTTGGTATTTCTCAGCTTTTTAAAGTGTTTTATCTTTTGATAAATATAAATACCTTATGACCTCCAAAATTATTTTGATATATGCCCTTTCCCCATGAAAACCACAGACACAGAAAACTTCAAGCAAAAAACATTCTGTAATTGGATTAAGAAAATTGTGTTATTGTTGCCTCCCAAATGTAAGTTTTTATCAAAAGGTTGGTAGTGCTTATTCAGATCAGGCTCTAGAAATGGGTATAACAACAGGAAATTTTTTTTAATGGGAAGTAATCTCCGTGTGTTAGGTAGAAGATAATACTCCATGTCTAAAGAGTGCCTTTCTGTCTTATGCATAGGACATCATGAAGCAGCTGCCAGTCTTGGAGCCTGGAGACAAGCCCAGGAAAGAAACATGGTCTGTAAGGAAGGATTCAGACAGAGAAACACATGAGTTTTTGTTTCATTTATAAGTAGTTTACTAACATATTTGATCATCTATGAAAAAGGGTAGAGATGAATCTGTCTGCAGTTTCTGGTAATTAGACTCAAACTGTCCGAGAAGGTCTTCGGAGGAAAGGTAGTGGGGCAATAATTATCACAGAGCAGATGTTGATTTTATTAGAATCCATTTACCAAGACGAGTAAGACACTGGCCATCTGGCATCCTCAGCTCCAGCACTGTGTCTTCCCCCAAGCTGTGACTCATTTTTTAAGATTTTCAGGGAATTAGGTTAAACTGGCTTCACTGTTTCTGGAGTGCTTGTTCTGCCCACCCTTCATTCAACAACTAACACTGGCCTGACCGGGGCAGTTACAGTGTAGGTGCTGAAGATGCAAAGGTGAATGAATAGTTTCGGTGTTGGGGGTAGGGGGGTCTGCGGACTAACCTGGTGATGGTGATGAAAAGTGATCAGTGCTGAAGCAAGGCTCACAGAGGGCTGTAGAGAGGAGGCAGTGCTTCTGCAGGACCTTGGAGGAGATCCTTTGATCTGCCTTCTCCGTGTCCACTTTTGCCCTCTACCCATCATAAATCTGATCATGGTATTCTCTGGATTAAAAGCCTTTTGTTCCTCTCTGTTGGTCTTAGGATAGAAACCAGAGTCCCTAAAATGACCCACTGGGCCCTGCATAATCTGTCCCTACCTACCTTTCCAACTTTACGACCCCCTGCTCACACTTTGTTCTCTTTCTCTTCCTTTAACATGGTTTGCACTGTCCCACTGAGGAAGTGAACAGGCTGGTCCCTCTACCTGGATCACCCTTTTCCCCCATCTTTTGTCCCTTTCTTTGCCCAGCTATTAATAACTTATTCATACTTCAGATCTCAGTTAAAATGGGGCTTCTTTAGAAAGTCTTCTGTGACCACCCCTTCTGTGACCACCACCTTGAGTTCCCCACCCAACTCTCCTTACTGAGTAGGGACCCCCTGTGATATGTTCTCATATTGTATATCCAGTTATCCTTTATAGCACAGTTGAAATCAAGTGGTTATTTGTGAAATTATCTGTTTAGTGTTTTTCTTCCCAGCTAGTCTGGCAGGGCTATGAAGCAGGGACTTCTTTTGTCTTATTCACCATGTAGCTGGAGGACTGTGTGCCCTTGAATAAGTTATTTAACCTTTCTAAGCCTCAGGTCCGTAGCTATAAAAGTCAGATGATAACAGTACTGTCCTCAAAGGTGTTTTGTGCAAGTTGAGTGAAACCAGGGTTGTAGCGAAGTTAGCAGTAGGCATGGTACATGGTTAGCAGTCATTCGGGCAGTAATGTGATACATGAATCTGGACATCAAAAGAGATCTGGAAAAGAAACAGATTTTGAAATCACTGATGAACAGGTAGATAGGTGGTAATTAAGCAGACCTAGACTAAGACAAAGAGAATCCATGGGGCTTGGAGGAAAGCTGGAGGAAAAGGAGTCAGAGAAGAAAACAGAAAGTGCAGCCCGACAGGTGGATAGAGAACCAAAAGGAATGAGTGTGGGGAAGCCAGGCCAGGAGAAAGGCGCGAGAAGGAGGCGAGAGCCAAGAGTCCCAAATGCCCGAAAAACAGCTACAGAATTTTCTTTTCCAACCAGAAAGGTTGAAGTGTCAGCATTCAGAATAACTTTACAGAGCAGAATGAATGGATCCTATATTTGATTTTTCAGAGAGCTAGCTTTGGCTTCCATCAGGTCAAGCTTTATGAGTAATCTGGAAAAGCTCGTAAAATTCAATGAAGGATGGAGAATATTACTTGGCAGAGGGAAGCATCACTGGCTAGTGGTGGGAGCTTAGGTGCTGTTGGTTCTCACGTGATTATACATAAAGCTCGGCTATCATTTACTGAGTCCTTCCCTGCCGTGTAAGAGTGCATCTCATTCTCCACAGGTTTAATTATTGCTGTCTTCATTTTACAAATGAGGAAACTAAAATGACTTCTAAAAGGGCATACCTGGAGGAAGCATGGGAACTAGGTCTTGAACTAGGTCTGTCTGAATGGGCAAGCCGTGCTCATAAGTACCATCTTGTGCCAGGACATACGATTGAACATATCTGTGTATCAGTTCTGCCTCTACCCCATGGGGACAATTACTAGTCAAGGGCATCCCCAGGAGGTTAATGTGAGATGAAAGTAGGGACAGAATTAAAATATCAAAGGTTACGTACAAAGGAAAGGTACTATTATTAATCAGAAAAATGCTGCTTTGCTGGGTATTATTTTAAAAGTCTGTGTGTGTATAAGACCCTCCTCTCTGGTGACTGTTACATGAGGAGTGCAAAGAACACACTGCTGCATTTATTCTCTGTTCAGGCCTCCTGAATATATCTTCCCTTTGGCAGGTACACCCTGACCCTGGTTGGAGACAGCCCCTGTGCACGGGTTGGTCACAGCTGCTCATATTTACCCCCTGTTGGTGATGCCGAGAGAGGGAAAGTCTTCATTGTTGGGGGAGCAGATCCAAACAGAAGCTTCTCAGATGTGCACACCATAGATCTGGGTAAGACCAGCAGTGGANTGGTTGGAGACAGCCCCTGTGCACGGGTTGGTCACAGCTGCTCATATTTACCCCCTGTTGGTGATGCCGAGAGAGGGAAAGTCTTCATTGTTGGGGGAGCAGATCCAAACAGAAGCTTCTCAGATGTGCACACCATAGATCTGGGTAAGACCAGCAGTGGAGGGGACTTCCCTGGCAGTCCAGTGGTTGGGACTCCAAGTTTCCACTGCAGGGAACATGTATTTGATCCCTGGTTGGAGAACAAGGATACCTTGCCATGTGGCATGGTTTAAAAAAAAGAGAGAGAACAGAAGCTACAGAGCAAGTGCCCTTTGGCTAGAGAGCAGAGCTTTGTGCTGCTGGCCATGATCATTCCTAAGAATATTAGTTCAAACATATACATTACCATATATAAAATAGGTAACCAGTGGGAAATTGCTGTGTGTGAGCTCCCGGAGCTTACTTAAACTCATGTCTATCAAGTTGGTGATGCCATCCAACCATCTCATCCTCTGGCGTCCTCTTCTCCTCCTATCTTTAATCTTTCCCAGCATCAGGGTCTTTTCAAATGAGTCAGTTATTTGCATCAGGTAGCCAAAGTATTGGAGTTTCAGCTTCAACATCAGTCCTTCCAATGAATATTCAGGACTGATTTCCTTTAGGATCGACTGGTTTGATCTCCTTGAAGTTCAAGGGACTCTGGAGAGTCTTCTCCAACACCACAATTCAAAAGCATCAATTCTTTGGCACTCAGCTTTCTTTATAGTCCAGCTCTGACATCCATACATGACTACTAGAAAAATCACAGCTTTAACTAGACAGACCTTTGCTGGCAAAGTAATGTTTCTGCATTTTAGTATCCTGCCTAGGTTGGTCATAGCTTTTCTTCCAAGATGCAAGCATCTTTTAATTTCATCGCTGCAGTCACCATCTGCAGTGATTTTGGAGCCCCCAAAAACAAAGTCTCTCACTGTTTCCATTGTTTCCTTCCCCATCTATCTGCTATGAAGTGATGGGACCAGATGCCATGATCTTCATTTTTTGAATGCTGAGTTTTAAGCCAGCTTTTCGACTCTCCTATTTCACTTTCATTAAGAGGCTCTTTAGTTTTTCTTTGCTTTCTGCCGTAAGGGTGGTTTCATCTGCATATCCGAGGTTATTGATATTTCTCTAGGCAATCTTGGATCCAGCTTGTGCTTCATCCAGCCTGGCATTTTGCATGATATACTCTGCATGTAAGTTAAATAAGCAGTGTGATAGTATACAGCCTTGACATACTCCTTTCCCTATTTGAAACCAGTCTGTTATTCCATGTCCAGTTCTAACTGTTCCTTCTTGACCTGCATACAGATTTCTCAAGAGGCAGGTCAGGTGGCCTGGTATTCCCATCTCTTTCAGAATATTTCACAGTTTGCTATGATCCACACAGTCAAAGGCTTTGGCATAGTCAATAAAGCTGACGTAGATGTTTTTCTGGAACTCTCTTGCTTTTTCCGTGATCCAGTGGATGTTGGCAATTTGATCTCTGGTTCCTCTGCCCTTTCTGAAATCCAGCTTGAACGTCTGGAAGTTCAGGGTTCACATACTGTTGAAGCCTGGCTTGGAGAATTTTGAGCATTACTTTA
>SJYX01000973.1:358303-381258 GCA_006410675.1 Oreotragus oreotragus
AGCATTACTTTAGTAGCGTGTGAGGTGAGTGCAATTGTGTGGTAGTTTGAGCATTCTTTGGCATTGCCTTTCTTTGGGATTGGAATGAAAGCTGACCTTTTCCAGTCCTGTGGCCACTGCTGAGTTTTCCAAATTTGCTGGCATATTGAGTGCATCACTTTCACAGCATCATCTTCCAGGATTTGAAACAGCTCAACTGGAATTCCATCACCTCCACTAGCTTTGTTCATAGTGATGCTTCCTAAGACCACTTTACGTTGCATTCCAGGATGTCTGGCTCTAGATGAGTGATCACACCATCATGGTTATTTGGGTCATGAAGATCTTTTTTGTTTAGTTCTTCTGTATATTGTTGCCACCTTTTCTTAATATCTTCTGCTTCTGTTAGGTCCATACCATTTCTGTCCTTTATTGTGCCCATCTTTACATGGAATGTTTCCTTGGTATCTCTAATTTTCTTGAAGAGATCTCTAGTCTTTCTCATTCTATTGTTTTCCTCTATTTCTTTGCATTGATAGCTGAGGAAGGCTTTATTTCTCCTCGCTCTTCTTTAGAACTCTGCATTCAGATGGATATCTCTTTCCTTTTCTCCTTTGCCTTTAGCTTCTCTTCTTTTCTCAGCTATTGGTAAGACCTCCTCAGACAACCATTTTACCTTTTTGCCTTTCTTTTTCTTGGGGATGGTCTTGATCACTGCCTCCTATACAGTGTCATAAACCCCTGTCCACAGATCTTTCTATCAGATCTAATCCCCTGAATCTATTTCTCACTTCTACTGTGTAATCATAAGGGAATTGATTTAGGTCATACCTGAATGGTCTAGTGCTTTCCCTACTTTCTTCAATTTAAGTCTGAATTTGGCAATAAGGAGTTCATGAGCTGAGCCACACTCAGCTCCCTGTCTTGTTTTTGCTGACTGTAGAGAGCTTCTCCATCTTTGGCTGCAAAGAATATAATCAATCTGATCTCGGTGTTGACCATCTGGTGATGTCCATGTGTAGTCTTCTCTTGTGTTGTTGGAAGAGGGTGTTTGCTATGACCAGTGCGTTCTCTTGGCGGAACTCTGTTAGCCTTTGCCCTCCTTCATTTTGTGCTCCAAGGCCAAATTTACCTGTTACTCCATGTATCTCTTGACTTCCTGTTTTTGCATTCCAGTCCTCTGTAATGAAAAGGACATCTTTTTCGGGTGTTAGTTCTAGAAGGTCTTGTAGATCTTCATAAAACCATACAACTTCAGCTTCTTCGCCATTACTGGTTGGGGCATAGACTTGGATTACTGTGATATTGAATAGGTTTGCCTTGAAAATGAACAGAGATGATTGTGTTGTTTTTGAGATTACATCCAAGTACTGCATTACGGACTCTTTGTTGACTATGAGGGCTACTCCATTGCTTTTAAGGGATTCTTGCCCACAGTAGTAGATATAATGGTTATTTGAGTTGAATTCACCCATTCTAGTCCATTTTAGTTCACTGAACATCACTGAGAAGTCCCTAAAGACTCAGTAGACTCCAGGAATATATCCACCAAACTAAGCTCCCCTTGATTTGGGAGAAAGAATCCATTTGGAGCCCTGGACAGCCAGCCACTCATTTATCAGATGTTTCTCTAGGAGACACTGATTCCTTCACCTCTTACATCCACATCACCAAATCCTAATTATCTCTATTTTCATCCATGTCTTTCCATTTGCATTGCTACTAATGTGGTCCACACCTCAGTATCTCTCAGCTACACTCTTAAAACAACCTTCTTACTGATCTGCCTGCTTCCAAACTTACCCCCTATACAGTGCATTTTCGATACTCAGGTGAGTATTTTATAAAATATAAGTCTGGTTATGTCACTCTCCAGTTTCAAGCCTTCCCCAACTTCATCTCCTGGCCCTCTGAAACCCACATTTGCTCCACTGAATATCCTTTGGTTCCGTGAACTCTTTTGGTCTCCAAGCCTTTGCATCAATTGTTCCATCTGCTTGGCAGACTTTTCCTTGTCATCTGACTACTTTCCATCTTTCAGACCCCAGGTTAAATGTCACTTCCAGGGACTTCCCTGGTGGTTAAGACTCTGCTCTCCTAATGCAAGGAGCACACATTTGATCCCTGGTCAGAGAATTAAGATCCCACATGCCAGCGTGGAATGGCCAAAGTATATAAATAAACAAAAATGAATAAAACAAAAGTCACTTCGTTAGGAAGCTTGCCCTGGTACATCTGGACTAGTTTAGGTACTGCCACTGAAAGGGGGCGACCCTTCTGTTTTTCGTCTCTATTCCTGTGCCGCCTCTTGACACATCTTCAGTACTTCCCTGCTGACTGACAAATGTGTGGGGATTTTTTCCCCACAGCAGATAATTCTGCAATACCAGCTGGATGTCCTACGACTCAGCTCAGTTCTACCTGGAGTTAGACTCCAAGCCCACAGCTGAAGGGCTCAGACCCACAAGACTCTCCCTGCTCCCCTTCAGATGCCAATCACTAGGCCACCGGTGGTTCTGCCCAAGCCCTTTAAATGGGAGGGTCCCCTGACACCCTCCTCAGCTTCCATTAATTTCCGGTTAATTTCCTCAAGAGGCCATCAAGCTCAGGAAGACGGCCAGACAGAAGAGAGGCTTAGAGCCAAGTATGTGGGGAAAGGCACTCCTGTGCCCTGTCCAGGTGCCTTACCCTAACACTTCCATGTATTCACCAACCCGGAAACTCTCTGAACCCTGCCTTTTTTCTGGAGGAGTAATTGATTACATTATGGCCATTGGTGATTGTCAACCTCCATCCCTCTCCTCTCCCCAGAGCTGGGGGTGCGGTTGTCTGTGGCTGAAAATTCTAACCTTGTAGTCTCCTGCTTTCTTCCCCTGGCAACCAGCCCCCATCTTTAGGGGCTTTCCAAAAGTCACCTTATTAACATAAACTCAGGGACTTCCCTGGTGGTCCAGTGGTTAAGACTTTGTACTTCCAGGGTAGGGGGGAGTGGGTTGGATCTCTGGTACGAGAAATAAGATTTCACATGCCTCATGGTGTGGCCAAAAAAGCCCCATAAACTCAGGTGTGGTTAACAGGGGGTTTGTTATCAATAACAAAAGACACTTACCAGTCTTATTACTTAGGTCATCACAAAGGTTTTCAGAGCTCTTTGCCTAGAACAGATGAAGGCCAAATATATATTTCCTAACGTAAATGACAATGACACAGTCACTCTCTGTTTCCATAGCATCCTGTACTTTCCCATCTTTATCCCTCTTCACAACCCTGTTCACATGGGATTGTTTTCTTGTTTATCTTCCCTACCAAAGTATAAGCTCCTTGAAACCAGGGAACATGGTTATAAATATATATTTTTTTCTTTTTTTTTTGCCCTGCCATGCAGCTTATTGAACCTGGCTAACCTCAGTAAAAGCGTCGAATCCTAACCTCTAGGCCATGAGAGAACTCTCAACATGGTTATACTACTTCTCATTGCATCCCCAGCCATTATCATAGCACCCGGCGCAGAGTAGGTGCTTTATAAGTATTTGGATGAATGAATGAACTAACAAGTGACTACTATGTACTACATAATGGCAAAAAAAAACTGGTGTGTTGTTGTCCAGTTGCCAAGTTCTGTCCGACTCTTTGTGACCCCATGGACTGCAGCACACCAGGCTTCCTTCTCCTTCGCTATCTCCCAGAGTTTAAGTCTCATGTCTGTTGAGTTGATGATGCTGTTCAACCATCTCATCCTTTGTCACCTCCTTCTCTTCCTGCCCTCAGTCTTTCCCAGTATTAGGGTCTTTTCCAGTGAGTCAGCTCTTTGCATCAGAGGACCCAAGTACTGGAGCTTCAGCTTCAGCATCAGTCCTTCTAATGAATATTTGGGGTTGATTTCCTTTAGGATTGACTAGTTTGATCTCCTTGCTATCCAAGGGACTCTCAAGAGTCTTCTTCAGAACCACAGTTCAAAATGTGTTGTTAACGTGTTTTATTAGGTTCATGTAACATGGCTGTTATTGTTTTGATCTTAGTTGTGTGTCAACCACATGTGCAGGAGTCTACTTGTAAAACTTGAAGTTGTTTGGCCTCTGTTTAGTCTTGGAAGATCTGACATCAATAGGCCTGGATGTCTGCATGGTGACAATTTTTTGCAACTGACCTGCCACCTATCAGTGGGGCTCTCATCCTCCACAATTTCTTCCAATCCTCTGTAGGCATTTGAATTTCTACACACTGTACTAGGACTTCAAAGGTAAATTAAATCTCTTTCATCTCTCAAGAAGTTTACCATCTAGTACAGTTACAGTTCTGTTGCGACTTGTTACTACTTTTGTGACTCTGGCTAAACCACCTAAACCATCTGGGGTTCAGTGTCCCATAATAACTCACTTCACTTGGCACTTGTAATGATCTAACAAGACAATGCCTGTGAAGGCCCTATGTGAGTGGTTTACTAATTAAAATCACTAAGAAGTCAGGTATTAATAGTCTGTGGAATTGTTTTAGCCAGAAGTCCTTTACCTAGAGGTAATAGAAACTCTCTTCACCAACCAAAAAAAAAAAAAAAATTAAAAACCTGAGAGAGAAAGAATCCCTGGGCAGGGAATTTGGCCTAGCCTCAGGAGAGAGTGGAGGCAGGACTTAGAAAGCTGTCAAAAACTGCCTATTTTCTCCCTTACTCTCTGCAGGGAGATGGGGGAAATATGTTTGTTTGTTTGTTTGTTTTTCAATTTGATTGAACCGGGTCTTAGTTGAGGCATGCACATTCTTAGCTGTGGCATGTAGGATCTAGCTCCCCAACCAGGGATCGAACCCAGGCCTCCTGCTTTGGGAACTCAGAGTCGCAGTCACTGGACACCAGGGTAGTCTCTGGGGGGATCTGCTCCTTTATGTAGATGTTTCATTCTTCTCTTCCCCACACTGTGGCTTTCTCTGCTTCTCCACATGTGGTAGAAGATGGGCACCCACACCCAGAAATCTATTTGAATTCCAAATTATTGGGGGAGAGGCTCTGATGGGCTCATCTTGGGTCTGATGACTACCTTTGACCCTATCAGCTAAAGCTAGGAAGTCAAGGTGTAGTATAACCCAGTCTCCTGGGATCTATCCCTGGGATGGAGAGATGGGGCAGGTTCCATAGAAGAGGGTTTATGGACAGGCCGACAGCCCCCAAAGTGTCTGATGTAAAATGTTCTGGAGGTTGACCACATTCTCTTTAAGTGATCTGCTGGTTGTTCACTTATACTTTTAACCCCTTTTTCCTTTTTCACCCTCCCTCAAGTTTGTCAGCCACTATAAACCGCTGGCAGCCCCAATCTAGGAACTGGGTGAAATGTTTTCTAGGGACACACCAGTGGAATTTAGCCACCTCAGAGGGCCTCCTGCCCCGGTACGAGCACACCAGCTTCATTCCCTCCTGCACACCTCACAGCATCTGGGTGTTCGGAGGGGCCAACCAGTCAGGAAATCGAAACTGCCTGCAAGTCCTGAATCCTGGTAAGTAGCTGGTGGTTATTTTATTTACCAAAATGAATAAGTAAATCCAATTTCAATTCCTGTTCCAAAGTCCCATTTGGATTTTACTGACTAATCCATTTAACTTTTGCTAACCTCATAGAAAAATAGACATTTCCACTTCTAATAGAATCTGAAAATCATAAATGATATTTCATTTTCCTATTAAGTTGCACAAATTATCAACTTCTGAAAAGTCAAAGCTGAAAGAGACTTCAGAAAACAGTTATGCCAAGTGGGCAACCTGGTCTAGCAATGGGGAGTGACTTTCCTAAAGTCATCAGGGAATCAGAGCCTTGAGCAGGCTAGAATCCAAGTCACCTCTATCAGAGGTCTCAAATGGGGGTGATTGTGCCCCCCAGGGGACAGTTGGCATCTTGCACCTTGGGGCAGGGCATCTAATGGGTGGAGGCCAGAGATGCTACCATACATCCTGTAATGCAGTGGTCCCCAAACTTTTTGGCACCAGGGACCAGTTTCATGGAAGACAAATTTTCCATGGACGGGGGCGGGAGCGGGGTGGGGTCGTGGTTTGGGAATGATTCAGATTCATTACATTTATTGTCACTTTATGTCTATTATTATTACATCGGCTCCACCTCAGATCATCAGGCATTAGATCCTGGAGGTTGAGGACCCCTGCTATAATGCATAGGGCAGCCTCTCACAGTAAATAATTATCTGGTCTAGAATGTCAATAGTGCCAAAGTTAAGAAACCCTGATCAAGGTCCTCTTAGTACGTTTCTTTTAGCCAAAAAGTGCAAAGTTCCTGACTCTTCTCACTGGCAGTTTTGTCACAGAGGAAGCAGTTTGGGGACATCACTACTGCGAGGATGTTGCTGAACCACCCATGGGGTGGACCTGACTTTCTGTCAGAAACACTTTTTGGTTGTTTTGTTCTTTGTAAATTTTTCAATATGCATTGAAAAATATCTAAAAAGTGTAAATAAGTGGACAAAAGCCATCCATAATCCTATGATATTAAGGCTATTAATAACAGTTCTGTGTACTTCCTTTCTGTCTTTTCTCTGCATTTTTGTAAACCTGAGATCTTTGTATTTCACCATTACACTGTTGTGTCTTTTAATTTCATAATTGGCACAGAAATGATTCCCTATCAACAAAGCTTTGCTAAAATCATTTTTAATGGCTGCATAACACTCAATTTTATGATAATACCATAATTCCTCTGTTTTTTTTTTAACATGTAGGTTGTCTTCAGATTTTTATCATTATAAATAAAAAAGTAGTGAATATCTTTGTTCAGAAGTCATTGAAAATGTATTTCAAATTATTGCCTTAAAATTCATGCCCCAAAATAAAAGAACTAGATAAAACCCTGGACTTAAGCTTTTTTTTTTTTTTTTTTTACTTTAAGGCTTTTAGAACATGCTATCAAATTGTTCTCCAGGAAGACTTTTTTTAATTGTCTTTTTTGGCCACATTGCACAGTTTGTGCAATCTCAGTTCCCTGACCCAGGATTGAACCCAGGCCCAGAGAGTGAAAGCCCAGAATCCTAACTACTAGGCCACCAGGGAACTCCATCTCCAGAAGGATTTTTTTCAACTTATCCTCTCTCCAATAGTGTTTAATAGTTCT
This sequence comes from Oreotragus oreotragus, assembly GCA_006410675.1. Classification (NCBI taxonomy): domain Eukaryota; kingdom Metazoa; phylum Chordata; class Mammalia; order Artiodactyla; family Bovidae; genus Oreotragus; species Oreotragus oreotragus. The sequence continues at coordinate 365,386 of SJYX01000973.1, forward strand.
TGTTTCACTCCTGACCAGCACTGAATTTATCATTTTTAAGCACTGCTAATTTGATGGGCAAGTAAAAAAAACAAACGATGTATAATTGTATAATTGTTTAAATATGCAGTTTGTTCATTACTAGTAACCTGGACATTTTTCATGTAACAGTCAGCTCTTGCCTAGTTACCTCTGTCAACGATAGGTTTACTTGTACAACAGTTGGTCTTCTTTGTTATTCTGGGACAGTAATAATCTCTATCTTGTTAGGTTTAGCAAGAATTAACTCACGTTTGGCTCATCGTTAACATTCAGTAATTGTTGTGGTTGATGTACCTATGGTTTGACGGATGGAAATCAGTTCCAGAACCCTGGCCTCTCAATTTTTCAGTGATAGCATCTATTTTAAATAAAATACAGTGAGAATTTGGAAAGCTTCTGTCAAAGAAATTGACTTTCCACCAGATCCTTTCCTGTCCTAGAAAGTAGAGTTTGACACCATGACCAAGAAATGTGAATGATGTAAGTGAATCATTAATTTCTTGTGTTACTAAGGCAAGTTCCTCAGTCTTAGGACTCCTTTCTGATTATTTGTGCTAGCATTTGACTTGGCAGCCATACAATCTCAATTTTATGACAGTACCATAATTCCTCTGTTTTGTTTTGGTTTGTTTTTTATTCTTAAGGTTGTATGCTTTCTAACTCCTCCTAAGATCTAAAAGCTCCCCAAGATCTGTAGCTATAGAGGCAATTACATTATGCTTTGTTATTTCAGTCTTTAGTTTTTGTTGTTTGTTTTTTTTTGGCTATGAAGTTTGTGGGATACTAGTTCACCAACCAAGGATCGAACCCAAGACACCTGCAGTGGAAGCCAGCAGTCTTAATCACTGGACTATCAGGGAAGTCCCCATTATCCTTTGGATATAGGCTGAGACTTTTTTGGTCTCCAGGTTCATGTTTTGAGTCCCACACATACTACAAATGCTTTGTGCACCACTTTTTATATTGACTGAAGACCTTTACACAAGACACAGAATTTCCCAGTCAAGAAATAATTCCTGGGAATTCCCTGATGGTCCAGTGGTTAAGACTTGGAGTTTTCACTGCCGTGGGCTCGGGTTTAATTCCTGGTCGGGGAACTAAAATCCCACAAGCCATGCAGCATGGCAGAAAGGAAGGAAGAAAGAAAGAAGTAGTGGAATGACTGTAGGAGTTCTGACAGATCTATGTTCAGAGCCCGCCCCTACTACTCATCAACACTGTGACCTGGGGGAAAGGATTTAAACTTTCCGAGCTTCAGTTCCCTCATCTGCCAAGTGGGGATACTTTCCACCTGCTCCCAGGATTGCCTGAGGATAATGGAGATGGGGTGCTCAGGGCAATGATTCTGCCCACGGAAGGTGCTCAGTTACTGCTTGTGTTTCTGTAAAATGTGTGCTTCCTTTTGAAAAAAAAAAATGAGCTTTTGTTTACCTGCCCAGGTGGTAGAACTTCATTCTCAAGTCAGAAGAATGGAATATACATAGATCTTGAAGATAATCACGATGGTGTGATCACTCACCTAAAGCCAGACATCCTGGAACGTGAAGTCAGTGTGAAGGCCTTAGAAAGCATCACTACGAACAAAGCTAGTGGAGGTGATGGAATTCCAGTTGAGCTTTTTCAAATCTTGAAAGATGATGCTGTGAAAGTGCTGCACTCAATATGCCAGCAAATTTGGCAAACTCAGCAGTGGCCACAGGACTGGAAAAGGTCAGTTTCCATTCCAATCCCAAAGAAAGGCAATGCCAAAGAATGCTCAAACTACCACACAATTGCACTCACCTCACACGCTACTAAAGTAATGCTCAAAATTCTCCAAACCAGGCTTCAGCAATACGTGAACCATGAACTTCCAGATGTTCAAGCTGATTTTAGAAAAGGTAGAGGAATCAGAGATCAAATTGCCAACATCCGCTGGATCATGGAAAAAGCAAGAGAGTTCCAGAAAAACATCTATTTCTGCTTTATTGACTATGCCAAAGCCTTTGACTGCATGGATAACAATAAACTGTGGAAAATTCTGAAAGAGATGGGAATACCAGACCACCTGACCTGCCTTTTGAGAAACCTATATGCAGGTCAGGAAGAAACAGGTAGAACTGGACATGGAACAACAGACTGGTTCCAAATAGGAAAAGGAGTATGTCAAGGCTATATATTGTCACCCTGCTTATTTAACTTCTATGCAGAGTACATCATGAGAAACGCTGGGCTGGAAGAAGCATAAGCTGGAATCAAGATTGCCGGGAGAAATATCAGTAACCTCAGATATGCAGATGACACTACCCTTACGGCAGAAAGTGAAGAGGAACTAAAAAGCCTCTTGATGAAAGTGAAAGAGGAGAGAGAAAAACTTGGCTTAAAGCTCAACATTCAGAAAACGAAGATCATGGCATCTGGTCCCATTACTTCATGGGAAATAGATGGAGAAACAGTGGAAATAGTGTCAGACTTTATATTTTGGGGCTCCAAAATCACTGCAGATGGTGATTGCAGCCATGAAATTAAAAGACACTTACTCCTTGGAAGAAAAGTTATGACCAACCTAGATAGCATATTGAAAAGCAGAGACATTACTTTGCCGACTAAGGTCCGTCTAGTCAAGGCTATGGTTTTTCCAGTGGTCACGTATGGATGTGAGAGTTGGACTGTGAAGAAAGCTGAGCGCCAAAGAATTGATGCTTTTGCACTGTGGTGTTGGAGAAGACTCTTGAGAGTCCCTTGGACTGCAAGGAGATCCAACCAGTCCATTCTGGAGATCAGCCCTGGCATTTCTTTGGAAGGAATGATGCTAAAGCTGAAACTCCAGTACTTTGGCCACCTCATGCGAAGAGTTGACTCATTGAAAAAGACTCTGATGCTGGGAGGGATTGGGGGCAGGAGGAGAAGGAGACGACAGAGGATGAGATGGCTGGACGGCATCACCGACTCAATGCACATGAGTTTGAGTGAACTCCGGGAGTTGGTGATGGACAGGGAGGCCTGGCATGCTGCGATTCATGGGGTCGCAAAGAGTCGGACACGACTGAGTGACTGAACTGAACTAAACTGATGTTGAAATGGAATTTGAATCCCAACTCAGCCATTTACTGGTCATGCCATCTTAAATGAGTGACTTAATCTATCTCTGCTTCAATTCCCTCTCTGTACAACGAGGGAAGAAATATTTATTTGGCACAATAGTGTTTAGTAGGGACAATTACTACTACTACGACTACTACTATTACTAAGACTGTAATGATATTGTCCACTCTTTTTGATGGCCACATATCCTGAGAAACTTGGCACCTCTGTTTTCTTGCATCCGGTGGGAATGAGTTTGCTCAACGTTGGGCTCCTCTGGGTGGGCACAGGGCGAGATAGTCAGCAAAGGGGAATAGGGTGCAGAAAGGATGTTTAGTCCTTCCAGAAACAAATTGTCCTCCTTCTTAATTGTACCTGTGGCTTTTCACTCATGGGAATTTGGGTCTATCTGGACACATTCTGAGTATTGTCCCCCACCCCTCCTTGAATTTGATGGCAGGAGATCCCTGCCTAGACCTACCCTGTCCCTCTTGGGGCTTGGGGTTTGCCAAGTGACCCTAGCCAGCCTCAGAGTCAATGTCTGAGGCCCTCAGCCTGGGGATTTAGATGCCTACCTTCTCTCTGGACCAGATACCAGGACTTGGACTACCCCAGAGGTGACCGGCCCACCGCCATCCCCAAGAACATTCCACACGTCATCGGCAGCCATTGGAGAGCAGCTCTATGTCTTTGGGGGTGGAGAGAGAGGTGCCCAGCCCGTGCAGGATGTGCAGCTTCATGTGTTTGATGCAAGTATGAATGGGGTGGGGGATCCCTGGGGCTACCTCTCACCTGGTCAGGGCTGCCCTGGTCTGCAGCTTACCTGATGTCGGCAACAGATTCGAAAATGACAACCTGGCTGTGGGTCTCAATTCTAGACTTCTTTAGTATATCTCTTAGCTGATATCTTCTACCCATAGTTAAAATTGCATGTAAAGAGGAATAACTGATCAATTTAAAAAATGTAGACAATATAGTTTATCAAGCAAAAAAGAAAGTTTCTGCTTAGGCCTTTCCTTCCCACTGCCCAGACAGAGGTAAATACTGTTAGCTCCAGATTTTTCTGTGCATTTATAAATCATATGCACATGTATATGTGAACACCTATGAATTTTCTATGGACTTTGAAATTATATGAAAACTTAAAACACACACGTGAAAATGCTAATTATAAATACTGTTCTGCCTTTTAGTTTTGTGGATCTAAGGGTAGATCTTGGGGGCTTCCCTGATGGCTCAGTGGTAAAGAATCCACCTGCAATGCAGGAGACTTGGGTTCAATTCCTGGGTCAGGAAGATCCCCTGGAGAAAGAAATGGCAACCCACTCCAGTATTCTTGCCTGGAGAATCCCATGAACAGAGGAGCCTGGCGGGCTATAGTCCGTAGCGTTGCAAAGAGTCGAACACAACTGAGCGGCTAAAGGCATCCATGCAAGGGTAGATCTTAGTTGAAAGAGTAAACTTTGAAGCCACAGGAAGTGGACTTAGAACCAGATCTGACATCTACTTTCTGTATCACTTTAGACTGATTTCTTAATCACTCTAGGCCTTAGTTTGCTATGAAATGAAAATAGTAATAGTGCCTAACACAAAGAATGGGAAAGATTAAATGAGATAATGTGATACAGTGTATAGCAGTTCAGCCACATAGGGAACACCTAATAAATTTTCACTGTATTATTATTTCTTCATCTAATCACACATCATGGATCTCTCCTAAGCCAACAATTTCCTTGCAAAGCATATCTTTCTGTGGGCATCCTGTATTCATTCAGTCATTTTCCTATAGATTGACTTGTTGCTGACAGTGTTATAGTGAATATATACATTAATTTATGTATGTGTTACAATGATTAGGGCTTCCCAGGTGGTGCTAATGGTAGAGAATATGCCTGTCAATGCAGGAGATGCAAGAGATGCAGGTTAGATCCCTGGGTCAGGAGAATCCCCTAAAGGAGGGCATGGTGATCCACTCCAGTGTTCACGCCTGAAGAATCCCATGGACAGAGGAGCCTGGTGGGCTACTGTCCATAGGGTTGCAAAGAGTTAGATATGACTGAAGTGACTTAGCACAGCACACACAACATTTAATGTGGAATAGATGCTGAGGAGTGGAATCGCTGGGTCAAAATGGGATGAATATTTAATATTGTAAGACCTCTTGCCAATCTTTTGTCTAAGTAGCATTTATTTTCATTTCTTTCTTTTAGTAGTATACATTTATGAATAATGCTTTACAAATATCATGTAACAAAAATAATTTTCCTGTGTTTTTACACCTTTTTTAAAAGCAATAAGCAAAATTGAAAACTTAAAATTTAAATTAAAAATTAATACATGTCATGATATGAATTTTTCTAGAAAAAAATGGACTCTGATTCTTTTTTTTTTTTTGACTCTGATTCTTTTAAAACAGTTTTAAAACAAATATTGGCTTTGAATACATAAAACTGTGAGAGAAAAAATATATGTACATATATATGTGCCTACATATATGTGTGTGTGGGTGTATATATATAATTGTATAACCTCAAAATTGTTAAAATTTCAGTGCAATTATGGCCCTTTTTTAAAAAATAGTAGAGATAATTCTAGATGTGCTATTGTGTCTTGTATTTTTCACTTAAGCATTTCCCCAGTAATCACAGTTTTCTCAGTGTTTTCAATGAGTACATAATATTCTATTATGACTGTAGCAATAACTCACTCATTCACCTGTTAATGGACTTAGGGGCTATTTCCGGTTCTCCCCTATTGTTAATATAAACAATACTGTGATAGACATGCTTACCACTTAAGTATGCATATGCATCAACTTTCTCAGGTTATTTCAAATTGTATTTCTTGAAACACTGAGGGTTCTGTGGATAACCTTCAGGCATGTCACAAATGGTAATTCAGAGATAAATTGTTTGTCAGGGTTTTGTCTAAGATAATTTTTGTAGCACTCCTTTAAGAATTTTCTGGTATGTTGAAGGGACTGATTTTCCTCAATTCTATACATGTACAATTTTGAAGATATGAACGGTTATCAACAGGTAGAATGCATCTGCTCTATTAGGATCATATTCATATTAAACTCTGATGTACTGAGTACTTTCTTTGCACATGTGCTTTACATACATCATCTCATTTAATCCGCACTTCAACCCTGAGAGGTAGGTATTACCGGGTACTCTCTTTCTCTTCATTTTATACCTGCATTAACTGACGCTTAGAAAATTAACATGTGCAAGGCCACATAATTATTCAGTGAAATAACCCAGTTTTAACTCCAAATCCTATATTCTAATCATTATCCTATACAACCACTTCAGGAGGCCCTGCTAACTTTAAAAGTAGTCAAATTTTTTTTCCCCACTCTCCAGCAAATCAATTAAGGATAGTGTTTTGAAAAAGAGAATACTCTGAAGGCCTGTCCCAGAAGGAAGCTCATTCTTTTTAATTTTGGGGCAGTTCTAGGTTAAAGAAACTTAAGGGAGGTATTTTTTAAATTCAAAACACAAAGTGGTTCCTTAATGCCCAGTGGAAGGGGTAGGCATATTAGGTAGTGAATTCTCCAGTCCTGGACACGCACCAGCTGAGGCCGTAAAGGTTGTGGATGGAGGGAGGCCTGGGCTGGGCTGGCAAGTTGCAGTGAATGACCCCCAGGCCCCTCTCTGTTCAGTGCATCTTCACTTGCTGGGAGGTGAGGCTTAGGTATAGTCCTCACATTTTTGCTTCATACCTTTGTCACCTGATATCATGGGATTTATTTTTCCAGATACCCTGACCTGGTCACAACCAAAGACACAGGGAAAACCTCCATCCCCCCGACATGGTCACGTGATGGTGGCAGCAGGGACAAAGCTCTTCATCCATGGAGGCTTGGCAGGGGACAGTTTCTATGATGATCTCCATTGCATTGATATCAGTAAGTAGGGTAGAGGGCAAGGGGGCTTGCTTGTCTGCTTAAAAGTAAATAAAATATACTTTGACTAGAGCCTTGCTCTCAACCAGCCAGTAGACTCTTTGCTAGATTCTCTCAAATGTGACCTGAATAATAATAATAAAAGCAAGTCTTTCCTAAGTGTTTGCCACGTATTGGGTTGACCAGAAAGTCTGTCCAAGTTTCTCTGTAAGATCTTACAGAAAATTCATCATGAATTTTTCTGGCCAGCCCAAGACGTATCCGTTAATTCTTTCTTATCCTTCGAACAACCCTGCTCTTTCATTAAAATTCATTGTGTCTTGTGCTTCCCAAAGGACTGGATTTCTGTTGTAGCCTTTAATTCTCTGGATAACTTTTAGAGTGTGTCTGGAGGTAGACAATCAGAACTGTCATGCTAAATTGTTAAAAAATGATGAGAAAAGGAAAGTTAGGGATAAACATGAGTATTGTCTTTAAGCCTTTGAATGACCCCAAAAAATTCCCAAGAGCCTGGACACTTTGGGGATCATTCTTCCAGACTCTGAGGTCCCTTAGGACAAGGACTTTGTCTCTTTTTCCCTTAGTGTATTTCCATCATTGAGTACAATGTCTGGCGGGTCGCAGATGATGAGTGTATATCTGTTCAGTTCAGTTCAGTCACTCAGTCGTGTCCAAATCTTTGCGACCCCAGGAATTGCAGCACGCCAGGCCTCCCTGTCCATCACCAACTCCCGGAGTTCACCCATCAAAAAAAAAAAAAAGTGGACAAGAAACAAATGAACATATTCTGCATTGCTCCAGACTACAGGAATTGGAACCATGGGCAGAAGGCATGAGAACTGCTGTGCAAGTATCAGGCTACCTTGCCAAACAGTGGGTTCTCTGATTTGGTGACATTGAAGGCTGGCTGACACTGGCTGGGATTCCCACATTGGCAAGAATATTTGGCTGGACTCAGTGATTCTCCCTTCCAACCCAGTTGCTGGACCCCTGCCTTGAACTGACAGATGGAAAATATCTTCACAGGAGCATTCCTTGCAGGCAGGCAAACAGGGTTTTAATGCTTATTAAAAAAAAAAAAAGTCCTTTTCTCTTGTAGGAGGAACTATTTCCTAGCTATTTTTCCTCCTTTCCTACCCAGGTTGTTCTCTAAAACCTAAAATCTGGTGGGGTCCTGCCTCCTTTAAATGCTTGTCTGAAAAGTTGCAACTATCTGCAGAAATAGGTAGGAAATAGGTGCTAAGGCAGCACGTTACAGCATAGAGAACACAGATCTGGGAGTCAGACCTGAGTGCAGTTCCAGCTGTGCCACCTGCTAGCTGTGGGACTTCTTCCTCTCTCTAATCCTGTTTCTTCATCTGCAAGAAGATAGAAAGTAGGCAGAAGTGAGTAGTAGCAGTTTTATGCAGCTATGAGAATAAAGTAAACCAGATTTTTGAAGTGTCTAGTCAGTACTCACAAAGTTGCAAAGTAACTTACTGTTTCAGACATGCATGTGCGTGCACATACAGGCATGCTTGTGTGCACGCGCATGCACACACACACACACCCCTACCTGCTCCTGGGCTCCTAGGAGTTAATGGTGATGGTCACCAAAGCTTAGATCACATTCCTCAGTGTGCTCTGAAGACCACCTACATCAGAATCACCTGGGTTGCTTGTTAACACCTATAGATGACTGAGCCCCCTCCCTCCCTCTCTGGACTATCCAGACAGAATTTCAAGCTCCCCCAGGTAATTTTTGTGCATGCCAAACCTTGCTTTATTATCTTGAGAAGTCTTTAGTGAGTGACTAAAGGGGTTGGTTTGCAAACTGCAGATGTCTGACAGGTTCAGTCTGAAACCAATGTCTAGGCCAGGTTTTGCCCACTTTCCATCTCTTGGCAGGTGACATGAAGTGGCAGAAGCTAAGGCCCACTGGGACAGCTCCCACAGGCTGTGCTGCCCACTCAGCTGTGGCTGTGGGGAAACACCTGTATGTCTTCGGAGGAATGACTCCCACAGGAGCCCTGAATACAATGTACCGGTATCACACAGGTGAGCAGATGTTCACTGTGGGTCTTTAAACAAGTATCACTCTTCTTTGAAACTATCTCAATGCTTCGGTCTTTCAATTTGGCCACTCCACATCTAAGGTCAAGGGAGTAAAAGGAATAAAAACCAGACTTTCAGGGAATGACATCATCAAAGCAGTAAGAGTACCATTAGGGTCCCCCCACCCCCCACTTTTCCTGTTTCTTTTAGGGCTCAGGTGATATAGCACATCATTGAACATTTTTGGAAATTTTTTAACAGACTTTATTTCCCCCAAAATAGAAAAGCAGCATTGGACCTTGCTTAAATTTGATAATTCTCCACCTGCTGGACGGTTGGACCATTCCATGTGTATCATTCCGTGGCCGGGGACGTGTACTTCTGAGAAAGAAGATTCAAATTCTGCCACTGTAAACTGTGATGCTGAGAAAGGGGATTCCACTGAGAAAGGAATGACTCAAGGTGGTGACTCACATGAAGAAAGTCAGGCTGACACACTGCTCTGTTTTGTGTTCGGTGGAATGAATACAGAAGGGGAAATCTATGATGATTGTATTGTGACTGCAGTTGATTAATAAAACCCATGTTTTTACTGCTTTTAAATGTCAATTACTTTCAGAAAAGTTCAGTGAAACAGTTGTTTTCATGCCTTCAAAATTGTCTGCACTATGTATGTATCCCTTTGGCTCTTACCTACTGTGGTAGGTGAAGAGATGAACTGGATAGCCCAGGCAGGGCAAAAACCTCTGGTAAACAGGTTTTTATTAGCAATACATCCAGGTAACTAACTGGCTGGTTATGAATACTAATCACAAAAATGTTGCAGATATCCTAATTGCAAGATACAACAAAAGTTGTAGAAGTCAGTGAGTGGACATCCCCAAGCTGGTTTTAACATTTGACTGCACCAGATCCTAGTTGCAGCATGCAGGATCTTTAGTTGCAGCATGTGGGATCTAGTTCCCTGACCAAGGATGGAACCCATGCTCCCTTCATTGGAAGCATGGAGCCTTAGCCACCAAGCACCAGGGAAGTCCAGGGAGGTGTTTTCAATATGAGCAGCTCCTCAGAAAGAGGTGCACTGTTGACTTTTGGTATGGAGAGCCACTGGGGACAGGGGCAAAGATTGGCCCTCTCCCCACCTACCTCTACCCTTCTGCACACACCACTTCAGGTCATTTTTAATGTTTGTATGGAAGCTGATCTGAAGGAATCTCCTGTCCAAATGCTTTGGGCAACACAACAGGGGCCGAGGCCTCAGAGTAAATCACACATCAGGTCTCAGTTCCACAAATTAATCTTGCAGCTGGTTGCCCCATGTATAAAATATCTATCTTTGGACTGAACTGGATTTCATATATTAGCACGACAGCCTGCCCTTCGTTGATCATACTTAATAAATTGTTCCCACTCTTGCACCAGAGGTAGAGATTGACATGGTTGAGATTCAAAAATACACCTTCACATCCTAAAATTAGAAATTGAATCTAAGTGTGTAAAATTATCAGTGATTCATCACTTATCAAATCTCAAAAAGAATCCAAACAGTTGTAACATGTTGAATAGTTTTTGAAAGGTAAGGGGAAGCAGGAAGTTTCAACTATGCTCAAGAAAACTCCTCTTGAAATGGTCCTTGCCTATGAACCAACCTCCCACCCCTTTTCTTAGATTAGGTTAGGCAGGTTTCCCAAAATGACTGAATATTTAAAGAAATGTTTCCTTACCTCAAAACCCTGAACACTCCCAACACATGAGAGTCTAACCTTAAATGACTAACCTAATTAGAAGCTTTATCACAAAAATTAGACCAGTGTAAATAACAAACATTTATTGGTGTCACTTATGGTAGAAAAAAGTTCCTACACCAGATACACATGACCCAATTGTTAAATAGAACATTTTCAAGGTGAACACACGCCCTAACCCAGCCTTTTTTTTAACCCACTTTTGATGATAGCCAATTCTTCCTTGCCCCCCACCCCGAGACATGTGAGCAACTGCTAATGAAAAGCAGTAAACAGCCACTTGGGCTATAGCATTTTCAACTCCACTCCAAGGTGAAGATTCCAATCACATCGAGACTTAAGTTCTCTCAATTTTCTCCTAGCGGAAGTTCCTGAGTCCAGTATTTACAATATTACACTAGCAGAGCAGTGTCTACAACTCATCTTTGTCTGCTGCTTCCTCCTCATTGGCTGGGGGAGGGCCTGCACTTCCATAGAGTTTGCTGATAATTGGCTGAACAATTTCTTCTAGCTCCTTCTTTTTAGCTTTGAAATCTTCAATGTCAGCATCTTGGTGACTTTCCAACCACTCAATCTTTTCTTCTACAGCTTTTTCCATGGTCTCCTTATCTTCTGAGGAAAGCTTACCTCCCAGTTTTTCTTTATCTCCAATCTGATTCTTAAGAGAGTAGGCATAGCTTTCCAATTCATTTCTTGTGTCGATGCGCTCCTTGAGCTTTTTGTCTTCTTCAGCAAACTTCTCAGCATCATTGACCATTCTTTCAATTTCTTCAGGTGTCAGGCGATTTTGGTCATTGGTAATTGTGATCTTATTTTTGTTGCCTGTACCTTTGTCTTCAGCTGTCACTCGAAGAATGCCATTCACGTCTATCTCAAAGGTGACTTCAATCTGTGGGACCCCACGGGGTGCAGGAGGAATTCCAGTCAGATCGAAAGTTCCCAGAAGGTGATTGTCTTTCGTCAGGGGTCGTTCACCTAGAAGTCACATACACAAAAATTGTTAGTTGTCACTGATAAACGTTAGTACATTTGGATCTCTACATTTAAGTCTGCAATGGCAAGGGCACTCTTATCAACTTAAAGTGGGTTGTACTAGATCTGAAAAGAGCAGTGAATTAAGTTACTAGTACTGTTAATCGAATTTTGTCCACTTTATAGCGGTATGAACTTTGCTCATTATATTTTAAAAGCCAGCTCTGAAGGCATTTTTAATGAAAAAGAGTGCCAGACAAAAAACAGATTTTGGTCCTGGCTCTACCGAACTCAACATTAAATTAAGGCCTTCTCACCTGAAAACAGCAGACACTTCTTTCCCTAGTCATTTCAACAGCGTATATTAAAAAAAAAAAGTCAAACTCTTCAAACATATACCATGGTATTAACAAATGTAAGCAATTACCTTCATAGACCTTGATGGTAACAGTTGGTTGATTATCAGAGGCTGTAGAAAAGATCTGAGACTTCTTGGTGGGCACCACAGTGTTCCTTGGAATCAGTTTGGTCATGACACCTCCCACAGTTTCAATACCAAGTGTCAGGGGACATACATCAAGCAGTACCAGGTCACCTGCAAAAGTAAGTAAACTGTGTTAAGTTCCAATTCAGGATTCATAGGAGCAATACCAAGCAGTCCCCATGATCAATAAAACTTCATCTTCTCCATCTTGCCACTTGGTTAGGTTCTATGCAAAATCATTTCAGAAGCAGTGAATTAAATACAGCTGCTAAGGATCTTGAGACTTCCAGGTCTTGTCATCACTGTACCCTTCACTAGCTCTTTGCTTGCTGCTTGTGTTCTATTGCTTTCTAAAGCAACAGCTAATACTCTTCCAATTAAGCTACTGAAGCACTGTGGACAATGCTGACAGACTTACCTGTATCTTGATCACCAGAGAGCACACCAGCCTGGACAGCAGCACCATATGCCACAGCCTCATCTGGGTTTATGCCACGGGATGGCTCCTTGCCATTGAAAAACTCTTTAACCAGCTGTTGAATCTTTGGGATTCGAGTAGAGCCACCAACAAGAACAATTTCATCAATATCAGACTTCTTTAAATCAGAATCTTCCAACACTTTCTGGACAGGCTTCATGGTGGAACGGAACAGGTCCTAAAGAGACACAATTACTGTGATGATGCCTGTCACACCCACAAATAGTCAAAATCCTTAAATGCACTGTCCCAAACTCAGAGTCTAACTAGATCTCATTAGCAAAACAAGGAACATACCATGTTTAGCTCTTCAAATTTGGCCCGAGTCAGGGTCTCCGAGAAGTCTTCTCCTTCATAAAAGGACTCGATTTCAATTCTTGCTTGATGTTGGGAAGACAGGGCCCGTTTGGCCTTTTCTACCTCACGCCGGAGTTTCTGCACAGCTCTGTTGTCCTTCCGAACATCTTTGCCAGTCTTCTTTTTGTAGAGCTTGATGAAGTGTTCCATGACACGCTGGTCAAAGTCTTCTCCACCCAGATGAGTATCTCCATTAGTGGCCACGACTTCAAAGACACCATTATCAATGGTGAGAAGAGACACATCAAAGGTTCCACCACCCAGGTCAAACACCAGGATGTTCTTCTCCCCTTCCCTCTTATCCAGGCCATAAGCTATAGCAGCTGCTGTCCTGTTAGGGGAATGAGAAAGAAAAAACAAACCTTACTTAACTTTTACCTTTCCACATTTGGCCAATGTGCCATACTTTTGAATTTAACACTTACGGCTCATTGATGATCCTCATGACATTCAATCCAGCAATAGTTCCAGCATCTTTGGTTGCCTGGCGTTGGGCATCATTGAAATATGCTGGTACAGTAACAACTGCATGAGTGACCTAAAATGATGACAAAAGGTAGTCAGACATATTTTATCAGAGTTTAACCTTTAAGTTACAATCAAACTATCACTTTATTTTTAGGATACATACTTGCAAGCAGTAAGTGATAAATGAAAAGACCCTAGTATTTTGTTTGATCTCCAGTAAAACATGCAAGTAATTAAAACTGATCTACATGGATGTCACTTTTAAAATGATGAAAGGATCTACACAACACAATCAGAAACAGTAATAATAAAACTGCTCAACACGGTTCTACAAAATACCTACCTTCTTTCCCAAATAAGCCTCAGCAGTTTCCTTCATTTTAGTGAGAACCATGGCAGAAATTTCTTCAGGAGCAAATGTCTTTGTTTGCCCACCTCCAACATCAACTTGAATGTATGGCTTAGTTTTCTTTTCAACCACCTATTTGAGAGAATAATCACTATTTTCAGACATAGAAGCAATGACATTTTAAGCTTTAAAAGGAAGAGGACTGAGACTCACTTCCCTCTCCAAAGTTGGGTTTATTTTGAACCCTTTGAGCTGAATGTTTGGGGCAGAAATATTTAAGGTGTAGAAGGTGCCTTACAATTACAAGCCACTTCAGTTTTAATCAGTCTCTTAATCCTAAACTATTGTCCACAGAATAGTTTTGCATGAAATTTCCTTGCCAACTTTACTATCTTCAGTTCTGAAATATACTAGGAGTATAAAATAAAATTACATACACACGACAACTATACCCCCTTTACTTGTGCCTAAACTTTTTAATCCTAAATACTCCCATCCCCACCACCCACTATTTATAGGGAAAAAACCGGTTCGAACCTTGAAAGGCAAGAACTTGATGTCCTGCTGCACGGACGGGTCGTTCCACGTCCGGCCGATGAGTCGCTTGGCGTCGAAGACTGTGTTCTCAGGATTGGAGGTGAGCTGGTTCTTGGCTGCATCGCCGATCAGACGCTCCCCTTCAGGAGTGAAAGCCACATAAGACGGCGTGATGCGGTTGCCCTGTGGACCTCCATTCTCCTGTCTATATGAATTTGATTAACTGCCTCATATAAGTGGAATCATCCAACATTTATCCCTTCGGTGTCTAGCTTATTCACTCAGCATAATGCCTTTGGGGTTCATCCGTGTTGTAATATTATTAGAATTGCATGCCTTTGTAAGGCAGAATAGTGTTCCATTGTATGGATAGACCACATTGTGTTTATCCATTCATCCAACAGTGGGCATTTGGCTTGTTTCCACATCTTGTCTACTGTGAATGATGCTGATATGGACATGAATACGCAAATACCTATTCCACTCCCTGCACTCAATTCTTTTGGGGTTGCCGTGTATTTTTAAAGCCAATCCAAGGAGAGGGCTTTCCCGTCTTGCCTCAGGGAACCACATTTCAGTTTTTTGGGGGAATGGGGCTGGGAAGGGATAGCACCTCATACTGAGGACAGTTTCCAGATGAAATAATGATACAAGAGAGGAAAAGCAGAGGAATCACAAGTATGCAATTCAGTGCCAAATGAGCCAAAGAGTTAAAAAAAAAAAAAATAGGAGTTCAAAGAATGGAGAATTTACTATGAATTAGAAAGTTGGATAAAACTTCATATAAGAGAGGGAATATAAACTGAGTCTTCAAGATAGAGTAAGAATCGGGTAGATAGAAGGAAAGGGATTTCCTTGTTGGTCCAGTGGCTGAGACTCAATGCTCCTGATGCTGGAAGCCTGGGTTTGATCCCTGGTCAGGTAATTAGATACCACATGCCGCAACTGAAGATCCCACATGCCATAACAAAGATCAAAGTTCCTGCACATCATAACTAAGACCCAGAGTCAAACAAATAGATACATAAATAAAAAGAAAGCAGGTGGGGTAATCATTCCAGAGGCTGTGGACATGGCAGCCTGAACAGTCATGCAGATGACCTGGGGGCCTCAAGGGGACTGAAATGCAACTTGCTCTCTGCCCACCAAGCCTCACCCATTGAGGCTTTGTTCCACAGAAAGGGGCACCTTTGCTGATTGGTTCAAAGGCTCCCAGGGCTAATGGAGGCCCTGTGCTGAGAGGGAGCTGAGGAAAAGGTGCAGTACAAGTAAATTTAAGAAGGGACTGGTTATGGTGATCAGCTTGAAATATATAGAAATATCAAATCACTGTGTTGTGTATCAAGAACTAACATAATGTTGTAAATTATACTTCAAAAACAAATTCAGAGAAAAAGAAGACAGATTTGTGATTACCACATCAAGTCAGTGATGCCATCCAGCCATCTCATCCTC
>SJYX01000975.1:0-17011 GCA_006410675.1 Oreotragus oreotragus
TTTTTTTTTTTTTAAATCAATGTTTAATGAATAAATGGGGCCTGATGAGGCACAGTTTAACAAAGTCTTTGGTCTTCAAAGTTTATCAGTTACTCAAAACCTTCACCAGCCTCCTTTAGGCCTCCTTACCCTTCATCTTGTCTTACGGAGAAAATTTTGACTTAACCTGCATCCTTTGCTGATTAGCTGTCCCTGCCACTTCTCTGAAGCTGCTCTCACAAAAGACTCAATGACTCTGTCATTTCCCAACAGGATGAAACCCCTATACCTTAAAAGTATATGTGCCAATTGTCAAATGTAAATTAATTTCTACAATGAAAAATTCCCACCATTGTGAGGTATAGAGAAATGGGAACTCCAATAGATAGCCCTTGGGAAGGTAAATTCACATAATCACTTTGAAAAAATAAAAGAAGGACTATATAAGTAAATTAAAGATGTACAGAGTCCTTCTGATCCACCTATTCCTTTTCTTGGCATGCATCTCAGGAACTTTCTGGCCAAAGCACACTAAAAAAACACATGCAAAAATTCCTTAAAGTAGTTTAAAAATAGGAAGCAGTCCAAATGTCCATTTCCAGAAGAAATGATAAACTACCGCATATTCCTATAATGGCATACCTTACAGTACTGTAAATGAATAATAAAATGTAGCAAAACTATCTTAATTAAATAAGCATAATGTTAATCAGAAAAATGAGAATTCAGAAAATTTTATACAGCATTAAATTGATATAAATTTCAAAAGTGTGCAAAAAGAAATTAATTGATTTAGGATAGAAAATACTTGTAAAATCTGTTAAAAAAAAAAAGTGGGGGGAATAAAACCAAGAATTCAAGGCTGTGGGTCTATTTCAGGAATAAGTTTAGGAAGGAGGGGCAGTGCCTCCAAGGAGAGGCATGGGGGCTTCAGAGTTATGGGTTTGTATTTTAAGTTTCATGCTGTATACATGCATATTCATTTTACATTTAAGTAAATACTCTTACACAAAGGTAAGACATGAGGAATATCAGAACAGCTGTATAATTAATATTGTTTTGTATGATTTAGTGGTATATAAATTCGAGAGGTAAGAAAAAATTACCTCTAAGATGATCACATTATTTTTCTGGCAAATTAGAGGTTTGAAGATTTCAAGATTAAAATGTATTCCTGTTTTTTAATATTTCAAGGTCAGTGTGAATGACAAAGATTTTGAGGGTTCAGATAGCCCAATTCAAATGAAAGCAAGTACTTTGAAATGTGTCCTTTTTACAAGTAAACCAGAAAGCTTGACTCTTAGAAAAGGTCTATATTTCATGTATTTTTAATGGATTCACCAGTAATACCTACTCAGTACAGGTACTGAAGTGTGACTTTGCTTCTTCTGAAGTGCAAATAATTGATTTCATCTTTTCACTTCTTAGAAAAGGTAATTTAAAATATCCATTTTAAGTTTGTGCTAGTAGTGTTCCTCCTAATTTTTCCACATACATACATCTAATTAAACATCATATAATATTGTAGTTGGTATTAAACTTATACATATATTAAGACAGAAAATCAAAACAGCATGCCATTGAAGTACAGTTTTACTTGTAGCAGTTATTACCTTCAGAGAAAAGAGATGGGAGAATAAAAGGACTTTCACCTTTTTCTTTCTTCCATTCTACAGTATTCAAATCTTTTATAATTAGTAAGTACATGTTACTTTTAAAACCAATATGAACAAAAGATATAACATAGATATTAGGTATATGTACTAATTTATTTGGGGCTTCCCAGGATGACAGAAGATGAGGTGATTGGATGACATTACCGACTCGATGGACGTGAGTTTGAGCAAGCTCTGGGAGTTGGTGATGGACAGGGAGGCCTGGCATGCTGCAGTCCACGGGGTCACAAAGAGTCGAACACGACTGAGTGACTGAACTGATTGAAGTAGCACAGCAGCAAAGAACCTATCTGCCAATCTGAGAGACGCAAGAGACACAGGTTTGATTCCTAGGTCAAGAAGATTCCCTGGAGTAGGAAATGGCAAGCCACTCCAGTATTCTTGCATGGAAAGTTCCATGGACAGAGGAGCCTGGAAGGCTACAGTCCATGGGGCTGCCAAGAGTCAGATAGGAAGGACTGAGTGACTGAGTGTGCCCACTATTCATATTTAAGAACACATTGTTATGTGTTTTCTCCAGTCAGAAAACTAGACTTTGGAGTAACTGTGGCATTTTGTGTGAGGCAAAATTGCAGACTGGGTGAAGGTAGCCTTTGATCATCGTCCACTTTTGCCGTTTCCACTGTAACTTTGCGTCACACCCTTGACCTAGCCAAGGCATCTGCTCTCCAGTCTGCCTCTGCCGGCTGTAAGTCTTCTCCTCATGCAACAGAATTACCCCTTCTTTACCTAAATCCAATCTACTCAGTGTCCTCCTTTAAGTTAGTGGTCACTTGAGTATCATGGGCTTCGATACGGGCAGACTTTGCTTTTCAAACTCCACAGTATAGTTAAATACCATCAGCCTCCCCAAAACCATGATTCAAATTTCATTAGTATAGTATCTTAACTGTGAGTCATTGCATAAAGCACACCCTTTGCTCTTATGTCTGCAAACCACAAGGAAAATAATCAATGTGCATCCTGACCAGTGACCAAATCACATTACGTCTTTCCAGTTTTGTTGGTGACTGGTCACTGCAAGTCTGTCATCAGTTTAGGCACATGCAGCAGCAGTGTACTTGCATTGCCTCCTTGTCCCACAGTGATAAAGTAACGTGATAATTTACAAAAACAGATACTCAAAAGAGGGTCAACAAAAATAAAAACACAGCCGAGAAACAAAAGCGATAGCTTTGGAAGTGAAATTTGAATCCAGTGCAAATGGAGTTATAGAATAAATAGCTGATATGGGAATGTTGACAGTGCTTTGGTTCTGAGACTCTGGATATGCAGCAAAACGATCTCTTGAAAGCACTTTTTAAAAAAATGTCAGTCCATAACATGTTGGAAATTATATATTTATTTTTGGCCACAATGCATGGCTTATGGGATCTTATTAATAATTCCCTGACCAGAGATCGAACCCCTGGCCCCAGTGGTGAAAGCATTGAGTTCTAACCACTGGACCTCCAGGGTGTTCCTGAAAGCAAATTTACTGACATAAATGATGAAAGTGGTTGTGATGGAAAGGATAAAGATATCCTAGAGGAAATGATGCTGGAGAAAATCTTCAGATTAAGAGAACTCTCAGAGAAATTTTTTTGATATTAAAGAAGCAAAGATAAAATGTTGGAAGCTGATCTGAATCTAGAAAGGAATATTACAATTTGCTGAAATATAGAAAGATGTCCACTCCATACTGTAGGTTATACAACAAAAAGGCAAGCACTATTCAAACTGCTCTTGATACTTTTTCTTTACAAAGAAATAGAGTTGCTATTAGCTCTTAACGTTAATGATTTAAGTTATAGTATACTAAATACATACTAAAATGTAGTGTACTAAACAGTATATTAAATAAATTTAAATGTAAGTTTTATTTTTTATTTCTCTATACGTATATAACAGAGTTTTTAAAGTTTTGACAGAAGTATTTAAGTCATGGAACATTTTTAATTTTTTCCCTTAAGATCATTTTGCACAGTTTCAGCTTGTACAACCATCTTCACAATTCTGGGCTACCATGCCAAGCGTGGATGTCCTGTGTTTAATATGAAGGTCAGTTAGTATCTGCTACACTAATTAAAATGTTTGCAGCAGAACATTGTAAAACTGGTATAGACTTTGGACAGGAAGGACTGGAGTTGAAGCTCTGATTCTGAAACTTATCTGCTTAGTGACCTTCACTTTTTCACTTAACCACTCAGCATTAGTTTCCTCCTTCATTTCTACAAAAGAGATGTGAATATTACATCTTTAGTAGTTTGCAGGCTGGTTGTGTGGATTAACTGAAGGAAATAAAACAGTAAATTACAAAGTGTGTTAATTGCCCAGTTGTGTCTGATTCTTTGTGACCCCATGGACTGTAGCCCACCAGACTCCTCTATCCATGGAATTTTCCAGGCGAGAATACTGGAGTGGATAACCTTTTCCTTCTCCAGGGGATCTTCCCAACCCAGGGATTGAACCCAGGTCTCTCACATTGCTGGAAGGTTCTTTACTGTCTGAGCCACCAGGGAAGCCCAAATGATAAAGCATAATTCAAACATTCATTGCTATCAAAAGGCGTATGATTTGGAGTTTAATGGATCATCCCCTCACACACATCACATTCTAAAAGATGGTGATGAGTGACATAATATGCTCTTTCAAAAAAAAAATTCCTAAAGAGGTTTTCAAAGAGTATTTTAACAACTAGTACATGGGATTTAAAAATAGAAATCAATCCTGTGTCTTAAGTCCTAAACCAATCTTTCCTTCCTATGCATAAATTCTATTAACTGCTTAAACTCTCCCCATATCTAAACATGTTTTTCATATTATCATTTGGATTCCAAACTTTCTGAAGTCTGTTCTCACATAATAGCTCCCTGCTGTACTCTTGAATCACTGACTTAGTAAACCAAGATCCCAACTAACTGTTAAGTATACTCAATGCATTGGAAAAGACCCTGATGCTAGGAAAGACTGAAGGTGGGAGGAGAAGGGGACAACAGAGGATGAGATGGTTGGATGGCATCACCAACTCGATGGGCATGAGTTTGAGTAAGCTCCAGGAGTTGATGGACAGGGAAGCCTGGCGTCCTGCAGTCTGTGGGGTCGCAAAGAGTAGGGCANTTTTTTTTTTTTTAAATCAATGTTTAATGAATAAATGGGGCCTGATGAGGCACAGTTTAACAAAGTCTTTGGTCTTCAAAGTTTATCAGTTACTCAAAACCTTCACCAGCCTCCTTTAGGCCTCCTTACCCTTCATCTTGTCTTACGGAGAAAATTTTGACTTAACCTGCATCCTTTGCTGATTAGCTGTCCCTGCCACTTCTCTGAAGCTGCTCTCACAAAAGACTCAATGACTCTGTCATTTCCCAACAGGATGAAACCCCTATACCTTAAAAGTATATGTGCCAATTGTCAAATGTAAATTAATTTCTACAATGAAAAATTCCCACCATTGTGAGGTATAGAGAAATGGGAACTCCAATAGATAGCCCTTGGGAAGGTAAATTCACATAATCACTTTGAAAAAATAAAAGAAGGACTATATAAGTAAATTAAAGATGTACAGAGTCCTTCTGATCCACCTATTCCTTTTCTTGGCATGCATCTCAGGAACTTTCTGGCCAAAGCACACTAAAAAAACACATGCAAAAATTCCTTAAAGTAGTTTAAAAATAGGAAGCAGTCCAAATGTCCATTTCCAGAAGAAATGATAAACTACCGCATATTCCTATAATGGCATACCTTACAGTACTGTAAATGAATAATAAAATGTAGCAAAACTATCTTAATTAAAGCATAATGTTAATCAGAAAAATGAGAATTCAGAAAATTTTATACAGCATTAAATTGATATAAATTTCAAAAGTGTGCAAAAAGAAATTAATTGATTTAGGATAGAAAATACTTGTAAAATCTGTTAAAAAAAAAAAGTGGGGGGAATAAAACCAAGAATTCAAGGCTGTGGGTCTATTTCAGGAATAAGTTTAGGAAGGAGGGGCAGTGCCTCCAAGGAGAGGCATGGGGGCTTCAGAGTTATGGGTTTGTATTTTAAGTTTCATGCTGTATACATGCATATTCATTTTACATTTAAGTAAATACTCTTACACAAAGGTAAGACATGAGGAATATCAGAACAGCTGTATAATTAATATTGTTTTGTATGATTTAGTGGTATATAAATTCGAGAGGTAAGAAAAAATTACCTCTAAGATGATCACATTATTTTTCTGGCAAATTAGAGGTTTGAAGATTTCAAGATTAAAATGTATTCCTGTTTTTTAATATTTCAAGGTCAGTGTGAATGACAAAGATTTTGAGGGTTCAGATAGCCCAATTCAAATGAAAGCAAGTACTTTGAAATGTGTCCTTTTTACAAGTAAACCAGAAAGCTTGACTCTTAGAAAAGGTCTATATTTCATGTATTTTTAATGGATTCACCAGTAATACCTACTCAGTACAGGTACTGAAGTGTGACTTTGCTTCTTCTGAAGTGCAAATAATTGATTTCATCTTTTCACTTCTTAGAAAAGGTAATTTAAAATATCCATTTTAAGTTTGTGCTAGTAGTGTTCCTCCTAATTTTTCCACATACATACATCTAATTAAACATCATATAATATTGTAGTTGGTATTAAACTTATACATATATTAAGACAGAAAATCAAAACAGCATGCCATTGAAGTACAGTTTTACTTGTAGCAGTTATTACCTTCAGAGAAAAGAGATGGGAGAATAAAAGGACTTTCACCTTTTTCTTTCTTCCATTCTACAGTATTCAAATCTTTTATAATTAGTAAGTACATGTTACTTTTAAAACCAATATGAACAAAAGATATAACATAGATATTAGGTATATGTACTAATTTATTTGGGGCTTCCCAGGATGACAGAAGATGAGGTGATTGGATGACATTACCGACTCGATGGACGTGAGTTTGAGCAAGCTCTGGGAGTTGGTGATGGACAGGGAGGCCTGGCATGCTGCAGTCCACGGGGTCACAAAGAGTCGAACACGACTGAGTGACTGAACTGATTGAAGTAGCACAGCAGCAAAGAACCTATCTGCCAATCTGAGAGACGCAAGAGACACAGGTTTGATTCCTAGGTCAAGAAGATTCCCTGGAGTAGGAAATGGCAAGCCACTCCAGTATTCTTGCATGGAAAGTTCCATGGACAGAGGAGCCTGGAAGGCTACAGTCCATGGGGCTGCCAAGAGTCAGATAGGAAGGACTGAGTGACTGAGTGTGCCCACTATTCATATTTAAGAACACATTGTTATGTGTTTTCTCCAGTCAGAAAACTAGACTTTGGAGTAACTGTGGCATTTTGTGTGAGGCAAAATTGCAGACTGGGTGAAGGTAGCCTTTGATCATCGTCCACTTTTGCCGTTTCCACTGTAACTTTGCGTCACACCCTTGACCTAGCCAAGGCATCTGCTCTCCAGTCTGCCTCTGCTGGCTGTAACTCCTCCTCATGCAACAGAATTTCCCCTTCTTTACCTAAATCCAATCTACTCAGTGTCCTCATTTAAGTTAGTGGTCACTTGAGTATCACGGGCTTTGATACGGGCAGACTTTGCTTTTCAAACTCCACAGTATAGTTAAATATCATCAGCCTTCCCAAAACCATGATTCAAATTTCATTAGCATAGTATCTTAACTGTGAGTCATTGCATAAAGCACACCCTTTGCTCTTATGTCTGCAAACCACAAGGAAAATCACCAATGTGTATCCTGACCAGTAACCAAATCACATCACGTCTTTCCAATTTTGTTGGTGACTGGTCACTGCAGGTCTGTCATCAGTTTAGGCACATGCAGCAGCGATGTACTTGCTTTGCCTCCTTGTCCCACAGTGATAAAGTAACGTGATAATTTACAAAAACAGATACTCAAAAGAGGGTCAACAAAAATAAAAACACAGCTGAGAAACAAAAGCGATAGCTTTGGAAGTGAAATTTGAATCCAGTGCAAATGGAGTTATAGAAGAAATAGCTGATATGGGAATGTTGACAGTGCTTTGGTTCTGAGATTCTGGATATGCAGCAAAACGATCTCTTGAAAGCACTTTTTTAAAAATGTCAGTCCATAACACATTGGAAATTATATTATATATTTATTTTTGGCCACAGTGCATGGCTTATGGGATCTTATTAATAATTCCCTGACCAGAGATCGAACCCCTGGCCCCAGCGGTGAAAGCATTGAGTCCTAACCACTGGACCTCCAGGGTGTTCCTGAAAGCAAATTTACTGACATAAATGAGGAAAGTGGTTGTGATGGAAAGGATAAAGATATCCTAGAGGAAATGGTGCTGGAGAAAATCTTCAGATTAAGAGAGCTCTCAGAGATATTTTTTTGATATTAAAGAAGCTAAAATGTTGGAAGCTGATCTGAATCTAGAAAGGAATATTACAATTTGCTGAAATATAGAAAGATGTTCACTCCATACTGTAGGTTATACAACAAAAAGGCAAGCACTATTCAAACTGCTCTTGATACTTTTTCTTTACAAAGAAATAGAGTTGTTATTAACTCTTAATGATTTAAGTTATAGTATACTAAATAATATATACTAAAATGTAGTGTACTAAACAGTATATTAAATAAATTTAAATGTAAGTTTTATTTTTTATTTCTCTATACGTATATAACAGAGCTTTTAAAGTTTTGACAGAAGTATTTAAGTCATGGAACATTTTAAATTTTTTCCCTTAAGATCATTTTGCATAGTTTCAGCTTGCACAACCATCTTCACCATTCTGGGCTACCATGCCAAGCGTGGATGTCCTGTGTTTGATATGAAGGTCAGTTAGTATCTGCTACACTAATTAAAATGTTTGCAGCAGAACATTGTAAAACTAGTATAGACTTCGGACAGGAGGGACTGTAGTTGAAGCTCTGATTCTGAAACTTATCTGCTTAGTGACCTTCACTTTTTCACTTAACCACTCAGCATTAGTTTCCTCCTTCATTTCTACAAAAGAGATGTGAATATTACATCTTTAGTAGTTTGCAGGCTGGTTGTGTGGATTAACTGAAGGAAATAAAACAGTAAATTACAAAGTGTGTTAATTGCCCAGTTGTGTCTGATTCTTTGTGACCCCATGGACTGTAGCCCACCAGACTCCTCTATCCATGGAATTTTCCAGGCGAGAATGCTGGAGTGGATAACCTTTTCCTTCTCCAGGGGATCTTCCCAACCCAGGGATTGAACCCAGGTCTCTCACATTGCTGGAAGGTTCTTTACTGTCTGAGCCACCAGGGAAGCCCGAATGATAAAGCATAATTCAAACATTCATTGCTATCAAAAGGCGTAAGATTTGGAGTTTAATGGATCATCCCCTCACACACATCACATTCTAAAAGATGGTGATGAGTGACATAATATGCTCTTTCAAAAAAAAAAAAAATTCTTAAAGAAGAGGTTTTCAAAGAGTATTTTAACAACTAGTACATGGGATTTAAAAATAGAAATCAATCCTGTGTCTTAAGTCCTAAACCAATCTTTCCTTCCTATGCATAAATTCTATTAACTGCTGTAACTCTCCCCATATCTAAACATGTTTTTCATATTATCATTTGGATTCCAAACTTTCTGAAGTCTGTTCTCACATAATAGCTCCCTGCTGTACTCTTGAATCATTGACTTAGTAAACCAAGATTCCAACTAACTGTTAAGTATACTCAATGCATTGGAAAAGACCCTGATGCTAGGAAAGACTGAAGGTGGGAGGAGAAGGGGACAACAGAGGATGAGATGGTTGGATGGCATCACCAACTCGATGGGCATGAGTTTGAGTAAGCTCCAGGAGTTGATGGACAGGGAAGCCTGGCGTCCTGCAGTCCGTGGGGTCGCAAAGAGTAGGGCACGACTGCGTGACTGAACTGAGTGACTGAACTGATACTCAATGCATAAAAAAATACTGAAAGGCAGGAAGGAAGGAAATGTTCAACTGGCTTCAAAAAGGATGTTTTAAATTTGGCTCTTTTTACCAGAAATTAAATCTTATCTTGATCTAGAAACCCTAATCTGGTAACTCTGAAATTGCCTCAGGTGGGGACAAGGGAGACAAATCAAGAAAAATAGCATTTTTTTGTCTGAGACCCGGAAGAGAACTCACTTATGTCATGCACAGCATGGCTGTCTTTGTGCTCAGACGTTCAGCCACGACCAGCTCTTGGCAGCCCCATGGATTGCAGCCCACCAGGCTTCTCTGTCCAACGGATTCTCCAGGCAAGAATACTGGTGTAGGTTGCCATTTCTTCCTACAGGGGATCTTCCCAACCCAGTGATCGAACCTGCATCTCCAGTGTCTCCTGCCTTGTCAGGTGGATTCTTTACCACTAGCACCACCTGGGAAGCCCTGGCTGCCTTTGCTCAGCTCCAATTTTCAGACCCTCTAGGCTGTGAAGTGGAGAAGGCAATGGCACCCCACTCCAGTACTCGCAGAGTTGGACACAACTGAGCGACTTCACTTTCACTTTTCACTTTCATGCATTGGAGAAGGAAACGGCAACCCACTCCAGTATTCTTGCCTGGAGAATCCCAGGGACGGGGGAGTCTGGTGGGCTGCCGTCTCTGGGGTCGCACAGAGTCAGACACGACTGAAGCGACTTAGCAGCAGCAGCAGCACCAGGTTGTGAAGGCAAGCCACTGCTTCCACCCCTGTGGGGGGATACACTATTGCTTTCTTTATGCACAAGATATAAAAGAGCTACAAGAGTCCATCTAAAGGGAAAATGCTATGAATGAGAAAGGATCCAGAAGATGCTGGAAAGAAGTTAAAAAAAAAAAAAATCACAGAGACAAAAGAGCTCCACATACCAAAATCTCCTTCCCAGCCTGAGAACCGAGGCCTGATCATGACTCCCTGGACCATTTCACAACCCTTCTTGATGGAACAATAAGGGCAGGGCAAGAACAATTCTTTGACCCTCCACAGGTTATAGCAAGGATAGGATGTAGCCGGAGTCATCAGAACTTAACAGTTTTGTTTAAACATTTGCCTGCTTTTCAATAACCTTCAGGTATATCTCTAGTTGGCACTTTTATTTCTCCAGCATAGAATTCATATTCTTTCTGCAAGTTTTTATAAGAGGAAATAGCTTAAGTGGAAAACTCCTGTAAGTTCTCATTCCAGATGCCTGCTAAGTTGCTTCAGTGGTGTCGACTCTTGGAGACCCCACGGACTGTAGCCCGCCAGACTCCCCTGTCCATGGGATTCTCCAGGCAAGAATACTGGAGTGGATTGCCATGCCCTCCTCCAGGGGATCTTCCCTACCTTCAGGTATACCTCTAGTTGGCACTTTTATTTCTCCAGCATAGAATTCATATTCTTTCTGCAAGTTTTTATAAGAAGAAATAGCTTAAGTGGAAAACTCCTGTAAGTTCTCATTCCAGATGCCTGCTAAGTTGCTTCAGTGATGTTGACTCTTGGAGATCCCACGGACTGTAGCCCGCCAGACTCCCCTGTCCATGGGATTCTCCAGGCAAGAATACTGGAGTGGATTGCCATGCCCTCCTCCAGGGGATCTTCCCAACCCAGGGATAGAACCCGCCTCTCTTATGTCTCCTGCGTTTGCAAGTGGATTCTTTACCTCTAGCACCACCTGAAAAGCCCCCTCAGACCAGATAATGGCCTCCAGATTTTTAAAATTTATTGTAAATTTTAACCACATGAAAATAGAATACTAAAAAGGATCCCTGTATATCCACTTGCCAGCCTCCATAATTTTTAACATTTAAAAAAATCTTACACACATATACCAGAGGTCAGTAAACTTTTTCTGTAAAGGATCAGACAGTAAATATTTTATGCTATTTGGCCCTGATGGTCCCTGTCACAACTATTCCTTCTGTTGTAGTGTGAAAACAGCCACAGATTATAAGCAAATGAGCATGTCTGCGTTCCAATAAATTTCATTTACAAAAACAGTCTATCCTCGCCACCCACAGGCAATTGCTCTTCTGATTTTTTTTCTTCATAGGTTAATTATCCCTGCTATTGAACATCATTAAACTGTACTCTTTTGTTTCTTTCACTGAGCATAAATTTGAAATTACCTCATGCTGTTTCTTTGTATCAGCAGTTCATTCCTTTTATTGCTAGGTAGTATTATACCATTGTATGATAACAGAATGAATAAAAATATATCTGTTATTTTGTTTATCCAGTCTCGTGCTGATGGACATTTAGATTGTTTCCAAGGGTTTTGCTGTTAGAAATAAAACTTCATTCAGCATTAATATGTAAGTAATTTTATAGACATAAGCTTTAATTTCCTGAAGATAAATAAATTATTGATTTATGATTAAAGTGACTACAAGGGGTTAATATACTATTGGATATTTCCTCCAAGAATGTGTGAAAAATCTAGTACTTCCATGTTCTTACAAACTCTTGGTATTATCAGTCTTTTAAATCTTGGCCTTTCTAGTGGTTGTTTAGTGATATTTCATTGTTATTTTAATATGCACTTCTAGGATAATTAACGTGTTTAAACATTTTTCAAGTATTGGCCATCTAATATATGACTCTGGTGAGTATCTAAGACTTTTGGCCATTTTCAATTAAGTTGCTTGCCTTTTAATTATTAGTGTTCATAGATTTGAGTCTTTTGCCAGATACATGTATTGGGAATATTTTCTCCAAGAGCATAGCTTTTGTTTTTTTTAATATTACTGTTCTTTAGAGTAAAGAATACTTTTTTTTCTCATATACCCTTTTTATCTCCATATACCATTTTTCCTCCTACTGTTAACTGATAGTGTGGTAGTTTTTTGGCAATGGATAAACCAATATTGACAAATACCTTTAAATAAAGATTACAGTTTAGAGTTATTCTTTTGTTGTTGTTGTTGAATTCTGTGGGTTCTGATAAAAGCATAATGTCATGTATCCACCATTACAGTATCATATGGAGTAGTTTCATTGACCTAAAACTATCTTGGGCTCCATTTATGTATGTATTCATTCCTACCAATCCCTTCCCACCAAGGCCTGGCAACAACTCATCTTTTTATTGTCTGTAGAGTTTTGCCTTTTCCAGAATATCATAGAGTTGGAATCATATATTATGTAGCCTTTTCAGAATGGCTTATTTCACTTAACAATATGCATTTGAGGTCCTCCCATGTCTTCATAGATTGAATAGTGTAAACCCATGTAACATTGTTCAGAATAGAGTAGCGCCCGTAAAGGGCCACTATCAAGTCTCTTTCAGACATTCAAGAGACAAGAAGACAAGAAGTTACAAATTCTTAAAAACCCACATCCTATAGAAGCACAGCCAACTCAGATACCACTATGGACCGGAACAGATATGAAGTCACCCCCTCTTTCCTGCACCTTGTCCTTTGAAACTCAGTAAAAGACTCAAATCCCCACCCTTCAGAGCCTACACCACCATGAGTCTGTCACTTTCCTCACTTGAAAAGTGAGTACAAACTCTTTTCTTCTCTTGTTAATACTTCTATGAATCCTTTCACAACCGGCATCAGCTCACCTAACAAATAGCTCACTTCTTTTGCTTTCCGGATGGCACTACCCTGAATGGATGTACTCCTGCTGTTCTGTGCTCAGGCATGTCCAACTCTTTGCAACCCCATGGTCTGCAGCCCACCAGGCTCCTCTGTGCATGGGATTTCCCAGGCAGGAATACTGGAGTGGGTCACCAGTTCCTACTCCAGAAGATCTTCCCGACCCAGGGATCAAACCCACATCTCTTGCATCTCTTGCATTGGCAGGTGGATGCTTTACAATTGTGCCTCCTGGGAAGCCTATGGATATACTATAGTTTGTGATACACACATTCACCTATTGAGGGCATCTTGGTTATTTCCAAATTTCCACTCTGCGCCTGTGCCTCTGGGCCTTGGTCTTTACAAGTCCTTCTCAGATTTTATCACCCCTTTGGTGAGATAGAAAGGCTAGAGGGACCTGGAGCCGAGTCTTTCCCTTCCTTCACATCGATGAAACTGAAGTTCACTCTTTTCCTCCTTCAAAGGCCAGAGGGGGCCAGAGCTGAGTATTTTCTTTCCCTACATGAGTTAGGTTCTGGTGAAACATTTTGGTTGGTCTGTGACAAAATAGGTGCTTTTAAGGTCAGGCCTTTAAAATATATATATATTTATATATATATATCTTTTATTTTGAAGCATAGTTGATTAACAATGTTGTATTAGTTTCAGGTGTACAGCAAAGTGACTCAGTTATACATATACATGAATCTATTCTTTTTCAAATTCTTTCCCCAGGTCAGGCCTTTTTAAGGAAAATAGAATCCTCTGACAACATTTCAAAATGTTTACTTCCTCCCCACTGCTGGATATATGAGGAGATTTTGCTCTGATCACAGTGACCAGCTGGTGAGGCTCCTGGTAGTAAAACTCAGCCCCTAAGATTGCACTAGGCTCCCATGTGGTTCAGTGGTAAAGAATCCACTTGCAAAGCAGGAGCCACATGTTCGGTCCCTGGGTCAGGATGATCCCCAAGAGAAGGAAATGGCAACCCACTCCAGTATTCTTGCCTGGGAAATCCCATGGAAAAGGATCCATGGGGTGCGAAGAATTAGACACAACTCAGTAACTAAACAACAATAAAGGTTGCACCCTCAGAAATGGTATTCTCTTAAATTAGTTCACTCTCAGTCTTCAGCAATTAGTCAGTTATCCCTTATTCCTACCAATTTCTGGCTCCAGGGAAGTTTTCTGCTCCTGGTAAACTCTGATTCTCTATATTCACCAGTCTGTTTGCTTTGTGACTTCAATTCTCTGATGGATCTAAGAAGAGTTGTTGATTTTCGGTTTGCTCAATTTTTTCTTATTGTGACAACTTCCAAGCTTTTTACATATTGGACTAGAAACTGGAAGTTATAATTAACAGTATCTTTGGAGAACAGAAGGTCTAACACTTGTTTAACTCCTGCTTATCATTTTTCTTTTATAGTTAGAGCTTTTGGAATTCCATATAAAAAAACCTTTGCCCAATTTCCAGTTTGCTAACATTTTTCTTGCATTTTCTGCTGGAAGCTCTATAATTTTGGCTTTTACATCTAAGACTGTAATCCATTTGATGATAATTTTTGTATATCATGCACTAGGATTTTTGCATACAGATATCCAGTTGGTTATACAGCATCTATTGAAAAAACTGTCCTTTCTTCATTGAATTGCATTTATGCCTTTTTCAAATATTTGAGTATATACGTGGTTGTATTTTGGGATTTTAATTCTGTTGCATCCATCTGTTTATCCTTACTCCACAACTGCACTGTCTTGGTTACCTTATCTTAAAATCAGGAAATAGAAGGACTCCAACTGTATTCTTTTGTTATTCTAGAACATTTCCTTTTGCATACAGATTACAGTATCAGCTTGACAGTTTTCACAAAAAATTCTGGCATTTTTAATTGATATTTTACAGAATCTGTAGATTGAGAGGAAATATTAAATCCTCCAATCTGTTAGCATGATGTATTTCTTCATTTATATACATGGAGAGATCTTAATTTCTCTCAACAAATGCTGTAGGTTTCAGTGAGGAATATTTATCTCTAGATATTTATAGTTATTTATACTTTTGTAGGGCTTCCCTTGGAGCTCAGTAGTAAAGAATCCACCTGCCAATGCAGATGATATGGGTTCAATCCCTGAATAGGGAAGATCCCCTAGAGAAGAAAATGGCAACCCACTCCAGTAGTCTTGCCTGGAAAATCACATGGACAGAGGGGCCTGGCAGCTTACAGTCCATGGGACTGTAAAAGGGTTGTATGCAACTCAGCAAGTAACAACAACATACTTTTGTAAGCAGTATTAATTTCTGAATTTTATTTTCTAATTGTTTTTACTAATAAATAGAAATATAATGGATGTTTTTACATTAACATATCCTGAGACCTTTTCTTTTTGAGCTCAGCACAAAGAGTCGGACACAACTGAGCGACTGAACTGAACTGATTACAACTAGTAGGTTTATGTGAATTTCTCTGATGTTTTTCATCAATTTGGGGAATTTTTCAGCTGACATAGCTTCAAATATGTTTTTATTCAATTTTTTATGGTTCTGAGATTTCTAAATGTATGCACTTTTTAACGGTTTAATTTGCACCTACACTTCACGTTTATATACTACTGTCTTGGTTCAGTGTTTTCATAGATCAAGAATGTACAATATTTAAAAAAAAAAACAGTCATGGTGTTGATCACCAATCATGGTCAAGAGCAACTCATAACTAGCATACTTTTGCATTTGGTTATAGAAGAAAATCCAACCTTCTGTCCCACCCTGATATTAGAAAATAATTTAAGTATAGATGCTATAAAGATACAGACATTAAAACATGATAGTTTAGTAATGAGAGCATTCCTTATCTGTCACCATAAGACTAAATATGGTATCACTTATTATTAATATATATTGTTATGTAAAGATATTTTTTCACCAATGTTGGAAAAATTTTAGTTGATATTTTGACTACTTTTCTTGATTCATTTACTTTCTTAATGTTCTGAGATTTCCAAATATATGTATGTTAGACCACTTACTCATTGACCCATTGACATCCAGCATGGCCTTCTTTATCTTTTTCTTCCCTCATGTGTTTCATGTAATCTGTATTAGGCTATTTTCAATTTCTCTCATACTTTCTTCAGTATTTATTTTGATCTTAAAACCAATGTACTTCCTATTTCAGATACTTGGGTTTTACATACCCAGGATCTGTACGTGACTTTTAATAGTTTCCATTTTTATACTGACCTGTCCGAAATGCAGTACTTGGATGCAATCTCAAAAATGACAGAATGATCTCTGTTCGTTTCCAAGGCAAATCATTCAATATCACAGTTATCCAAGTCTATGCCCCAACCAGTAATGCTAAGAAGCTGAAGTTGAACAGTTTTATGAAGACCTACAAGACCTTGTAGAACTAACACCCAAAAAAGATGTCCTTTTCATTATAGGGGACTGGAATGCAAAAGTAGGAAGTCAAGAAACACCTGGAGAAACAGGCAAATTTGTCTTTGGAATGCGGAATGAAGCAGGGCAAAGCCTAATAGAGTTTCGCCAAGAAAATGCACTGGTCATAGCAAACACCCTCTTCCAACAACACAAGAGAAGACTCTACACATGGACATCACCAGATGGTCAACATCGAAATCAGACTGATTATATTCTTTGCAGCCAAAGATGGAGAAGCTCTATACAGTCAACGAAAACAAGACCAGGAGCTGACTGTGGCTCAGATCATGAACTCCTTATTTCCAAATTCAGACTTAAATTGAAGAAAGTAGGGAAAACCACTAGACCATTCAGGTATGACCTAAATCAAAACCCTTATGATTATACAGTGGAAGTGAGAAATAGATTTAAGGG
>SJYX01000975.1:18600-63637 GCA_006410675.1 Oreotragus oreotragus
AGATGGTGATGGACAGGGAGGCCTGGCGTGCTGCGATTCATGGGGTCTCAGAGTCGGACACGACTGAGTGACTGAACTGAACTGTTGACCCATTCTTTCCATATTTACCTGAAAATTCTTGTACATTTGTAATAATTATTTTAAAATCTTCATCTGCTTGTTCTAATATCTGTTTCACCTATGGATTGCTTCGTTTCTCTTCCCTGCCCACCAATTAAATCTGGGTGCTATATTCTGGATTCTTTTTAATGTCTAGTGATTTTTGACTGATAACCACACATTATGTGTAGAAAAACAATGAAGACTGAGAAATATTGTTTCATGGCTTTGTTTTCCCAGAGAGCAGGGCGTCTAGTGACTAAGATGAGATAAGCTGGATTTCACTGAGTGTCGGTTTGATCTGTGACTGAGCTTGAGTTTTAAGGGGTTAAACTTAAGCCTGATTTAGCCCCGTCTCCAGTGCTGCCACCACCAGAGATCTGTCACTGCCACCACCAATCACTCTGACTTCCAAATGCCAGCTAAGGGAGCTTTTTCAAGAGTTTGAACATTTATAAGGCTCTTTTCTCTAGAAATCAGTTCGTTAAAGCTTTCTCCTGTCCGTCTCTTTTAGATGATCCTGTTAAAATATATGATCTTAATATTACCCAGATTTTTCTTGGTGCTAATATGTCAGAAAAAATCTCTGTCTTTTCACATCTAAACCCTAGATGGAGTATTTGGAGATTACTATTTTAATCCAGAAATTATGCCATTTCCCCTCTATATACTTCAATATGCTCCTCCAGTTGGAATGTTTAATATCATTTCCAAGCCATTATAACACCTAATAATTCTTTAGTGTAATTTTGTATCCAATCCATAGTTACATTTCCCTATTTGTCTAAAACACTCTCTTCCTGTTGGTTTATTCAAATAAGTATTCAAAACTGCGTACTTAAATTGCATGTATTTGTTATACCTCTTGGGACTCTTTGAGAGAAGTCACTCTATTTTGCTCTTTTATTTTTACAAACCATTCATTTGTTGGAGAAACTAGGTTGGTTGTCCTACACTCTGGATTTGGATGATAACCCTCTTGGGCTTGTGGTTAATGTTTTCCTCTATCTCCCATAGTTTTATAAATTGTTAGACCTAAAGACCTAGGTTATATCCAGATTTATGTATTTTTAGTGCAGGTATTTCATGTCTGTATCTCACCAGAAGGCTCATAATACCTATTAGCTCCCTTGTGTGATTGTAAAATTGATTATTATATTCAAGTGGTGTCAGTCTGACTCCATTATAACATGTCAACACTTAAAAGCTCTCACTGACATCTCAGCAAGTGGTTTTAGTAGCTACAGATGATTACTGTTTAACATTTTGACCAGTGGTCACAAATCATTTCCTCTTCATTTATTAGCTGGAATTCTATAAAGAATATCTTTCATCAACTATAGTCATTTCCCCTATAAAATGGTATGTGCCTGCTAAGTCACTTCAGTCATATCCAACTCTTTGCAACCCTATGGACTGTAGCCTGCCAGGCTCCTCTGTCCGTGGGATTCTCCAGGCAAGAATACAGGAGTGGNATAAAGAATATCTTTCATCAACTATAGTCATTTCCCCTATAAAATGGTATGTGCCTGCTAAGTCACTTCAGTCATATCCAACTCTTTGCAACCCTATGGACTGTAGCCTGCCAGGCTCCTCTGTCCGTGGGATTCTCCAGGCAAGAATACAGGAGTGGACTGTCATGCCCTCCTCCAGGGGATCTTCCTGACCCAGGGACTGAACCCAAATGTCACATATCTCCTGCATTGGCAGGCTGGTTCTTTACCACTAGTGCCACCTGTGAAGCCCCAGGTTGCATCATATGATTTTGTCCATTAGGTATTACAGGATTTATAGGAAAATAAGGCTGAATGAGGCTGAACATGAACTTGAATACTCTCACGGGTAATATAGAAAAGAAAAAAAATGAAGTCGCTCAGTTGTGCCCAACTCTTTGCAACCCCATGGACTGCGGCTTACCAGAGTTCTCCATCCATGGGATTTTCCAGGCAAGAGTACTGAATTGAGTTGCCATTTCCTCTTCCAGACCCAGGGATCAAATCTGGGTCTCCCGCACTGCAGGCAGATGCTTTACCATCTGATCTACCAGGCAAGAATATAAATAAATCTCAAAAATGTGACACAATTTAAAATATTTAATCCCTAATAAAGAAAGAGTACATCAAGGCTGTATATGTCACTTATATTATCTGCTTATTTAACTTATATGCAGAGTACATCATGAGAAACGCTGGGCCAGAGGAAACACAAGCTGGAATCAAGACTGCTGGGAAAAATATCAATAACCTAAGATATGCAGAAGACATCACCCTTGTGGCAGAAAGTGAAGAAGAACTAAAGAGCCTCTTGATGAAAGTGAAAGAGGAGAGTGAAAAAGTTGGCTTAAAGCTCAACATTCAGAAAACTAAGATCATGACATCCAGTCCCATCACTTCATGGGAAATAGATGGGGAAACAGTGGAAACAGTGGCTATTTTTGCAGGCTTCAAAATCACTGCAGATGGTGATTGTGGCCATGAAATTAAAAGACATTTACTCCTTGGAAGGAAAGTTATGACCAACCTAGACAGCATATTAAAAAGCAGACACATTACTTTGCCAATAAAGGTCCGTCTAGTCAAGGCTATGGTTTTTTCAGTAGTCACGTATGGATGTGAAAGTTGGACTATAAAGAAAGCTGAACACCGAACAATTGATGCTTTTGAACTGTGGTGTTGGAGAAGAGTCTTGAGAGGCCCTTGGACTGCAAGGAGATCCAACCAGTCCATCCTAAAGGAGATCAGTCCTGGGTGTTCATTGGAAGGACTGATGTTGAAGCTGAAACTCCAATACTTTGGCCACCTGATGCGAAGAGCTGACTCATTGGAAAAGACCCTGATGCTGGGAAAGAGTGGGGGCAGGAGGAGAAGGGGATGACAGAGGGCGAGATGGCTGGATGGCATCACCAATTCAGTGGACATGGGTTTGGGTAGACTCCGGCAGCAGTGATGGACAGGGAGGCCTGGCATGCTGTGGTTCACAGGGTCGCAAAGAGTTGGACACTACTGAGCAAGTGAACTGAACTGAATAAAAAAAGATTGTAGTCAACAGTGAAATTTACCTTAGCAGTAGACATCAAGTTTGCTTGGCAAAAGTGGATGTGTTCAAATGCTGTAACTTTTAATTTATGGAGAAGAAAATACATTCTTCTTTGAACAAAATATGAGATCAGAGGCTGTAGCTCATTGTCCTGTTTTTTGTGTGTGTGGTTGGTGCTGGTGATGATTTTTTTTTTTTTACATTGACTTAAAATAGAAATTTGGATTTTGTTGTTTTATCAAGTTTCTCCCTTTTTACAAAGCTGCAGCTTTGTAAAATGAGAATGGGTGCCTCTAAGCAATATCCTGTTACACTGAGTAACCTCATCTTTATTTTACAGCCAACTGTAAGTGCTTCTCAGGCCCTGTGAAAGTAAATCACTGTTTTTCATTTATCTACTATGTGTTCAGATGTGTTCAGATCTGTCGTTCTTTTTACTTTCACAGAACTGTTCTTCAGTTCAGTTCAGTTGCTCAGTCGTGTCCGACTCTTTGCGACCCCATGAATTGCAGCACGCCAGGCCTCCCTGTCCATCACCAACTCCCGGAGTTCACTCAGACACACATCCATCGAGTTGATGATGCCATCCAGCCATCTCATCCTCTGTCATCCCCTTTTCCTCCTGCTGTTCTTAGGGTGCACAATTAGTGAATTCCTTTAGATTATCTCAATAACACCTATTCTCTTATTTTAAAACACTTTTTATTCTAAGCTTCTCTTCAATATATGAGGTTTACTTTTTTCATTCAGGGCCTGGATTCTTCTACCAGAATATTTACCTATGGCTTGGATTCTGTACTAAGTTTTCAAACTCTGGACAACATGTCTCACACATGTAGAGCAATTCATATGAGTAACTGAAGTAAGAGAATATGATACAAGAGTATAAATTTTGTATATTCTTCCACAAGCCACTATGCTCTTCTAAGATGCAATGATTGCACACTGTGGGTATAACTTGTTAGTTCAAGACATTCACCTTGTAAAATATTTACATATTTTGCATTTTTGTGATTTTATTTTTTATCTACCCTGACTGAACCAATTTGGGCATTATAGACGAGCATTATACCAAAAGGATTGTATGTGCTGCAGGAAAGATAGGAGGAAATCATAATTCTTTCATTCTATTGACCATTTTTCAAAGTTGGTACCCCAACAACAATGAACTCAGTGCTGTCCTATGAGTTGTTTTATGAAGAACTTACGGAATTTTATGCTGAATGTGCTTTACCCAGTTGCAGTTATTATGCTTTTAATGCTTAAATTTTTCCCATCCAGAGCCAATGAGAGTCCCCTTAGGTTGTTTCTCTGTTCTACTGAAATAACCATTAATCTCTGATAACATTTTTCCTTTCCTAACATAATAAGGTATCTCAAACTCATTTTGCTCATCTCCCATTTCAGGTCTGGAACTGAGCCATTTTTTCAAGGAGTCGTGCTCCTTTGCAGTGGAAAATTATATTAGAAACTACAATCTGGGTGATAAGAAAGCTCATTGCTTTGGGTGTTG
This sequence comes from Oreotragus oreotragus, assembly GCA_006410675.1. Classification (NCBI taxonomy): domain Eukaryota; kingdom Metazoa; phylum Chordata; class Mammalia; order Artiodactyla; family Bovidae; genus Oreotragus; species Oreotragus oreotragus. The sequence goes on from SJYX01000975.1 coordinate 23,249, forward strand.
ATTGCAAACCTATCATTGCTTCTAGGGTTTTTTAATGGACAAAGAGTCAGGAAACATGCATATTAGACAAAATAAATTATAAGTTCATACTGCTATTTCTATTCCAAATTTAATAACACAGAACTTTTACTGAATTCTTTGATTTTATACTTTTACTGTTTTTTTTTCTTTCCTGAAAAGTCTTAGTTCCTAAAGGTCTTAACATAAGTTCATATAATTATATATTATCTCTATAGTAGTTTCAAAATAACAATATGATTATTATTAATGTTAAGTGAATGCAATTTATGTCAACTTGTTTTCTCCCTGAAATAAATCCCAATAAAGACATTCAACTGAAATAACTATACCTCAAACTCGGTTGAAGTAATTATTTCTCTATATCTATGTCAACTTGGTACAGTTAGTCTTATTTCCTTCTTTTTCTTTTTCCCCCTAATATTAAGCAATTGCTTTTCTCTTCTGAGTTTCTTTTAATTACATAAAAACTTTTACAGGGTTCCAAAAAGGAAAGCTATTGTATATAATGAAGGATATTCATTGAAGTATCACTAGCATCTTTTTTCCTCTACCTGGTTACCTTCTTCCCCATACAGGTTAGGTTAAGTTCAGTTCAGTCACTAGTCGTGTCCAACTCTTAACGACCCCATGGATGGCAGCACGCCAAGCTTCCCTGTCCATCACCAACTCCCAGAGATGGCTAAAACTCATGTCCATCAAGTCAGTGATGCCATCCAACCATCTCATCCTCTGTCATCCCCTTCTCCTCCTGCCTTCAATCTTTCCAAGCATCAGTGTCTTTTCCAGTGAGTCAATTCTTCACATCGGGTGGCCAAAGTGTTGGAGTTTCAGCTTCAGAATCATTTGTTCCATTGAATATTCAGGACTGATTTCCTTTAGAATTGACTGATTTCATCTCCTTGCAGTCCAAGGTACTCTCAAGACTCTTCTCCAACACCACAGTTCAAAAGCATCAATTCTTCGGCACTCAGCTTTCATTATAGTCCAACTCTCACATCCATACATGACTACTGGAAAAACCATAGCTTTTAGACAGACCTTTGTTGGCAAAGTAATGTGTCTGCTTTTAAATATGCTGTCTAGGTTGGTCATAACTTTTCTTTCAAGGAGCAAAAGTCTTTTAATTTCATGGCTGCAGACACCATCTGCAGTGATTTGCGAGCCCAGGAAAATAAAGTCTTTCACTGTTTGCATTGTTTCTCCATCTATTTGCCATGAAGTGACAGGACTGGATGCCATGATCTTCATTTTTTTAATGTGGAGTTTTAAGCCAGCTTTTTCACTCTCCTCTTTCATCTTCATCAAGAAGTTCTTTAGTTCCTCTTTGCTTTCTGCCATAAGGGTGGTGTCATCTGCATATCTGAGGTTATTGATATTTCTCCCAGCAATCTTGGTTCCAGTTTGTGCTTTATCCAGCCTAGCGTTTCGCATGATATACTCTGCATATAAGTTAAATAAGTAGGGTTACAATATACAGCCTTCTAACTGTGGAACCAGTCTGTTGTTCCATGTCCCTTTTTAACTGTTGCTTCTGGACCTGCAGGTAGGTGGTCTGGTATTCCCATCTCCTGAAGAATTTTCCACAGTTTGTTGTGATCACACAGTCAGAGGCTTTAGCAGAATGCCTTAGTAGTCAATGAAGCAGAAGTAGTTGTTTTTCTGGAATTCTCTTGCTTTTTCTATGATCCAACAGATGTTGGCGATTTGATCTCTGGTTCCTCTGCCTTTTCTAAATCTAGCTTGAACATCTGGACATTCTTGGTTCACATACTGTTGAAGCTTGGCTTGGAGAATTTTGAGCATTACTTTACTAGCATGTGAGATGAGTGCAATTGTGCAGTACTTTAAACATTCTCTGGCATTGTCTTTCTTTGGGATTGGAATGAAAACTGACCTTTTCCAGTCCTGTGGCCACTGCTGAGTTTTCCAAATTTGTTGGCATACTGAGTGCAGTACATTCACAGCATCATCATTTGGGATTTGAAATAGCTCAACTGGAATTCCATCACCTCCACTAGCTTTGTCCATAGTGATGCTTCCTAAGGCTCACCTGACTTCACACTCCAGGATGTCTGTCTCTGGGTGAATGATCACACTGGTGTGGTTATCTGGGTCACTAAGATCCTTTTTGTATAGTTCTTCTGTGTATTCTTGCCACCTCTTCTTAATATCTTCTGCTTCTGTTAAGTCCATACCATTTCTGTCCTTTAACGAGCCCATCTTTGCATGAAATGTGCCCTTGGTATCTCTGATTTTCTTGAAGAGATCTCTAGTCTTTCGAATTCTGTTGTTTTCCTATTTCTTTGCATTCATCACTGAGGAAAGCTTTCTTATTTCTCCTTGCTGTTCTTTGGAACTCTGGATTCAAATGGGTATATCTCTCCTTTTCTCCTTTGCCTTTTGCTTCTTTTCTTCTCTCAGCTATTTGTAAGGCCTCTCCAGACAGCCATTTTGCCTTTGCATTTCTTTTTCTTGGGGATGGTTTGGATCACTGCCTCCTGTACAATGTTACGAACCTCCGTCCATAGTTCTTCAGGCACTCTATCAGATCTAATCCCTTGAGTCTATTTGTTAGCTCTGCTATATAATGAATGGTGAGGGATTTGATTTAGGTCATACGTGAATGATCTAATGGTTTTCCCTACTTTCTTCAATTTAAATCTGAATTTTGCAATAAGGAGTTTATGATCTGAGCCACAGTCAGCTCCTAGTCTTGTTTTTGCTGACTGTATAGAGCTTCTCCATCTTGGGCTGCAAAGAGTATAATCCATCTGATTTTGTTATTGACCATCTGGTGATGTCCATGTGTACAGTTGCCTCGTGTTGCTGAAAGAGGGTGTTTGCTATGACCAGTACATTCTCTTGGGAAAACTCTGTAAGCCTTTGCCCTGCTTCATTTTGTACTCTAATGCCAAACTTTCCTGTTACTCCAGATATCCCCTGACTTCCTACTTTTACATTCCAGTCTCCTATGATGAAAAGGACATCTTTTTTTGGTGTTAGTTGTAGAGTCAGAGCTTCAGGGTTCTGTTTTTCTCACCTGTTTTCCCAGTCCCTCCCTCCCATCCTTTGCTATTACTATCCCTGCCTTTTCCATGACAAGAACTAGACCAATAAAAAAGAACTAAGTGTGAATAATAAAGACAGAAGTAGTAATAAGACTGAGGATAGTGCTCTATTACAATTCTGTAACTAACATCTCTTTAGATAGAGAGGTATCACTTCACATGCAAACATACATACAAATGTCCAGCTGTCTGTTCATACAAATGTCATGCTTCATGTAAGAGACTCAACATGTTTTTTAGAGCAGTGCCTTAGAAAAGTATACACACACTACTGCAATCTGTGACCAGTTTTTCCCAATAACAAAAATGGAGTCCAGCCTCAATTGCCAGTCTGTGCCACCGTTTTCACTGCTATACTCTCCTAACTTCTGGCCTCTTGCAGAGAAGCACTCAGCACACCTAGCATTGAGGCTGTCTCTTCCAGTCTTCACTGTCCAGATTGTACTTAAGCTTATCCAGACACTGCATGGCCTTCTCTGGGGGAGACAGTTTGCACTGGCAAGCATTACTGAAATCCTTCATGATTAAACATTTCTCTGGGGTACTCATTACCTGAGGTAAGAGTTGGTATAAGACAGTCTGAGGCTAAAACCCCTTTTCTTTGTGGCCTAATATGGTTAGGGAAGATGTAGTTCTATTTAGATTGTCCCTAGAGGCACAAGTGACGCAGTCCTTTACCTTGAGTGTTTCTGTATGTGACAGTGATGACCTTTTTGCCTATGTCCTCAGACAGATTGAAAGAATTCGATGGCAGGTATTTAGACCTGCCATGGGAAAAACACTACACCAAAGAGAAACCATTTTCATACAGTAGTCACAGTGCTGAGGTCTAGAGCACCTGTCGCAGCCTCCAGAGTCCAACATGATTTTCAACTTCTCTAACACGAGGAGGAGTAAAGAGCACCATATCCTTTCATTTCCCTCTTCTCTCCAGCAGGCACTGTTCAATAATTTAAAGACTTTTCACATAGGAGCCACGACGTGTGCTGACTGAACTAGGATGACCCATCACGGTTCTTGCTGTCGTGGGGGTTTTATCAGTAGGATAGCTGATGATGTTTCACAGATGATTATTAGTAATCAATGTGTTTTCACCATACTGTCACTGAGAGTGGAGGGCCAAAGTAAAAAATAATAATACCAGGCAAGTTTTTGCTCAGAGGTTAGTAATTTCTCTCCTTCTGCTAATCTGGAGATACAACAAGGCAGTCTGAGGGCAAATTCCAGTGGTTCACTGGGAAACCAAAACAACTGACGCTGTGATACCACTGTATCAGTTCTGCTTCTATATAAATTCTATTTGTTTCTTTAGTCTTTGTAAACTGCCATCTCTGTAGTTTATGGGGTTTTAATTTACCTTTTTATCAGTAACTAACTATTTACTAGGGTTTATAGTCACATAAAGGTAAACAGGAGTATTGGACCTCTTTTTCCTTAACAGAGCGATGCTGATGACAGCTTGTGATCTTTCTGCAATTACAAAACCCTGGCCTATTCAACAACGGGTATGTTGTTTAGTGATGAAAANCATGGCGTTCGGGTTCCCTGTGCAGGAAACCCAGGGATTTGTGTTATTCCAGGTGGTGCTCGTAGTGAAGAACCTGCCTGCCAGTGCAGAGGATGTAAGGGACTCAGGTTTGATCCCTGGGTCAGAAAGTTCGCCTGGAGAAGGAAATGGCAACCCACTGCAGCATCCTTGCATGGAGAATCCCATGGACAGAGGAGCCTGACAGGCTACATACAGTCCATGGGGTCAAAAAGAGCTGGACATGACTGAGCAACTCGGCACCCAAGCGCATGGGCGTGATGGCGTGGGTGGAGGCCAATGCGGTGGACTCTTGAGTTGAAGCCGTTGGCCCTGGGGCGAGCTGCAGCGTTTCAGGAACTGCGGAGACGCCCGCCATCCTGATGCTAATGCATCCTCTCTGTGGGCACCGCCAGAAGGCACATAATCTGCTTCTCCCTGTGTTGTGTTGCCTGCCACCCAGGGCCAGTCAGATTCCGTCACCGCTGGCCAACCCTACACATTCTTCTCGAGCTGCAGCGTTTCAGGAACTGCAGAGACGCCCACCATCCTGATGCTAATGCATCCTCTCTGTGGGCACCGCCAGAAGGCACATAATCTGCTTCTCCCTGTGTTGTGTTGCCTGCCACCCAGGGCCAGTCAGATTCCGTCACCGCTGGCCAACCCTACACATTCTTCTCCAGTGAAGGAAAATGTGAAGCCAAGAATTAAGAAAGAAAACAGATGATCTAGGAAACTGTTTAAGTCACTTGTGCATATGTGCTGAGTCACTTCAGTCATGTCCGACTCTTTGGGACCCCATGGACTGTAGCCTGCCAGGCCCCTCTGTCCATGAGATTATCCAGGCAAGAATACTGGAGTGGGTTGCTGTGCCCTCCTCCAGGGCATCTTCTTTAAGTTACTCACTTCAAGAAAAATATCTTTTGTGTTTAGACACAAAAATATCTTTGTGTCTAAATATCCAATGTATCTGGCAAGTGAAGTTATTTGTTAAATAGCACCTTAATGGCCCAAAATGATGAAAACAGCTCAGAATTTTGCACTACTAACAAACTGTGGAAAATTCTGAAAGAGATGGGAATATGAGACCACCTAACCTGCCTCTTGAGAAATCTGTATGCAGGTCAGGAAGCAACAGTTAGAACTGGACCTGGAACAATAGACTGGTTCCAAATAGGAAAAGGAGTACGTCAAGGCTGTATATTGTCACCCTGCTTATTTAACTTCTATGCAGAGTACATCATGAGAAATGCTGGACTGGAAGAAACACAAGCTGGAATCAAGATTGCCGGGAGAAATATCAATCACCTCAGATATGCAGATGACACCACCCTTATGGCAGAAAGTGAAGAGGAACTAAAAAGCCTCTTGATGAAAGTGAAAGTGGGGAGTGAAAAAGTTGACTTAAAGCTCAACATTCAGAAAACGAAGATCATGGCATCCGGTCCCATCACTTCATGGGAAATAGATGGGGAAACAGTGTNTATATTGTCACCCTGCTTATTTAACTTCTATGCAGAGTACATCCTGAGAAATGCTGGACTGGAAGAAACACAAGCTGGAATCAAGATTGCCGGGAGAAATATCAATCACCTCAGATATGCAGATGACACCACCCTTGTGGCAGAAAGTGAAGAGGAACCAAAAAGCCTCTTGATGAAATTGAAAGTGGAGAGTGCAAAAGCTGGCTTAAAGCTCAACATTCAGAAAATGAAGATCATGGCATCTGGCCCTATCATTTCATGGGAAATAGATGAGGAAACAGTGGAAACAGTGTCAGACTTTTTTGGGCTCCAAAATCACTGCAGATGGTGACTGCAGGCATGAAATTAAAAGGCGCTTACTCCTTGGAAGGAAAGTTATGACCAACCTAGATAGCGTATTCAAGAGCAGAGACATTATTTTGCACACTAAGGTCCATCTAGTCAAGGCTATGGTTTTTCCAGTGGTCATGCATGGATGTGAGAGTTGGACTGTGAAGACAGCTGAGCACCAAATGGATGCTTTTGAACTGTGGTGTTGGAGAAGACTCTTGAGAGTCTCTTGGACTGCAAGGAGATCCAACCCGTCCATTCTGAAGGAGATCAGCCCTGGGATTTCTTTGGAGGGAATGATGCTAAAGCTGAAACTCCAGTACATTGGCCACCTCATGCAAAGAATTGACTTATTGGAAAAGACTCTGATGCTGAGAGGGATTGGGGGCAAGAGGAGAAGGGGACGACAGAGGATGTATGAGATGGCTGGATGGCATCCTGGACTCGATGGACGTGAGTCTGAGTGAACTCTGGGAGTTGGTGATGGACAGGGAGGCCTGGTGTGCTGCGATTCATGGGGTCGCAAAGTGTCAGACACGACTGAGTGACTGAACTGAACTGAACTGAATAGTCTAGTGGTTTTACCTATTTTCTTCAATTTAAGTCTGAATTAGCAATAAGGAGTTCATGATCTGAGCCACAGTCAGCTCTCGGTCTTGTTTTTGCTGACTATATACAGCTTCTCCATCTTTGGCTGCAAAGAATACAGTCAATCTGATTTTGGTATTGACCATCTGGTGATGTCCATGTATACAGTCTTCTTTTGTATTGTTGGAAGATGATGTTTGCTATGACCAGTGTATTCTGTTGGCATAACTCTGTTATCCTTTGTCCTGCTTCATTCTGTACTCCAAGGTCAAATTTGCTTGGTTCTCCAGGTATCTCTTGACTTCCTAATTTTGCATTCTAGTCCCCTGTAATGAAAAGGACATCTTTTGGGGGTGTTAGTTCTAGAAGATCTTGTAGGTCTTCATAGAACCATTCACCTTCAGCTTCTTTGGCATTATTGGTCAGAGCATAGACTTAGATTACTGTGATATTGAATGGTTTGCCTAGGAAACGGAGATCATTCTGTCGTTTTTGAGACTGCATCCAGGTACTGCATTTAGGATTCTTTTGTTGACTATGATGCCTACTCCATTTCTTCTTAGGGATTCTTGCCAACAGTAGTAGATGTAATGGTCATCTGAGTTAAATTTGCACATTCTAGTCCATTTTAGTTCACTGATTCCTAATATGCTGATGTTCACTCTTGCCATCTCCTGTCTGACCACTTCCAATTTGCTTTGATTCATAGACCTAACATTCCAGGTTCCTAAGCAATATTGTTCTTTACAGCATCGGACTTTACTTCTGTTGCTGCTGCTGCTGCTAAGTCACTTCAGTCATGTCCGACTCTGTGTGACCCCATAGATGGCAGCCTGTCCTGCTTCATTCTGTACTCCAAGGTCAAATTTGCTTGGTTCTCCAGGTATCTCTTGACTTCCTAATTTTGCATTCTAGTCCCCTGTAATGAAAAGGACATCTTTTGGGGGTGTTAGTTCTAGAAGATCTTGTAGGTCTTCATAGAACCATTCACCTTCAGCTTCTTTGGCATTATTGGTCAGAGCATAGACTTAGATTACTGTGATATTGAATGGTTTGCCTAGGAAACGGAGATCATTCTGTCGTTTTTGAGACTGCATCCAGGTACTGCATTTAGGATTCTTTTGTTGACTATGATGCCTACTCCATTTCTTCTTAGGGATTCTTGCCAACAGTAGTAGATGTAATGGTCATCTGAGTTAAATTTGCACATTCTAGTCCATTTTAGTTCACTGATTCCTAATATGCTGATGTTCACTCTTGCCATCTCCTGTCTGACCACTTCCAATTTGCTTTGATTCATAGACCTAACATTCCAGGTTCCTAAGCAATATTGTTCTTTACAGCATCGGACTTTACTTCTGTTGCTGCTGCTGCTGCTAAGTCACTTCAGTCATGTCCGACTCTGTGTGACCCCATAGATGGCAGCCCACCAGGCTCCCCCATCCCTGGGATTCTCCAGGCAAGAATACTGGAGTGGGTTGCCATTTCCTTCTCCAATGCATGAAAGAGAAAAGTGAAAGTGAAGTCGCTCAGTCTGTCCGACTGTTAGTGACCCCATGGACTGCAGCCCACCAGGCTACTCCGTCCATTGGATTTTCCAGGCAAGAGTACTGGGGTGGGGTGCCATTGCCTTCACTGTTACTTCTGTTAGGTAGTTAGAATAGGAAAAAGGAGCCCAAAATGGCGGTGGCTAAAAGATAAGGAAGGGAAAAGTCCAGGAAAATAGAACAAAGGAAGGTCCGAGGACCAGAGTGAGGACCTCAGGTGGAACAAGCAGCACTCCTGTCTGGCCCAATTTACATAGGCCTGGCCCAGGGAGAGGAGGAAAAAACATATAAAAAGAGGACCCAAAATTGGGCCAGGCCTGTCTCTTCTCTTTGCATCTTTTGGATCAGCATGTCCTCATGCCTCATGGATGTATTTTCCTTTACTTTCTAAATAAAACTGAGCTGTAACACTGGTCCACCTGAGGGCTGTAACACTGCTCCGATGCTTCAGATTTTTGTTGTGACAAGACGGAACCAAGGAAATTACACACTCCCCTGACACTTTCATTACCAGTCATATCCACAGCTTGGTGTTCTTTTTGCTTTGGCTCCATCTCTTCATTCATTCTGGTGTTATTTCTCCACTCTTCTCCAGTAGCATATTGGGCACCTATTGACCTGGGTAGTTCATCTTTCAGTGTCATATCTTTTTGTTTTTTCATACTGTTCATGGGGTTCTCAAGGCAAGAATACTGGAATACTGAGGTGGTTTGCCATTGCCTTCTCCAGTGGAATACGTTTGGTCAGAACTCTCCACCAAGACCCATCCATCTTGGGTGGCCCTACACAGCATGGCTCAGAGTTTCATTGAGTTAGACGGGGCTGTGGTCCATGTGATCCACTTGATTAATTTTCTGTGATTTTTGTTTTCATTCTGTCTGTGCTTTGAGGGATAAGGATAAAAGGCTTATGATGGGAGAGACTGTGGGGAAAACTAGGTCTTGTTCTGATGGTGGGGCCATGCTCAGTAAATCTTTAATCCAATTTTCTGTTAATGAGCTGTGTTCCCTCCCTGTTATTTGACCTGAGACCACACTATGGTGGAGGCAATGAAGATAATAAGTAATGATACTTATTAGCTCAGCATTATCTTATTTCTCTTAATAAGTAAATTCATATATTAATATATACCCAAATTGACTTCCTATTTCTTACACAAAGATAGCACTCTTTCCATGCTGCCTTAACAGTATATTTTGGATATCAGTGCGTATTAGTATACTGATGTCTTATCCATACCTTTTCTCAGCTGCATAGTACTTCATTGGGTTAATGAACCAGAATCACTGAGCCAGTTCCCTGTTAATGGACATTTCAACTGCTATTAAAAATAATGCTGATAATGAATAGCTTTATACTATTTTGCCTTTGAGGTAGATTTCAAATGGTCAAAGAGTAAATGAATACGTATTTATTACTTCTAAATGGATATCTCTAGGGAATGAATTAAAATTTTAACTGTTACTGAGTCATGTAATTGGATATGATCTTTTTGTCATCTTGATCCCCAAAGATCAGACTAAGTCAATGTATTTATTTAAAGGTGAAACACTAAATTTTATTAGAGACTGTATGAGCTTAACCCTCAAGCTGTTGCAATGAAAACCCAAGATATAATTATAGGAATGGCATATTATCTAGAATTGGGTTATATGTATGGACTATAGGAGCTATAAAAATTTGTAAATTATAGGTGGTGGTTTAGTCACCAAGTTGTGTCCGACTCTTGCAACCCCATGGACTTTAACCTGCCAAGCTCCTTTGTCCATGGGATTCTCTAGGCAAGAATACTGGAACGGGTTGCCATTTCCTTCTCCAGGGGATCTTCCCAACACAGGAATTGAACCCAGATCTCGTGCACTGCAGGTAGATTCTTTACCAACTGAGTTATGAGGCAAATTATAGGTAGGATACACAAAGACTCAGACATGGACTGAAGCGACTGCATGCACACACACACATACATACACACACACCATTCTAGAAAGGAAACCAAGATTACAGATAGGGGTGATTATGCCCTAACAGGGATCAGTTACTGACCCAACTGAAATACATGTTTGGAGTAAGTTGTAGTAGGGAGATCTGCATAAATCAGTGAGATGAAGCTAGTTGAAGAAGGGCCTGGAAAACCACACTGAAAAAGTTATGTCTGCTTCAAACCATTACACCATAATCCCTTGTAGAGAGAAACCGCATTTTGTTTCCCATTGTACGCCCAGTGCTTGGCCCTGTATCAGTGTTAAGAAATGTTTGTCAAATAAATAATAAATTAACCATTGAATTGGTCCAGATCAAATGACTAGTTCTCTCTCTCTCTCTCAGTACTGAACTTGAAAACTGATGCAAATGAATAACATTACAACCAAACTTAAACAACACCCTCCTCCTAGGCCAGTGGACAGTCTTTCAGTCTTAGTAATAGAGACAAATTAAGGTTCTCCTCATAGTGCTACAACTATAATAGCTCTCAAGTTGTTGGAAGAATGAAGAGAAATGGTTTTAATTACATAGCATCTACATGAATATGTGTTTGGGTTTGTAACATTAACAGAAATAATTTTTCATGTTCAAGGATGAATTATTACTCATACATATGGATGTTTGTGAGTTTTGGCTTATTTGGGATATATTCTTTATTTGGGAAGCTGCTGCTCCTCCACTATAAACATTGGCTCTAATGAGGCTGACAATCATTGTTATCTCATTCCTCTAGTGAGGGCCATTGTATATGATCCATACCCAGACTCAGGCATTCATAGCATATCACAGCATAAATATTTTAGGCTTTGAGGAACAAAAGACAGAATGGAACATATTATATGGGTATGTTTTTAACCATTTAAAAATGCAAAGGCTGCTCCTACCTTGTGGTATGAAAAACTAAACAATAAAGCCTCAGGTTGTACACTGATTTAGCCCATGGGCCATAGTTTGTTAAGCTCTGATACATTCCATCCTCCTAGCCACACAGATGGATTCAGGAGTAGATGTGTGACTAAAGCCAGACCAGTAAAAGTTCATCTCTGGGATTTTTCAATTTAGGGCTTGAAGAATCATGGAGCTAAAAGCTATGAATCATCCTGCCTGTAAATAAATAATAAATTAACCATTGAATTGGTCCAGATCAAATGACTAGTTCTCTCTCTCTCTCTCAGTACTGAACTTGAAAACTGATGCAAATGAATAACATTACAACCAAACTTAAACAACACCCTCCTCCTAGGCCAGTGGACAGTCTTTCAGTCTTAGTAATAGAGACAAATTAAGGTTCTCCCCATAATGCTACAACTATAATAGCTCTAAAGTTGCTGGAAGAATGAAGAGAAATGGTTTTAATTACATAGCATCTACATGAATATGTGTTTGGGTTTGTAACATTAACAGAAATAATTCTTCATGTTCAAGGATGAATTATTACTCATACATATGGATGTTTGTGAGTTTTGGCTTATTTGGGATATATTCTTTATTTGGGAAGCTGCTGCTCCTCCACTATAAACATTGGCTCTAATGAGGCTGACAATCATTGTTATCTCATTCCTCTAGTCAGGGCCATTGTATATGATCCATACCCAGACTCAGGCATTCATAGCATATCACAGCATAAATATTTTAGGCTTTGAGGAACAAAAGACAGAATGGAACATATTATATGGGTATGTTTTTAACCATTTAAAAATGCAAAGGCTGCTCCTACCTTGTGGTATGAAAAACTAAACAATAAAGCCTCAGGTTGTACACTGATTTAGCCCATGGGCCATAGTTTGTTAAGCTCTGATACATTCCATCCTCCTAGCCACACAGATGGATTCAGGAGTAGATGTGTGACTAAAGCCAGACCAGTAAAAGTTCATCTCTGGGATTTTTCAATTTAGGGCTTGAAGAATCATGGAGCTAAAAGCTATGAATCATCCTGCCTGCTCTATGTTTGTCGAGGGAAGAAAAAGGCCAAAATAGAGATAAAAGCACACGCAGAGAATTTCTGAAAGAGCATGAGAGTACAAGAGAGCTGATTATTCCACTGGAGCTCTTAGACCCATTTGTGCTGGAAGTAAGATCCATACCTGAATTTCTTATTATATAGGACAATAAAAAATCTTTTAGGCTTAAACTTATCTAGTTGTATTTCTTTCATTGGTAACATATATATATATGATATACATATATGATATATATGCTATTCAGATATAATGTATATATATTTACATATGTATATACACAATTAAAACATGTTGAGGACCTAATACTTATCAAATAACATTCTAGGCACTACAAATACAAAGATGGAAAACATGCTTTAAGAGTCTAAGAAATTCATGCTTTAAGAGTCTAAGAAATTCAGCCTTTTAAGCATATATTTACTTTCTTTCTTTTTCCAAATCCTTCCAAAACAACTATAAGAAGATTTCTTTTTAAGACATACATTTATAAGGACAGAGAATGATAGAAGAGATAGGAAGAAATATTTGTAGCTAGTAAGCAAGTGATTGAGAAAACTTTTTGGGGGGATAGGAAAAGCTGTGACTAGCAGCAGCCAATAGTGAAGAAAACTATGCATTAACCTGATCTATAGCACCAAACAGAAACCCCAGAAGTTTCAGAAGCTGACAACAACAATTACCTCTGCAAGAGGGGATAATGGTGATAATAAAAGAGGAGTAAGTTGTAGTCTACTTAAAAATCAGTCAAATCTCCAAGTATTTTTCCTTTTCAGTATCAAGGTTACTTAGGACCTCTAGAAAGGATAAGACAGTTTTTGGAGTGGAGAGTCCAAGTAGAGCTGAGGATGAAAACACCATACTGACCATGGGATAACTAACTGAATTTTTACATGCAGAATGAGGATATTCACACTTTCTTCTGTCACTCAGCTCCTTGTCCAAGGATTCTAAGCAGCCTAAAAGACTAAAGAATTTCTCAACAGCAGACATTTCAAGGAAACTGCCTGGCTGGATATGTCTACAGTGGTCATGTATGGATGTGAGAGTTGGACTATAAAGAAAGCTGAGCACCGAAGAATTAATGCATCTGAACTGTGGCATTGGAGAAGACTCTTGAGAGTCCCTTGGACTGCAGGGAGATCCAAACAGTCCATCCTAAAGGAGATCAGCCCTGGGTGTTCATTGGAAGGACTGATGTTGAAGCTGAAACTCCAATACTTTGACCACCTGATATGAAGAGCTGACTCGTTTGAAAAGACCCTGATACTGGGAAAGATTGAGAGGAGAAGGGGACAGCGGGAGATGAGATGTTGGATGGCATCACCATCCTGGGTGTTCATTGGAAGGACTGATGTTGAAGCTGAAACTCCAATACTTTGACCACCTGATATGAAGAGCTGACTCGTTTGAAAAGACCCTGATACTGGGAAAGATTGAGAGGAGAAGGGGACAGTGGGAGATGAGATGTTGGATGGCATCACCAATGCAACGGACATGAGTTTGAATAGGCTCCAGAGATTGGTGATGGACAGCAAAGCCTGGCGTGCTGCAGTCCATAGGCTCACAAAGAGTTGGACATGACTGAGCTACCGAACTGAACTGAAAAAAAAATCCATGACATGTAAAGGACCNAAGGGGACAGTGGGAGATGAGATGTTGGATGGCATCACCAATGCAACGGACATGAGTTTGAATAGGCTCCAGAGATTGGTGATGGACAGCAAAGCCTGGCGTGCTGCAGTCCATAGGCTCACAAAGAGTTGGACATGACTGAGCTACCGAACTGAACTGAAAAAAAAATCCATGACATGTAAAGGACCAAGAGAGTCATGTAACTGTAGTGCTTCAGGCAGAAACAGATCTTTCTAGGGAGTAAGAGTTTCAAGATAACTATAACTACTACTACTCAGGAAGAAAAGAATAAAATGCTATTTAAAAAGAACGTTCAGAGAATAAAAATGAACTCTGAAGAATCAAGAAACTAGGGATGAAATTTAAAATGCCATAATTTAGAAGATAAAAATGAAAGAAATTTATATTAAATTAGCCAAAGACATGGAAAACAGGAGAGGAAAAAAGCAAGAATATTTAAAGACTAGATGAGAGGTACAACATCCAAATAATGGGAATCCACAAATAGAAGACTGGGGAAATAAAAGCAAGGAAATCATCCAAATCTAATTTATGAAAAATGTTTTCATAAATAAATGACAAATGTTCAGAGATTAAAAGGATTCATTAGGTCACCAGCCGAGTAGATGAAAGTAAACACTCACCACAGCACATCATGACATTTCAGCATTTTACAACAGACAGTGAAGGTTCTAAAAGACTTGAGAGCAAAATGGAAAGGAGTTACATCACACACAAAGGTCAGAAATAGGACTGACTTCTGACTTCTCAACAATGTGGAAGCTAGAAGGTAGTGGATGTCCAACAAATTCAGAAGGAAAGTAGTTTCTAACAATATCAAGGGGGTCCCCAAGACCAAGCCCCCATGTTTAATGATTCCCTGGGAGAACTCACAGGATATGGTCATAGTCACTGCTGAGGTCTGTAAGAACAGAAGGAGACAAGAGAAATTCAGCAAAGGGATTGGCACATTTGGTTAAGTCCTAAGGATACCAGGCTCAAACTTCCAAGAGTCCTCTCCCAGTGGAGTTACAAATGAAGTGCTTAACTCTTTCAGGAATGCTGATCTCTTCCACATGTGTGATATCACATGTGATGTCTACCAGAAAAGCTCTAGAGATGCAATGTCTGAGATTTTTATTAGACGTTGGTCATGCAGTGGGACTTTCCAGGTAGCTCAGTAGAAAAAGAATCTGCCTGCCCAGCAGGAGACTGGGGTTTGATCCCTGGGTCAGGAAGGTCCTCTGGAGAAGGAAATGGAAACCTACTTCAGTATTCTTGTATAGGAAATTCCTTGGACAGAAGAGCCTCGTGGGCTACAGTCACGAGGCTGCAGAGTCAGATACGACTTAGCAACTAAGCAGCAATAGCAGCATTATAGACATCCTTTGCCCAGAATGTACCAAAATCCCAGACTCCCAAAAGAAAACCAGGTGTTCAGCATAAACTATGCTGCTTGCACAAAAAACTAAGACATAGGAAAGCGCTCTTATCAGTCAAGGAATGTTTATATCAGTGTGGGGAACTGTTTATAACCCAAGTTTCCAGATCCCAGTCAGGGAACAACCTTGCAAGCAGGCTTTCTAAGGATAGCATTATCCGTCTAAATATGCGAACTCTTCTGCACACTGGCCCTTTAGTTTTCAATTGCACCATGAATCAAATGTGAAAAGAGGATAAAGATGTTTTCAGATACTCAAGACCTCAGGAAAAGTTACGTCCTATATCTTCCTCCTCTGGAGAGTGCTGAAGACCACACTTCACCAAAGTGATGGAGTAAACCAAGATGTAGAAAGAATGGAGAAGCAGGACACAGGGACTCCCACACAAAAAAGAGGCAATGAAATCCTCAGGATGACGGTGACAGATCTCAGGATGAGAGCTTGTACCAGGTACTGATGACAAGCAGCTCATCAAGGAACACATCAGGAGAAACTTCTTTAGGAGGCAACATCAGTAGGCTATTTGATGGACTGAGGAGATCAGGAGCACATCTACACAACTGACAGCTACTTAGAGTTGAATCCGTAGTAAGTAAAGAAAACAAACATGAAATCAAGACAATTACTCAGCTCAGTTCAGTGACTCAAGTGTGTCCAACTCTTTGCTACCAAATGGACTGCAACACACCAGGCTTCCCTGTCCATCACTGATTCCTGGAGCTTGTGCAAACTCATATCCATCAAGTGATCAATGCCATTCAACCATCTCATCCTCTGTCATCCACTTCCCCTCGTGCCTTCAATCTTTCCCAGCATCAGGGTCTTTTCCAATGAGTCAGTTCTTTGCATCAGGTGGCCAAAGTATTGGAGCTTCAGCTTCAGCACTTCCAATAAATATTAAGGACTGATTTCCTTTAGAATTGACTGCTTGGATCTCCTTGCAGTCCAAGGGACTCTCAAGAGTCTTCTCCAACACCACAGTTCAAAAGCATCAATTTTTTGGCATTTAGCTTTCTTCATGGTCTAACTCTCATTTCTATACATAACTACCAGAAAAACCATAGCTTTGACTAGATGGAACTTCTTTGTTAGCAAAGTAATGTCTCTGCTTTTTAATATGCTATCTAGGTTGCTCATAGCTTTTCTTCCAATGAGCAAGCATCTTTTAATTTCAATGGCTGCAGTCACCATCTGCAGTGATTTTGGAGCTCAAGAAAATAAAGGTTGTCACTGTTTCCATTGTTTCCCCATCTATTTCCCATGAAGTGATGGGACTGGATGCCATGATCTTATTTTATTGAATGCTGAGTTTCAAGCCAGCTTTTTCACTCTCCTCTTTCACTTTCATCAAGAGGCTCTTTAGTTCCTCTTCGTTTTCTGCCATAATAGTGGTGCCATCTGCATATCTGAGGTTATTGATATTTCTCCTGGCAATCTTGATTCCAGCTTACGCTTTATCCAGTCCAGAATTTTTCATGTTGTACTCTGCATATAAGTTAAATAAGCAGGATGACAGTATACAGCCTTGACATACTCCTCTCCCAATTTGGAACCAGTCCATTATTCTATGTCGGGTTCTAACTTGCTTCTTGACATGTGTACAGATTTCTCAGGAGGCATGTCGGGTTCTCTGGTATTCCCATTTCTTTCAGGGTTTTCCACAGTTTTTTTTTTTTTTTTTTTTTTTTTTGTGATCCACACAGTCAAACGCTTTGGCATAGTCAATAAAGAAGAAGTAGATGTTTTTCTGGAACTCTCTTGGTTTTTTGATCATCCAATGGATGTTGGCAATTTGATCTCTGGTTCCTCTGCCTTTTCTAAATCCAGCTTGAACATCTGGAAGTTCTTGTTTCACGTACTGTTGAAGCCTCAGTTGGAGAATTTTGTGCCTTACTTTGCCATCGTGTGAGATGAGTGCAATTGTGCAGTCATTTGAACATTCTTTCGTATTGCCCTTCTTTGGGATTGGAATGGAAACTGACCTTTTCCAGTACTGTGGCCACTGCTGAGTTTTCCAAATTTGCTGGCATATTGAGTGCAGCACTTTAACAGCATTATCTTTATAGAACTTGAAATAGCTCAGCTGGAATTCCATCACCTATCTTTGTTTCTGTCTTTGTTTGTTGTTATGCTTCCGAAGGCCCACTTGACTTCGGACTCTAGGATGTCTGGCTCTAGGTGGGTGATCATACCATCATGGTTATCCATGGTTATCTGGATAACCAATTAGTAACTTTAGGGGAAGCAAAGTTGGACAGGAATTGAAAGGTAATCATAGGAAAATATTGCTAAGTGAAATACATTTTACAGTATATGTGTTATGCCATCATTTGTGATTTTCTGAAAAAGATGTACAAACACATTTATATACTCATGGACTCTCTCTGGAAAGTTAGTCAAGGACAGTCCTTTGAGAAAGAAACTAAGTGAATAGATTGAATGAGAGTGAGAAATTTTTTCACTCAAGTTCTTTTTGGATTTTTTGAGACTTTTGCTATGATCATGTATAACTTTTCAAACAAACAAGCAAATCAAATGACCTCTGAAGACAAAACAAAACAGTCACAGAATATAGAGTAGTGAGACATCATAGTCCCTGCAGAGAGATCATCTCCTTCAAAAAGCATGGTCACCCTAGCTACACAGTCTCACTAACAAGCTGAAGGAAAGCTCATATGCCCAGGTAGAAAAAATGTTAAATAATTCTTTTTTTTCCCTTTAATAGGAAACAGTTAAGAAAAAAGAGCCTGTAGTTTTCATTTATAAACAAAACTCACATTTAAAAATGTGAATGTTTCTTCCTTTAGTCTCCTATAAGCATTAAAAAAAAATTATCTATGCACATGAGTGGAAAATTTTAACTACCATAAAAATATCAGGTACTCACTAATGGGAAATAATATGAGAGGAAAAGTTGTAACCTTCTCAGCAAATATGCAGCATAAAAAATTTGATCATGAATCAACTCACAGTTTTTCCCTAATGAACGGATGACTTTTCTTACTAATTCTTCTGCAGCTCAGTCTCCTCATCAGAACAACAAAATATCATGGAAATAATATTTGCTCTAATTGTAGCTTGTATTTATTAATGCCTTTCCTTTTTAAAATGAACCCTTTTTACATTTATCATGTGGTCCTCAGCAATGCTGAGTGAAGCAAGATAGCTGTTATTCCTGTTGTTTAAAATAAGGCAAAAGAAATTGAGTGTCCCTGAATTTGTCTTGATCAAGCTGACCCCGCTGATCAATACTGAAGTCAGACCTGGAATCCAGATGTTCTAATGCCTGCTCCAGGTTCTCTCTCCTGTCTTGCTGCCACTTGCTACCAATCCCACTAGGTCACTTGACTCTCAAGGGGATAATGGTCATAATGGCCCAAGAGGAGGGCAGAACAACATGCAATAAAATATTATTACAGCCCAACTCTAAAGAAGCAACTTACCACAACACTAATCAGTAAACCAAATGTAATGGCTCACCCTATCCACTTCAAAGAAATGCTGTAAATGTAATTAACCTTTCTAAATCTATCAAGGGGAAGAGCTTCTTAGAGATTATTTTTTAATGTGCCTGCCTTCAAGATGCAGATAAAGGCAGAAGTATATGTGAATTACCCTGTGCGAAGTACAGGCCAGAGGCAGAAAATGTGAAATTGGGTTTTTCTGCTTCTTCCACCCCATTGCAGTCAGTACAGAAACTCTCGACCCTCCGCACCACCTGCAGGCATCCCGCAGGTCTCTTCTCCTTCAAACAGCTAGAAAGTTCTAAGTGGAGCAGCAGGTGGGTGTGGCTTTTAGTAATGAAGACATAGTGGATAATTCAGAACCAGAAGACTTGTGAAAGACATAAAAACAAACCACAAAAGAGAAAAGCAAACAGAACTTTAAAATATGAAGCAATTACAGTCTCCAATGATGCGGGAATCATTTTGAGGGATCATGGTGCCAATGTTGTTTTTCATGCATCAAATATTATATATACGGAAGAGGGTGATCAGGATTCACATTTCCCTTTCTCATTTCTCCTGTAGTTCCAGAAGAGAAGAGAGGCTAAATGACACTTCTTACTCTAAACATAACCTGAACACATGCTGGTTGTTGTGTGTTTGTTGCAAAAACACTACTGAGCTCCTAGTATACTGTGGTCAACATTGTTTACAATTTCAATTAAATCAAGTATCAAATATTACATAGAAACTCTTCTGTGCATTGAAATCTACACATCCCAGAGCTAAACCACATACCAAAACCTTGTTAACCCTAGATTTCAGTCAGACCACTGCTTAAATGATACACTCTTTTTATCAAAGGGGGGATCACATTGGGATCATGTATAATTATGTTTAAAAAATTTCAGGCTAAAAATCAAGTCAAAAGTACTCCAGACACCACCACACACGGTCCCCCTCCAGACTTCATCTCAATGCTTTCAAACTGCCATACTGGAGAAGACTCTTGAGAGTCCCTTGGACAGCAAAGAGATCAAATAAGTCAATCCTAAAGGAACAACCCTGAATACTCATTGGAAGGACTGATGCTGAAGCTGAAGCTCCAACACTTTGGCCACCTGATGTGAAGAACTGACTCACTGGAAAGACTCTGACACTGGGAAAGACTGAGGGCAGGAGAAGAAGGGGGCGACAGAGGACGAGATGGTTGTGACACCACTGAATCAGTGCACATGAGTTTGAGCAAATTCAGGGAGATTATAAGGGACAGGGAAGCCTGGCGTGCTGCAGTTCATGGGGTCACAAAGAGTCGGACACAACTCAGCTATTGAACAACAACAAAGAACAACCAGAGTGTAAATCTTACTGATTCCTTTAAAACAGACTTTCCAGGTGATTGTTAACTACAGTAAAGTTTGATAACCAGTAAGCTTTGGGGCCCCTGTTTGAGTAATACAATCCATAATGCTTACTGAGGACTCTGAACTTGGCTTTCACCTGCATAATTCATTCACTTTTTAAACCAGAAACTATTGTGTTATTTCTACATCATACCTTATTCCAGATAACACAGTATGATATTGAGCAAAACACACATGGCTCTTGCCCCTCACCAAGGCATATAAATTCTATTGAATCCCAGGGTTCATGACATTATCCTGAAAAGTCTGGGCAGCCACCACAAACAATGGGTATCAAACATCACCCGAGAAACGTGTTAAACATCATGCATATTTAGCAGCTCTGTAATGGATTATAGGAATCTACCTAATTAATACATTTCCCAGGTGATTACAACCACACTTTGAGAAACCCTAGTCTGGAGAGTTGAAATATAGAATATATGATTTGTTGTATATGTTTAGGCTTAAGTTAACATATTATACAAGGTCTCAGGTTACATTTTTTAAAAAGCAGATATATCTGCCCAACATTTTCCTTCCAATTTTTTGAGCCATTAGTTTTTATGAGTTGTATTTATAATTATGTGTGTTTAATAACTCAGCAAGTATTCAGCAAGCACTATTGAACACCTACTATGTGTCTTATTCCCTCATGGGCACTGCTAAAACCAAGATGGAAAGGTTCTGTCTCTTCCTACATGGAGCTTACGGAGAAGAAAGCTTGTCAGCTGTCACTCTCCACAAGTGTCTTAGTAGCTATTGAGTTGGCCAAAAAATTCACTCAAGTTTTTCCACAGCATCTTACAGAAAACCCTGAATGAACTTACTGGCTGATATTATAGACAAAAGTGAGTTGGGAACAAGAGGAAAAATGATTGGTTGTGCCTGGAGAATCTTCAAGGTGTGCACAGAAGAAGTGCCACGGAGGCAGGAAGTGACACGGAGGCAGGAAGTGATATGGAGGCAGGAAGTGACACGGAGGCAGGAGGTGATATGGAGGCAGGAAGTGACACGGAGGCAGGAGGTGATATGGAGGCAGGAAGTGACATGGAGGCAGGAGGTGATATGGAGGCAAGGCTTAAAGAATCCTACCAGAGAAATAGAGGACTAGAGGATATGCCAGGCATTGTGTGGAGTGTTTAATGAACATGATTCCATTAATTTTCACAATATCCTTATAGGTAAATGCTTTCTCTATCACGATTTTATAGCAGAGGAACCTGTAGCCAGAAGGGTCCGTGACTTGCTCCAGATCCCAGGCATAGTGAGCAACTGAGCTGTCACATCCAGGCTGTGGGCCACCAGAGCCTGTAGACGCAGATACTCTGTCCCATCATGGATGGAGGGAGCCCCGTGGAGAAGAGCCCAGAGGCATGGGAGACCTCGCCATGTTCAGGGATCTCAAACAGCACACGGTCCCAGGGCAGAATGTATGTGGAAGGAGGAGGAGATAAGAGCAGAAGTGTAGGTAGGATTTTGATTGAACAAGACACACCTGAAGACTGGTGTCCTTACTTTACACTCTGTTCTTCACATTTATATTTTCAGAATTCAGTACAAGAATCCATTCGTGTAGGCAGAAAGAACTACTACAGTTGGTCCTCATTATTTGAAAATTCCGCATTTGTGATACATCAACTCACTAAAATATATTTATAACCCCCAATCAATACTGGCAGTTTTGGCATGGCCATGTGCGGACGTGCACGTGTACAGAGTAGTGAAAACTTTAAGTGGTCCCGTACGCCACCCCACCCCTCCCCAACAGCAACAAGAGGAACACCCACAGGAGCAAGAGGTTTCGGCTCTCATTATATAAGCAAGTATCCTTTTTGCAATCTATTTAGTGCCACTGTTCTCACATGTTTGTGCTTTTGGTTGGTGATGCTGCTTTCTAATCTGTCCTCCAAGCAGAGTGCTGAAGGGCTCTCTGGTATTCCTAAAAGCAAGAAGGCTGGGATGCACATGATAGTGAAAACACATGGGTCAAATAAGCTTCTTCAGGCATGAGTTACAGTGCTGTTGGCCATGAGTTCAATGTTAATTAAATGTAAGTTATAACATTATATATTAAAATACATAGTATATATTATGGGATATATTATCTGTTATAATTATTAACTGGGCTTCCCGGTGGCTCAGATGATAAAAAAATCTGCCTGCAACATGGGAGACCCAGGTTCGATTCCTGGGTTGGGAAGATCCCCTGGAGGAGGGCATGGTAACCCATTCCAGTATTCTTGCCTGGAGAATCCCATGAACAGAGGAACTTGGCTAGCTACAGTCCATGTGGTCGTGAAGAGTCAGACATGACCGAGCTAACACACACACATAATTATTAATCACACTATATTATATACCATCATATAGACATTATTCAATTTTGAACTCAGGGCCAACAGCACTATAACTCAGTCCTGAATGAATCTGACCTAGCACTTGTGTATAGTCTAACACACGTGTATGTGTGTATGCTCAGTCACTAAATCGTGTCTGACTCCTTTATGACCCCTGGACTGTAGCTCTCAAGGCTCCTCTCTTCATGGAATTTTCCAGGCAAGAACACTGGAGTGGGTTGTCATTTCCTTCCCCAGGGGATCTTCCCGACCCAGGGATTGAACCCACATCTACCTGGCATGTGAATTCTTTACCACTGAGCCCCCAGGGACCCCATTTAACACACACACACACACACACACAATAAGGTTTCTTAAAACAGAAACCCACATAAAAAGAAAGTTACATATTGATCAGCTCATAAAAATGTGATCAGAGGTTTGTAGGAATCCAACTTTGTGTTTTGCTGAAAGATGATGATTCAATATTTGCTAATTCAGCATTCACAGTGAGTGTATAGAATATAATTACCACAAATAACAAGAATAGTCTGTATTTGTATTTTCAGAAGGGAAATGAAATTAAGAATAATGTAAAAACTTTACTATATTGAACACTTGCTCAGATACCATGTCAGGGGCCTTATGTTTATTAACTAATTTTTATGACAACTCTGTGAAGAAGGTATTATTATTGCTATTCTATAGAAGAGGAAACAAAGACACAAAGCAAACAGTTATCTCTTCAGGATGATACAGCTGATTAAGTGATAGAATCTGAAACTAGGTGTGACCTCAAAGCCCAGCTGATTGTATAAATACTTTCCCCATTCTATCTCCAGAATTAAAGAAGTTCCACTATTACATGTTCTCTAATTAAAGCCATTCTGAATAAGGATTTTATTTGTTGGGTCACTAGTGTTACCTTCACCACCTTTCTACATGCTATTAATAAGTTGGTCCTTTGATTTGGGCCCCTATAGTCTTCAATTCCAGATGGCTGGGTCAGACAAGGCACGGTAGATCTTCCACGTAAATGACCTTGGGACCCTCTACACTATTTATGCAGCTTCCTAAAAACCTATGAGATGGGAACACCAGACCACCTGACCTGCCTCTTGAGAAACCTATATGCAGGTCAGGAAGCAACAGTTAGAACTGAACATGGAACAACAGACTGGTTCCGAATAGAAAAACGAGTACGTCAAGGCTGTATATTATCACCCTGCTTATTTAACTTCTATGCAGAGTGCATCATGAGAAACGCTGGGCTGGAAGAAGCAAAAGCTGGAATCAAGATTGCCGGGAGAAATATCAATCACCTCAGATATGCAGGTGACACCACCCTTACGGCAGAAAGTGAAGAACTAAAAAGCCTCTTGATGAAAGTGAAAGAGGAGAGTGAAAAAGTTGGCTTAAAACTCAACATTCAGAAAACGAAGATCATGGCATCCAGTCCCATCACTTCATGGGAAATAGATGGCTGACCAGTGGAAACAGTGGCTGACTTAATTTTTTCGGACTCCAAAATCACTGCAGATGGTGATTGCAGCAATGAAATTAAAAGATGCTTATTCCTTGGAAGGAAAGTTACGACCAACCTAGACAGAATATTAAAAAGCAGAGACATTATTTTGCCAACAGTGGTCATGTATGGATGTGAGAGTTGGACTATAAACAAAGCTGAGCACTGAAGAATTGATGCTTGAATGGTGGTGTTGGAGAAGACTCTTGAGAGTCCCTTGAATTGCAAGGAGATCCAACCAGTCCATCCTAAAGGAAATCAGTCCTGGGTGTTCACTGGAAAGACTGATGTTGAAGCTGAAACCCCAATACTTTGGCCACCTGATGCAAAGAGCTGACTCATTTGAAAAGACCCTGATGCAGGGAAAGATTGAGGGCAGGAGGAGAAGGGGATGACAGAGGATGAGATGGTTGGATAGCATCACTGACTCAATGGACATGGGTTTGGGTGGACTCCAGGAGTTGGTGATGGACAGGGAGGCCTGGCGTGCTGTGATTCACGGGGTCACAAAGAGTCAGACACGACAGAGCAACTGAACTGAACTGAGAAACCTATAGTTATTTAAAAATTAGGAGTTTTTGAAAATGACTTTTAAAACCCCCTCCAAATCTGAAATTCCATGATTTCCTGAGCTAATTTTCCTGATGCTTAACATAGGATGCAGGCTTCCCTGGTGGCTCAGTGGTAAAGAATCTGCCCACCAGCGCAGAAGATGTGGGTTTAATCCCTGGGTCCATCAGGAAGATCCTCTGGAGAAGGAAATGACAACTCACTCTAGTATTCTTGCCTGGGAAATCCCAAGAACAGAGGAGTCCAGTGGGCTACGGTCCACGGGGTCGCAAAAGAGTCGGACATAACTGAGCAGTTAAACAACAATAATAAACACAGGATGATAAACTTGTGGATGTTAAAGCGATTCCAGAGGACCAGAGCAATGACAGACATACATCAGCTCTGTGCTGGTGCCTAGGAAGGTCAAATTTCTAAGTGGTGATATCCCCCAAAGTCTGGGGCTATTTAAAGACAATGTACCTACACAGATACTACATAGATATTGTAAGGACACTTTCAGAAGAAGGCCAAGTTAGTAAAACAGAAGACTGTCTTGTAGAAGACTTCAACAATATTACCACAGCAAGTGTGACTTGCCTTAAAATAGCTTAAACTGTCTTTGTAGAATTAACAGAGCATAAAAACACACCTTAACATCCAAAGTTACTATAAAACAATATACTTGGGAAGCAATTCAAACACACTAAATTCTAAAACAAAACAAAACAACCTGCATGACCTCTTCCTCATTGACATACCATATAAAGAGATACATATTTAGTAAGTCTAGACTACTCATCTCATACATCTCTCTACTCATACAGTGTCCACAATATGGACAATTTAGAGATGTCTTCATTCTCAGGACATAAATTTTTAGCCAATTTAAATAGATTGAAACAATTACATTGTTTAGGACCCAAAAAAATGTAGTTAGTGAAAAACTAGTGCATAAATTCCAGCCTAAGTAAAAAGAAAACAAAGCACGTGAAGCTACTCAGGCATTCCCTTTCTTGATGACTCATGAAAGCTAGTGGCTAAGTATTGCAGGTAATATAGTAAATGTTCTTTTTTTAAAAAAATGTTCTTTTTAAAAATCACAGAAATAGCTGCCAGTTTACTATATGGACAGCCATAATATAATGGAATTAGTTTGGGGAAATCACATATCTAGCAGGATATGAAGGTCATTCTTGCAATGTATAAAACTGTCAACCAAGTATATTCAGTGGGAAGTCTCCATTGAAGGTTGGTTTGATCAAGTTTCAGTCATGTTTGTGTTCCTCCTGCTGAATCTGTGATCAAGTATTTATAGTCTCAAAAGACTCAAAAATTTTTAATCTATGCCAGTGATGTCACATTGACATTTCAAAAGGTGCAAAATCTAACAAATGTCACCAAAGAAATGTCACCAGTTGCCCATATAGACAAGCACCACAGAATGACATATTCCCAGTTATATTTATCTTTTCTTATTTATTACATTTGTCTATATATTTATCAATATTAATTCAGTCAAAAAGTTTGTATTTTACTTTCTGGTTTGAATCACATTGCCCTCTGAAGTCAAATGCGTTTTTTTCAAACTTTCATCATCCAAGCAATTGACTCTTACAGATCCAACCTAAGCCTTTTCTTAGAAATTATTTGTAAGATGAAGCTAAGTATAATGCTAGCATGATTAGAAATATTGAAGATATTTGATTTTCAGACTGCTTATGAGGCTTCTTTGATTTAAAGTGAAAGCTGAAAGTATATACATAATGTATTTTATATTGAGGAATTTTCTTCAAACAAGGGCTATTGATTATGTATTTCTTCAAAACAGTATTTAGGCTTTGTCCATACACAGAGGTACAGAAAACTTTCTGTGATAAGCTTGAAGCTACATCCATTAAAGAAATAATTGATAAGCTGGAATTCAATGAAACTAACACCTACTGCTCTTCAGAAGACTATGTCAGGAGAATGAGAAGACTGAGAAAAGATATTTGCAAAAAAACAAACAAACAAACATATGAAGGACTGTTATTGAAAATGTACCCCCAAAACTTTTAATCCTCAACAATAAGAAAACAACCAACCCAACTAAAAACTAAAAATTTAAAACAAGGCAAGTATCTTGAAAAAAATATATATAGGTGGCAAGTGAGTATATGAAAAAATACTCTACATCACGTCATCAGAAATGCAAATTAAAATGACAAGATAACCACTACATACTTATTAAAATTATCAAAATCCAGAATACTGACAATATTAAAAGCCAATCAAGATATGGAGCAAGAGGAACTCTCATTACTGGTGGAAATGCAAAACAGCATAGTCACTTTGGAAAATACTTAGTTTCTTACAAAACTAAACATACTCTTACCATATGATCCTACAATTGTGCTCCTTGGTATTTACCCAAAGGAGATGGAAACATATCGACACAACATCTATGCAGGGATGTTTCTACCATATTATTCATAATTGCCAAAAGTCGGAAGCAACCATATTTCCTTCAGCAGGTGGTACATACAAATAATGGAGTAGCATTTGGTGCTAAGAAAACAAATGAACTATCAAATCATGAAAAGACATAGAGGGAATTTAAGTGCATATTTAAATGCATAAATAAAGGAAGCCAATGTGAAAAGACTACATCCTGTATGGTTTCAACTATATGATACTCTGGAAAAGGCAAAACTATGATGACAGTGAAAGGATCAGTATTTTCCAAGGATGGGAAGTTGGGTGGGTGAAGATGGCTAGACAAGGCACAGGGTATTTTTGGAGCAATGACTATACTCTGTATGATAACATAATGATAGATACACGTCAATACACATTTGTCCATGCCCTTAGAAAGTAAAACATCAAGTGAACTTTAATGTAAACTATAAACTTTGGAGAGGTATGATGTGTCATTGACACAATGTGTCAATCTGTCATTGTCATTGAAATTCGTCAGTTTCAACAAAGACACCACACTGGTAGAGGATGTTGGTAATAGAGGAGGCTATGCATGCATGGGAGAAGGGGTTCTACGTAAAAATCTCTGTACCATCTCTTCAACTTTGCTATGAGCCTAAAACTGCTCTAAAAAAAAGTAATATCTTACAAAAATTGAAAGCTACTTTTGAAAACAAAGATATTCTAACTTATAAACATAAAATTGGAGTTGTACCCTCAGTAGTAATTGAGCCACCTGAAAGCATGAGTTAACCATGCTGACCATAAATATATACAATGTAAAGTAAGCAGATGATTTCCTTGATTCTGCTTTCAAAAATCAGGAAATAATATAGTTATCTGAATTATCATAGTC
This sequence comes from Oreotragus oreotragus, assembly GCA_006410675.1. NCBI lineage: Eukaryota > Metazoa > Chordata > Mammalia > Artiodactyla > Bovidae > Oreotragus > Oreotragus oreotragus. The sequence continues at coordinate 51,408 of SJYX01000975.1, forward strand.
ATTGTAGCCATGGTTATCAGGACATACTGGTTACATTTTCCTTAAAAACAAACTCAAAATGAATTATCTGCCTGCAATACTGTTCTTAAACTTTTTCTGTTCTCTATTACCACAGCCACAACTCCCCTACCGCTAAGACTGTGAGACATCACTTGATATTTATACTTTCCCATTTTATTAAAACTGTCATCGCTGTCAAGTCTAATTTCTTTTTGGCACAGCTCAATTTCTTTTTCGACCCTGAGCCTGGCAGGCCCTGTTAATTTGAATGTTCAAGTTCTGTTACACTATTCTGTGTATTGACTTTTATCACACTATGAAAGGATTGCACACAAAATAAAATGCCTTGCTGGGCTCCACAGGACGTGGGACTCACCCCTCTAACCTCATCACGTCCCCTACCCCCCGTCCTCTCTAAGCTCTGTCCACATGCCCTTGGACTGTTTATTATGTTGCTTATTGACCTTGACAAGGTCTTTCCTGCCTGTCAGCCTCTGTTTGTTACTCCCTCACCACAATGCTCTGACCTCAGATCTTTACCTGGGTGAGACCTTATATGTCAGTTTTCAAGGATGATTATCACCTCCCCAGAGAGTCTTCCTAGCCAACCAAACGCAGTCAATCTCCCATGTCCCCTTCCCCAAGCAAATTTCTGCCAGATCACCTGGCTTCATTTACCTCTCTGGATTTGACATCATATAAAGTGATACTGCTCATTGGTTAGTCTGCTTTTGATGTAACCCAACTATATTATACTGCAGTTAGAGGAAGAATGTCAAGTCCCAGTTCTGTCTTTGACATGGAATAACCCAGGGGAAATACACAAATAGGATGAACCCTGCACAAACTTCAGTATCCCCTGTAATATGAAAATGTATTACTTTTTAAAGAAATAATTGCACTGTGTTATAGGCTACAGGAATGTTGTTGAAAAGCTGCATGTGATTGGGGTTTTTTATTCTGGGTTTCTTTAGAAATCAAATTAATTTTCAACTTCATTTGATGGGAAACTAAGGAACATTATTGCAGCTTCACATATTAGTCACTTTTTCTTAAATTTTGATTTTCTTTTATAATTAAAATAAAACATATTATTTGCAGACAATTTAGACAATACAAAAAAAGTATAAAGAAGGTAATTAAGATAAACAGCATCTTATCACAGAAAACATCCTGGTAGTATTTTCATTTGGTCTTTTATTCTATGCACATAAACATGTAAATTCATTATGAATGCAAAGCCCTATAGTGTATGCAATTTAGATCTTGACTTTTTAACATTTCATTATATCTTCCTATGTCATAACATATTTCCTAAAATAAAGTATTTAAGAGCTATAATGGTATTCCATCATGTATGCCATACGTCATTTAGCTAAGCCTTTAGCATTGAGCATTTATGTTACTGACAAAATTTTGATTATAAATAAAAGTGTGATGAATATCATCATATAAACTCATATTTTTAAATCAGATAAAATTTAGACCAAATGTTTCTCCAAATGGACCTGTCTGTTCAAAAACACACAGCTGACATTTTCATTAAGCTAAATCTAGGCTAGTGCTCTTTAAAATAGTAGCTGATAGCAAAAATCAAATGATGACTCGAGAAAGTAACTTAGGCAAAAGACTATTTCTCTTCATTATGCATATTAATTAAACAAAATTATTTGTCCTTGCCTGGACATATAGCAGAGAAGACCTACAGCATTGTAGAGAAAAGATAACTACATGATGGACATATGTGACATTCCCAAGCTTCTCTTAGATTGAGAAGGGGAAATTGGTAGTTAGAGCTGTGTCTTGGTTAAAACAACTACAGAAAGATCAAGGAAGAGAAAAGAGGTTGGACGACATTGTCGTACACTCTGTCATATCGTCAAAAGGCATGAACCTTGGTTAGATTCATGGATACATTATTTCTAGAGATTTGATCTTGGGTTGGTTACCTATACTCTGATATTTTGACTAAGGGAAATGTAGATAATGCCTATTTCACAGACTTCTTTTAAGGATTAAATATGACAAACTAAGTCAGTATGCAACATACTAGATGATAAATATTTAGCTAAAAGAAGGCAATGAATCTCACATACTACCAACCAAGTGATCGCAACAAAACTCTCAGGCTATAATCAAATGCACACAAATGTCAGAGAGCAGAGAAGAGTATAAACAATCAAAGATGAGAAAGGAGGTAAAAGCTTGAAGGGGTGGGGAAGGGTCAGGGAAGAAAACTAAGGTGAAACAAATACTAATCTGGGGAAGCTGAAAGCATGGGTCAGGCAGGCAGAGCTGACCAAGGAAACGTACCTGAGCAGTTAAGACCACACTTGGCATAGAGCAGGGGTCCTCAACCTCTGGGATCTAATGCCTGATCATCTGGAGCTGATATGTGATAATAGACATAAAATGCACAATAAATGTATTGCTCTTGAATCATCCCAAAACTATCCCCCTACCCCGTCCATGAAAGACTGTCTTCTATGAAACCAGCTGTTGTTTAGTCGTTAAGTCGTGTCCGACTCTTTGCAACCACATGGGCTATAGCCCACCAGGCTCCTCTGTCCATGAATTTTCCAGGCAAGAATACTGGAGTGGGTTGCCAATTCCTTCTCCAGGGGATCTTCCCAACATAGGGATGGAACCTGTAGCTCCTGCACTGGCAGACGGATTCTTTATCACTGAGCCACCTGGAAAGCCCCATGAAATCAGTCTCTGGTGCCAAAAAGGTTGGGGACCACTGGGTTATAGAGTGTCATAAATTATATGAGCAGCTGATAGCTGGTCAGGGCTAGCGCAGGTCTTGATGATAAGTCAGGCACCTGGTGGAGTTGGGAGTGATGGGACAAGTCTTAAACATGTTAGACACTTTATTCATTGGTGCCCTAAACACAGTGCAGATAAAGAAACGCTGCAGTTAGAAAGTTAGAATGTAGCCAGGAGCAAGTAATAGAAAATTCAGTTAAGGAAATTAAGACAGAAACATGCTTGTTTACTTAACAAAAAGTCCAGCGGCAGATGTGGTTAGTTTAGGAACTCACTGTCATCATTATAAACCCAGTTGCTTTTCATCCTTTCAGAAAGCCATCGCCTTTATGCCAACAGGGCTTTCCCAGTGGCTCAGTGGTAAAGAATCTGTCTGCAATGCAGGAGACACAGGAGGCCCAGCTTCAATCCCTGGGTCAGGAAGATCCCTTGGAGGAGGAAATGGTAACCCAAACCTACTCCAGCATTCTTGACTGGGAAATCCTATGGACAGAGAAGCCTGGAAGGCTACCATCTATGGTGGTCCCAAAGAGTCAGACACAGTGAGAACACACAGAGAACATAGTCTATGCCAATAATGTCTTTCTACTCAGTCACAAGTTGCCTGGGCAACAACTCCAAATGGCACAGACAACATCCCAAAGTGGAACCAAAAAGGGTGGTGGAGGAAAAAGATTTGTTCCTTCTGGTCTTCTCTCCTATTAAAGAGAACACTCTGGAGGGGCCCCCACAAACCTCCAATTATGTGGCCATGCCTTGAACTCTGGTCCCATGCACACTTCTAGGTGATCACTAGCCAAGAAGAAGGTGGTTGCAGTCTGCCCATGGAGATACTTCAAAGGGAAACAAANAGATGTGTATAAGAGACAGGCCCTATAGTGTATGCAATTTAGATCTTGACTTTTTAACATTTCATTATATCTTCCTATGTCATAACATATTTCCTAAAATAAAGTATTTAAGAGCTATAATGGTATTCCATCATGTATGCCATACGTCATTTAGCTAAGCCTTTAGCATTGAGCATTTATGTTACTGACAAAATTTTGATTATAAATAAAAGTGTGATGAATATCATCATATAAACTCATATTTTTAAATCAGATAAAATTTAGACCAAATGTTTCTCCAAATGGACCTGTCTGTTCAAAAACACACAGCTGACATTTTCATTAAGCTAAATCTAGGCTAGTGCTCTTTAAAATAGTAGCTGATAGCAAAAATCAAATGATGACTCGAGAAAGTAACTTAGGCAAAAGACTATTTCTCTTCATTATGCATATTAATTAAACAAAATTATTTGTCCTTGCCTGGACATATAGCAGAGAAGACCTACAGCATTGTAGAGAAAAGATAACTACGTGATGGACATATGTGACATTCCCAAGCTTCTCTTAGATTGAGAAGGGGAAATTGGTAGTTAGAGCTGTGTCTTGGTTAAAACAACTACAGAAAGATCAAGGAAGAGAAAAGAGGTTGGACGACATTGTCGTACACTCTGTCATATCGTCAAAAGGCATGAACCTTGGTTAGATTCATGGATACATTATTTCTAGAGATTTGATCTTGGGTTGGTTACCTATACTCTGATATTTTGACTAAGGGAAATGTAGATAATGCCTATTTCACAGACTTCTTTTAAGGATTAAATATGACAAACTAAGTCAGTATGCAACATACTAGATGATAAATATTTAGCTAAAAGAAGGCAATGAATCTCACATACTACCAACCAAGTGATCGCAACAAAACTCTCAGGCTATAATCAAATGCACACAAATGTCAGAGAGCAGAGAAGAGTATAAACAATCAAAGATGAGAAAGGAGGTAAAAGCTTGAAGGGGTGGGGAAGGGTCAGGGAAGAAAACTAAGGTGAAACAAATACTAATCTGGGGAAGCTGAAAGCATGGGTCAGGCAGGCAGAGCTGACCAAGGAAACGTACCTGAGCAGTTAAGACCACACTTGGCATAGAGCAGGGGTCCTCAACCTCTGGGATCTAATGCCTGATCATCTGAGATGGAGCTGATATGGTGATAATAGACATAAAATGCACAATAAATGTACTGCTCTTGAATCATCCCAAAACTAGCCCCCTACCCCATCCATGAAAGACTGTCTTCTATGAAACCAGCTGTTGTTTAGTCGTTAAGTCGTGTCCGACTCTTTGCAACCACATGGGCTATAGCCCACCAGGCTCCTCTGTCCATGAATTTTCCAGGCAAGAATACTGGAGTGGGTTGCCAATTCCTTCTCCAGGGGATCTTCCCAACATAGGGATGGAACCTGTAGCTCCTGCACTGGCAGACGGATTCTTTATCACTGAGCCACCTGGAAAGCCCCATGAAATCAGTCTCTGGTGCCAAAAAGGTTGGGGACCACTGGGTTATAGAGTGTCATAAATTATATGAGCAGCTGATAGCTGATCAGGGCTAGCGCAGGTCTTGATGATAAGTCAGGCACCTGGTGGAGTTGGGAGTGATGGGACAAGTCTTAAACATGTTAGACACTTTATTCATTGGTGCCCTAAACACAGTGCAGATAAAGAAACGCTGCAGTTAGAAAGTTAGAATGTAGCCAGGAGCAAGTAATAGAAAANGATAGCTGGTCAGGGCTAGCGCAGGTCTTGATGATAAGTCAGGCACCTGGTGGAGTTGGGAGTGATGGGACAAGTCTTAAACATGTTAGACACTTTATTCATTGGTGCCCTAAACACAGTGCAGATAAAGAAACGCTGCAGTTAGAAAGTTAGAATGTAGCCAGGAGCAAGTAATAGAAAATTCAGTTAAGGAAATTAAGACAGAAACATGCTTGTTTACTTAACAAAAAGTCCAGCGGCAGATGTGGTTAGTTTAGGAACTCACTGTCATCATTATAAACCCAGTTGCTTTTCATCCTTTCAGAAAGCCATCGCCTTTATGCCAACAGGGCTTTCCCAGTGGCTCAGTGGTAAAGAATCTGTCTGCAATGCAGGAGACACAGGAGGCCCAGCTTCAATCCCTGGGTCAGGAAGATCCCTTGGAGGAGGAAATGGTAACCCAAACCTACTCCAGCATTCTTGACTGGGAAATCCTATGGACAGAGAAGCCTGGAAGGCTACCATCTATGGTGGTCCCAAAGAGTCAGACACAGTGAGAACACACAGAGAACATAGTCTATGCCAATAATGTCTTCCTACTCAGTCACAAGTTGCCTGGGCAACAGCTCCAAATGGCACAGACAACATCCCAAAGTGGAACCAAAAAGGGTGGTGGAGGAAAAAGATTTGTTCCTTCTGGTCTTCTCTCCTATTAAAGAGAACACTCTGGAGGGGCCCCCACAAACCTCCAATTATGTGGCCGTACCTTGAACTCTGGTCCCATGCACACTTCTAGGTGATCACTAGCCAAGAAGAAGGTGGTTGCAGTCTGCCCATGGAGATACTTCAAAGGGAAACAAAACTGGAGCTCATGAAGGAAGTTGACTCGAGCCATAGGGAAGCCACAAAAGTGAGCCACAGGTTATAGGAAGAAGGAGAGGACACTGACTTATGTCGGATGACCCAGGTATTGGCCCTGTCTCTGTCCAAACCTCTGCTTGGGTATACTGATGATCTTTAAGGCAATGTCCAATTTTCCGTAGAGTGGAAATACTACTACTCTCACAAGGGTTTATCACTATTATGAGGATTAAATGAGATAACACATATGACAATGCTTTGCAACCAGTCACGAGAAGGAGTCCAGATATGACTTTGGTTGAATGCCAGCAAGGCATTAGCTGTGAACTTAGGCCATCTGTAAGTAAGTGAAGCCTTCTTCAAGAGGAAAGTCACCATGTGGGATCTTTATTGTTATTACCGCTTTTAGAAAGTTGGCAGACAAACCATTGTAATTGGTGATATACACTAAATAGCAAATTGGATGGCTTGGAGATTTGAAAAAACACACTTAGAAGGTATAACACATAAAACTGTCTGCAGTGTATTGGACTGAGTGGAAGCCACTTTAAATATTCTGTGAAAGAAAAGTCTTGACCACACTCTGGCAGGAAAATAACTTGTTGAAATCTCCGCAGAAGCAATTTTCAATTTATTAGAATTCTGAATATTACATGCTTGAGTTATCCCTGGAACAAAACCTCCATGCATGAATAAACAGATAAATGCAAGGGAGACAAACCAGATGTTTTTTTCTAACCCGTTCACTCACAGGAATCAGCTAACAGCCCTGAGAAAGTGACTGTTACCTCTTTGGCCCGATAAATCAACCCAGCCTCCTGGCAGTGACAAGCGAGGAGACATGCAACAGCCAGAGAGGGATGTAAGCATCTGATCTGACTTAGAGTTTGCAACAGCCTCTATCATTGTGCCCAGGCTGTACTGAGTTCTATGTCACACTATCATGGCTGCCTGGAAATGGCTCTGTGAATCATATACATGCTGGGTCAGGAATCAGAACTTTTCAGGTCAGGGAGACTTGGTCATAACTGAGGGTCAACAGGCTGTCGGGGTCTCCCTTCTGCTATGTGCAGAATGAGGAGCATAATTGGGGTGTCATGATGAGCCCCATACCTTCTGTGTCCATCGAGCTATAGACACACGAGGAAAAGGTGCAAATGGATGGCCCAGACTGGCCTTCTTCTAACCACCTCCATGTTCCCAGCTTTCTCCCTGACTTGTATTCATGTGTAGTCTTCCAGCTAAATGTCACCAGGTTTAAATAACTTGACCACATCCTCTTTCTCATCTAGCTATTATGTGTGCATGCTCAGTCACTCAGTCAAGTCCATCTCTTTGCAACCTCATGGACTGCAGCCCACCAGGCTCCTCTGTCCATGGGATTTTTCAGGCAAGAATACTGGAGAGGGTTGCCATTTCCTCCTCCAGGGGATCTTCCTGACCCAGGAATGGAACCCACACCTCCTGCATTGGCAGGTGAATTCTTTACCACTGAGCCACCTGGGAAGACTTCCTGTCTACTATGTCTCTTCTACAATTGCTTCTCCTTTCTGAATACGCTTTCAGAATAGCCTCGCCTGAAAATGCTGCAGTAATGAAGGCCAAGAGGTATTAATAATTGTTTCTGTCCAATTAGCTATTATTTATGCCAGGTACGAGCTAGAAATGGAGTAAGAGGTAGGAAAAATGAAGCAATTATGTTGGGAAAGAATGTAGGAATAAAAGTGAATCAACAGGAAGATACAGAAGAAGGAACAAGGGCGACGTTCTGTTTAGTTTAACAAATATTTTACAGAGTGTCCAGTACATGCAGATACAGGGCGAAGGTGTGGAAATTAAGCAGCAAATAAGAAATTGGGAAGTGTGATGACCTAGTGGAGGTGGTAGATATGTTCATGTTTTTACTTTAAAATGAAAAAGTAAAAGAGAGATATACATTTGGGATGACGTGGGGCACTGAAATACAATCCAGGAGCTGAGAGAAGATGCTGTATAGGACACAGTGCCTGAGCTAAGTCTTAGAGGATGAGTAAGACAGTCAAAATGGGGCAGATATTTCAAGCAAAGGGACTAAGGTGAAGAATGACATGAAATGAAGGAAACTGGTGATGCAGAAAGAGGGGTCATAAGGTCAGAGACTTTCCTATGGTCAAAAACAATCAATGATGAAAATCATGATACAATGTATATTTTATAACAACACTTAAATTACAATCCATTAGCTCATCTTTCAGAGAAGGCAATGGCACCCCACTCCAGTTCTCTTGCCTGGAAAATCCCATGGATGGAGGAGCCTGGTAGGCTGCAGTCCATGGGGTCGTGAAGAGTTGGACACGACTGAGCAACTTCATTTTCATTTTTCACTTTCATGCACTGGAGAAGGAAATGGCAACCCACTCCAGTGTTCTGGCTTGGAGAATCCCAGGGTTGGCAGAGCCTGGTAGGCTGTTGTTTATGGGGTCGCACAGAGTCAGACACGACTGAAGTGACTTAGCAGCAGCAGCTCATCTTTTCCTTGTAGCAGGCCTGGTGGTGGTGGTTTAGTTTGCTAATTTGTTTCCAACTCTTGTGACCCCACAGACTGTAACCTGCCAGGCTCCTCTGTCCATGGGATTCTCCAGGCAAGAATACTGGAGTGGGTTGCCATTTCTTTGCCAGATGCAGGGGGATCTTCCTGAGCCAGGGATTGAATTGGGTCTCCTGCATGGCAGGCGGATTCCTTGCCAACTGAGCCACCAGGGAAGCCCTGTAATAGGCCTAGGAGAGACAGACACTGCCACCCACGTTTGCAAAAGAGAAGACGGAGGTTCAGAGAAATCAGTTCAGCAAGGAAGGGCCATGCCCAGCAGAGCCTCTGGGATCCATCTCCAGGGCCCTCTGCTGTCCCTGACTTCTGCTGCTTAACAGAATATGAAACCACTCGAGAGAAAAGGAAACTTGAGGTAACATATACTCCAGTAACTTTGAAATTTTGAGCATGCCCAGTAAAAAAAAGTTTCATTTCCATCTAGCACCCCTTCCAGAATATACGTAGACAAAAGCATCACAAACAAGACTTAGTATATACTATGTTTTCTGATATTGTCTATTCTATTGTTTCATTTAAATAAAAAAATGCTGATCAGAACTACTAAATTAATCTCACTACAACTGAACATTTGAGGAAATGGTGATATTCCCAGCTGGTTCATTTAGGGGGAGTGAAACTGAGCCCTGAGAAAGAACGGGGCTTGTTGATGTCACCTGTGAGACAGTGAGCTTCCTGGCTGTTGGAGAGATCAACAAAAGGCACCAGATTACCAGGCTAGTGGTCTGCCCAGAACAGAGCCAGCATTGATTTTTTTTTTTCTTTTGCATATTAAGCCTTGTTCTAAGTGCTTGATCTGTCCGAACTCATTAACCCCTAGAATCCTGTGAAGAAAGTTCCTTCACTAGTCCCCTCTCACTGGTGAAGAAACTACATAAAGCACAGAAAGATTTATCTGCTGGCTTGAGGATGCTTACATAGGTCATGGGGGAACTACCCATCCCCAGGTCAAGAAAAACTGTGTTCAAGGACCCTGGATTTTTTTGGCCACTCCATGCAGCTTATGGGATCCTAGTTTTCCAATGAGGGATCGAACCCCAGTCCTCAGCAGTCAAAGCTCAGAATCCTAACCACTGGACCACCAAGGAATTCCCAGGGACTTTGGAATATTGATGAATAGCTCTTTTACATGTGAGTTTAAATTATTAGGATCTCCCCAGTTCCCTTTTTCGTCTCGTCAGAACCTTTATTTCTTCACAGCTGTATTCTATGACCTGGCTGGGTCATGAACTCTGTGTTAATGTGAGGAATCCAAAGATGTTCTCAGGATTTCTCAGTTCTAGAAGCTAGAATAATGCTAGACTTGTTAGTATTGCTCTGATCCATTTGGTTTTGGGGTTAATTTTTCCTTGTTTCTGCAGAGGCAGAACAGCCTCTTAATATGCAGAAAATTGCCATTTCTATGCCACTGTAAGGGCAACTGGCTTCTGTTAACTCATGAGACACAGACAGTATTGGGGAATAGTCATCCAGCAAGTGGACAGATGATACCAGGGAATTTAAATGCATGCGATATAATAGGGTATAAGCATTCATACTGAAACTCTGCTATTTCATTACTTCTAACGATTTTTCTTTCTTGGTGGCAATTCTCCAATAAGTTAACTGTTATGTTTCAATCCACAGTGGAAAATAAAAGCTTATATAAAGTTCAGTCAATTAATATTAAATGATCATTGTGCCCTCAGTGACAATGTCAGTGGCAGGGTTCAGGAAGTAACTAAAAAGAACAGTAAAACTGGCTTTTACAATGGGAATCTACTTAAAGTAGAACTCAGAGGATTCAGGAACGCAATTCAATACGTGGTTTAATGAAGCCTCCTTGAGAGAGAATCAGTCTTGGGGGAGAAAAACAAAGCCTCGGGTTTCCTCCAAACTGAGAGAAATATATGTGACAACAATAAGAGATTCCGGAAAACAGAAATGTTTCCAGCAGATGACATGAATTAAGGACAATCCTGCTTGCTCTTTCAACATTTTTCCCCCTCCCCTGGGAGTCACTTACATAATCTAGGCAATGATTAATCACTTTTATTTACTGGTACTTCTCCAGCATGATAAACCTCTAGAAAACCTGAATCCCTAAGTGCTGACAGTTGAATAAGTAGTAAGCCTTGTTCCTCACCTCAACCCAAGAAATGACTTCATTATCCTTAAAATAAAAGCCAGGGAATCCTTGCTGAAAAGATCTTTCAAACGGATCCAAAGGGGCAGCTTCATCTGGGTTCTGAAAGTGGCTCACTGCTCATGAACCGTGTGGTCTTGACTGTATCACATACCTTGGAGCCTTGTTTCCTCATCTGCTACTTCACTGACTGCACTAAAGCTTTTGACTGTGTGGATCACAGCAAACCGGAAAATTCTTCAAGAAATGGGAATACTAGAACACTTGACCTGCCTCCTGAGAAATCTGTTCAGGTCAAGAAGCAACAGTTAGAACCGGACATGGAACCCTGGACTGGTTGCAAATTGGGAAGGGAGTACATCAAGGTATTGTCACCCTGCTCATTTAACTTATCATGCGAAATGCTGGGCTGGATGAAGCACAAGCTGGAATCAAGATTGCCGGGAGAAATAGCAACAACCTCAGATATGCAGATGACACCACCCTTATGGCAGAAAGCCAAGAGGAACTGAAGAGCCTCTTGATGAAAGTGAAAGAGGGGAGTGAAAAAGCTGGCTTAAAACACAACATCCAGAAAACCAAGATCATGGCATCCGGTCCCATCAATTCATGGCAAATAGATGGGGAAACAATGGAAACAGTGACAGACTTTATTTTCTTGGGCTCCAAAATCACTACAGATGGTGACTGCAGCCATGAAGTTAAAAGACACTTGCTCCTCGGAAGCAAAACTATGACAAACCTAGACAGTGTATTACAAAGCAGAGACATTACTTTGCCAATAAAGGTCCATGTAGTCAAAGCTATGGTTTTTTCAGTAGTCATGCACAGATGTGAGTGTTGGACCATAATGAAGGCTGAGTGCTGAAGAATTGATGCTTTTGAACCGTGGTGTTGGAGAAGACTCTTGAGAGTCCCTTGGACTGCAAGGAGATGAAAGCAGTCAATCCTAAAGGAAATCAATCCTGTATATTCACTGGAAGGACTGATGGCATAAGCTGAAGCTACAATTCTTTGGCCACCTGATGTGAAGAGCCAACTCATTGGAAAAGACCCTGATGTTGGGAAAGATTGAGGGCAGGGGACAACAGAAGATGAGACCATTAGAGGCATCACCAACTCGATGGACATGGGTTTGAGCGAGCTCCAGGAGATGGTGAAGGACAGGGAAGCCTGGAGTGTTGCACTCCATGGGGTCATAAAGAGTTGGGCAAGACTCAGTGACTGAAAAACGACAACACAAGACGCAACTCTACTCCATCAGTCACCTGTCTCAACCCAATTTGTCTTTCAAACTTCCTGTTTCCTTCAG
>SJYX01000975.1:67092-79515 GCA_006410675.1 Oreotragus oreotragus
GTGTGTGTGTGTGTGTGTGTGTGTGTGTGTGTGTGTGGTGTGTATCTGCATTTTAACACCTACCAAGAAAATCTCCTCCAGTGCTTTACAGTTTATAAGTGCTTTTTCAGATGTTATCTCCCTTAGTCCAGCAACTCTGGTAAGAAGAGTTATTAATTTCCATTTATTAAATCAAGTAAGTGGCTTAGAGTGGTTAAGAGACTGGCCTGTGGCCTTAACATGATTAGTACATTGGAATTTGAACCCAAGTCCTCTTAATCCTTTGCTCTTCCATGCTAATATGCTGCTTGTAACTTGGAAAGTTCTATAGTCTCGTTCTTGTTTTTCTTGACATGCTTTGCTTTTTTAACCTGGATCAACAATAGTATTTTTTCAATCCATATCCCAGGTCTATAGCGTTGAAGATGAAAGTAGGCAGATTGAGGATGCTATCTTTCTGAAAGAAGGGAGATTATCAGACGCCACAAGGAATTCTTTTTTTTTTTTTTTTCCATAGCTAAAGATTGAAAGTTTTGCAGGATTTTCCTTGATATTTTTGGACTCGGCACCCCAGGGGAGCATGTGCATAATGCTGATAATTAAATACAGTTTCCACTATGGGAATGTTCTTACTTCTAGCTGAGCAGGCCTACAGATTTGGGTGAGAGGCTTTTAAGGAGAGATTTGAGGCTGGAGAACCCGTTTGTTACAAAAACACCTAGGCCTGAAGATTCTTGTTCGTCCAGTAAAATAGCTAGGCCTGAAGATGGTTACTTCTTGTTTGTCCAGTGCTAAATAGTCCCCCTAGGAAAGATCCTGCAGTCACCCTTGGGCAGAATGAGTGAGTCAGAGCTCTCGGTTCCAATCCAGTTCCGCCACTTAGTTCTGTGATCTTGCCTAATTCACCCACACGCTACAGACCTCAGTCCAGTTGAATGTGGCAAACTTTTATGGAGCAGCTCTGTGCCAGGTGCCGTGGTAGGTGATGCAGATAGAAATGTAAGTTAGATAAGCTCTCTGCTCCTGGAGAGCTATCAGACTATCAGGGGAGACTGCCAGGAAACAAGGTGATGGTCCTGTTGTTCTTGAGACAGAACAACAGATAGATCTAGGCCCCAGGGGCTTGAGGGGTGGTGCATAAGCCACACTGTAGATCTGGATGTCAGTCGGGGACTGTTCCCTGATGTGCTGGTTAGGTATCAGCCTTCCTTCTCTCCCCTCCCCATCTCCACCTTCATTGGCCTAGGAGTAGCCCCCCTTGACTCCAGGGCTCTGCTTAATTTGGGGACGTTAGTTGTATGATGACAGTGATCATGGCGCAAGAAGGAAGAAGAGCCTCAGGAGCCATGGTCTGCTTCTCTGGGGATACTGTGGTCAGGCATCTGACACTCCCTTACCTTTATCTGTGCCCCAGAACCACACGCATCTCCTAACACAGGGCTACTCTGTGCTAATCCTGTATACATGTCCCTGTCCCACACTGGCCTTAAGAATGCTTCTCCATGGGGTCAGTTACCTCTGTGTTCTAAACAACAACACGGTGCCTGGCACGAAGATGGTGGCTGGTAAATTGTGTTGAATATGTTGGACGGATGGATGAATGGATGGTGGGTGGGGGTGGCTAGATGCCCAGCCTGGGAGGAACAGTGGAAAGAGAGACCAAAATGAGAAGAGGTGCAATGCCATTGGACAATGACTGATAAAATTTAGCACAAGCAAGAAGGAGATGGAATGAAAGCCTTATGAAAAGCTGCCATCAGCAAAGCAAGAATGTAATTCTTTAGTTTCATAAGAAAGGACTGAGTTTATCCCAGATAGGGGCTGGGTTTGACAACCTAGGCCCAATATCTGCAGTAAAAACTTCTCTGGTTCTGGCTGGTGAATGATGTGGATGGCATGCTGTGGAGAGAAGAGGTCTCTTGGTGGGTGGAAAGGGTCCCAGCTTGGCCTACAAATCCTCTCCTCTCTTTTGATGAATTTGGCTGTGGAGGTAGAAACTAGGGCCTTCCATTTTGTCCCATTTTTAAGAAAAGTAGTGAAGCTTGGAGGCTTTAATTAATATCCAGAGTATCTCGAGTACCTGCCATAGGCAACAGACTGGATTAAATACCTCTCACTGAATTCTTGCAGGAACTGTCTGAGCTAGTTATTAGTGTCCGTATTTTGAAGACATTCAGTCGGATGCCCCTGGATGTTCATGGTAAACAGCCTGGTTTCTAACGGAGGCCTCTTTGCTTCCAGTGCTTGTGGTTGTCAGTGGATTTTAGTGCTACCTGATTGCTGGACTTGCCTGAAGGTGTTTCTGTGCATTTTTGCTGCAGGGTCCAGTTGAGAATTTCATCGTTCTATTTCATCCAGAATCATAGGACGCTTTAATCCAGATTCTGTCTTAAATCATGAAGGTGGGAGCTCAGAGGCTGTATCGATCAGCGTGTCTTACGAGTTGAAAAGTTGATTTTGCTCTGGGGAGGCAGAATGAATCACACCATAACTTGGTTGAGTTTGGTATTTACTTGATGTAGATATATTTTGTGTAAGCTGAAATTAGGCAGAGGGCTGAAGCAGGCCCTCTCAGGTTGCCGTGGAGTAAACAGAGGTAGTTACGCCAGCTCTCTTCCCATTTCACACTTGAGTTTAACTATTCGTGAATGGAACATAGATCATCGATCTTAACTGGATGCTGCTCAAAGGTCAGCCCTTTAGATGGATCGTTTCCATCTCAGGGCACCAATCTTAACCTCCAAAGATGAGACTATGTTCCAGGCAGCCAGGTCAGTTGGGATGGTATCGGAGAAGAAAATCCATCAGTGATAAGTCAGATTGCAGTTAAGGGTTTTGTGGTTATTATTTATTGGGCACCCACAATGTGTGGAGCTTACAAATATGGAATGACTACAAATTGCGTTGTTTTTGAGAAATAGCCAGTCACTTTTTCCCCATGAGGAAGATAATCCCAAAGAAGGGGAGATGTTATCTATTCCCCTTTGAATTTATGTTTTACTTTTGTTTTCTTTAATAAAGCATGTTAAGTAAAATATATTATTTAAAGCAGTTAATATGTTTCTCCATCCCGCCCCTNCCTGACTTCTGCTGCTTAACAGAATATGAAACCACTCGAGAGAAAAGGAAACTTGAGGTAACATATACTCCAGTAACTTTGAAATTTTGAGCATGCCCAGTAAAAAAAAGTTTCATTTCCATCTAGCACCCCTTCCAGAATATACGTAGACAAAAGCATCACAAACAAGACTTAGTATATACTATGTTTTCTGATATTGTCTATTCTATTGTTTCATTTAAATAAAAAAATGCTGATCAGAACTACTAAATTAATCTCACTACAACTGAACATTTGAGGAAATGGTGATATTCCCAGCTGGTTCATTTAGGGGGAGTGAAACTGAGCCCTGAGAAAGAACGGGGCTTGTTGATGTCACCTGTGAGACAGTGAGCTTCCTGGCTGTTGGAGAGATCAACAAAAGGCACCAGATTACCAGGCTAGTGGTCTGCCCAGAACAGAGCCAGCATTGATTTTTTTTTTTCTTTTGCATATTAAGCCTTGTTCTAAGTGCTTGATCTGTCCGAACTCATTAACCCCTAGAATCCTGTGAAGAAAGTTCCTTCACTAGTCCCCTCTCACTGGTGAAGAAACTACATAAAGCACAGAAAGATTTATCTGCTGGCTTGAGGATGCTTACATAGGTCATGGGGGAACTACCCATCCCCAGGTCAAGAAAAACTGTGTTCAAGGACCCTGGATTTTTTTGGCCACTCCATGCAGCTTATGGGATCCTAGTTTTCCAATGAGGGATCGAACCCCAGTCCTCAGCAGTCAAAGCACAGAATCCTAACCACTGGACCACCAAGGAATTCCCAGGGACTTTGGAATATTGATGAATAGCTCTTTTACATGTGAGTTTAAATTATTAGGATCTCCCCAGTTCCCTTTTTCGTCTCGTCAGAACCTTTATTTCTTCACAGCTGTATTCTATGACCTGGCTGGGTCATGAACTCTGTGTTAATGTGAGGAATCCAAAGATGTTCTCAGGATTTCTCAGTTCTAGAAGCTAGAATAATGCTAGACTTGTTAGTATTGCTCTGATCCATTTGGTTTTGGGGTTAATTTTTCCTTGTTTCTGCAGAGGCAGAACAGCCTCTTAATATGCAGAAAATTGCCATTTCTATGCCACTGTAAGGGCAACTGGCTTCTATTAACTCATGAGACACAGACAGTATTGGGGAATAGTCATCCAGCAAGTGGACAGATGATACCAGGGAATTTAAATGCATGTGATATAATAGGGTATACACATTCATACTGAAACTCTGCTATTTCATTACTTCTAACGATTTTTCTTTCTTGGTGGCAATTCTCCAATAAGTTAACTGTTATGTTTCAATCCTCAGTGGAAAATAAAAGCTTACATAAAGTTCAGTCAATTAATATTAAATGATCATTGTGCCCTCAGTGACAATGTCAGTGGCAGGGTTCAGGAGGTAACTAAAAAGAACAGTAAAACTGGCTTTTACAATGGGAATCTACTTAAAGTAGAACTCAGAGGATTCAGGAACGCAATTCAATACGTGGTTTAATGAAGCCTCCTTGAGAGAGAATCAGTCTTGGGGGAGAAAAACAAAGCCTCGGGTTTCCTCCAAACTGAGAGAAATATATGTGACAACAATAAGAGATTCCGGAAAACAGAAATGTTTCCAGCAGATGACGTGAATTAAGGACAATCCTGCTTGCTCTTTCAACATTTTCCCCCCTCCCCTGGGAGTCACTTACATAATCTAGGCGATGATTAATCACTTTTATTTACTGGTACTTCTCCAGCATGATAAACCTCTAGAAAACCTGAATCCCTAAGTGCTGACAGTTGAATAAGTAGTAAGCCTTGTTCCTCACCTCAACCCAAGAAATGACTTCATTATCCTTAAAATAAAAGCCAGGGAATCCTTGCTGAAAAGATCTTTCAAACGGATCCAAAGGGGCAGCTTCATCTGGGTTCTGAAAGTGGCTCACTGCTCATGAACCGTCTGGTCTTGACTGTATCACATACCTTGGAGCCTTGTTTCCTCATCTGCTACTTCACTGACTGCACTAAAGCTTTTGACTGTGTGGATCACAGCAAACCGGAAAATTCTTCAAGAAATGGGAATACTAGAACACTTGACCTGCCTCCTGAGAAATCTGTTCAGGTCAAGAAGCAACAGTTAGAACCGGACATGGAACCCTGGACTGGTTGCAAATTGGGAAGGGAGTACATCAAGGTATTGTCACCCTGCTCATTTAACTTATCATGCGAAATGCTGGGCTGGATGAAGCACAAGCTGGAATCAAGACTGCCGGGAGAAATAGCAACAACCTCAGATATGCAGATGACACCACCCTTATGGCAGAAAGCCAAGAGGAACTGAAGAGCCTCTTGATGAAAGTGAAAGAGGGGAGTGAAAAAGCTGGCTTAAAACACAACATACAGAAAACCAAGATCATGGCATCCGGTCCCATCAATTCACGGCAAATAGATGGGGAAACAATGGAAACAGTGACAGACTTTATTTTCTTGGGCTCCAAAATCACTACAGATGGTGACTGCAGCCATGAAGTTAAAAGACACTTGCTCCTCGGAAGCAAAACTATGACAAACCTAGACAGTGTATTACAAAGCAGAGACATTACTTTGCCAATAAAGGTCCATGTAGTCAAAGCTATGGTTTTTTCAGTAGTCATGCACAGATGTGAGTGTTGGACCATAATGAAGGCTGAGTGCTGAAGAATTGATGCTTTTGAACCGTGGTGTTGGAGAAGACTCTTGAGAGTCCCTTGGACTGCAAGGAGATGAAAGCAGTCAATCCTAAAGGAAATCAATCCTGTATATTCATTGGAAGGACTGATGGCATAAGCTGAAGCTACAATTCTTTGGCCACCTGATGTGAAGAGCCAACTCATTGGAAAAGACCCTGATGTTGGGAAAGATTGAGGGCAGGGGACAACAGAAGATGAGACCATTAGAGGCATCACCAACTCGATGGACATGGGTTTGAGCAAGCTCCAGGAGATGGTGAAGGACAGGGAAGCCTGGAGTGTTGCACTCCATGGGGTCATAAAGAGTTGGGCAAGACTCAGTGACTGAAAAACGACAACACAAGACGCAACTCTACTCCATCAGTCACCTGTCTCAACCCAATTTGTCTTTCAAACTTCCTGTTTCCTTCAGTGCCCACCCTGGATTTCTCCTTTTCCTCAGATATCAAGCTTTTTTCCATCTTACTCCTCAGGAGTGTGCCCCCACTAAGCCCACTGACAGACAGCCCCGACATAAAACCATGCCGCCGAAATCACAGCCCCTCACTCCCACCGAGGGAAATATCAAATATCTGTGGCCAATACTTCTGTCAAAAGCAAATTTTTACAACAGGAATAAATAAACACATCTGTACATACATAAAAAAAACTTAAAAGAAAAACAGGACAATGAAAGGAAACTGAGGTGGCAAGAAGAATGATATTTTCAGATATTATTTATGTTTCATTTTACAAATGATAAAACTCAGGATTTCAACTGTATTGAAAAGTCAAAGATAAAATAAATTCTCCTAATTTGGTAGGGATTACTGTCTCTAATGGATACAAACATTCACACACAAATACAATGTGTGTGTGTATATATCATGTGTGTATATAACCTTGTGTGTATGTATGCATATATCTTCTATATACTTGTGTATCTATACAGTGGACACAGTGAATATATGAATATATAGTATATATATCTTGTGTGTATATTCATCTTGTGTGTGTGGGTGTATATATACATATACTTGCAAATCTGTGTGTGTATATGTACTATCTGTAAGTATATATTTCACACACACACACACACTTCTGTTTTCCATATAGAATATAAAACAATTTCACCCTTGATTTCCTTCTGTGGAACTTTAAAAAAATTCTCAAAGAAGGAAAATCCCAACTCACAGACAAGATATTATTACGGGAGGATGATTTACTACACTATTAAACGGTCTCAAAGCTTCCCTCCCTGCTCATTTCACTGTCTTTTCTCCATGGCTCCCTGTAGAGGAGCAGAAAGAAAATATGCCTTTGACACCCAGCAAGGCTGGGAGGAGAGGTTCTTCAGATCTGAAAAAGACAGGGTTCTGTGGTCTCTAACAGCAGGAATGATGTTCTGCTTTCAGGAAACTTCCCCTGGAAGTTGCAAAAAAAACAAAACAAAACAAAAAGTCGTGAAACCATGGTGCATCTCCAGGTCCAAAAATTCTCGAAGGTGGAGCAGGGTTCAGGAACCAGAGTGGCTGCAGTCGGGAAGTGTGTGTGTGACCCAGGGCAGCGGGTGATCCATCAAAGACAGATGCCTTTGACAGCAGGGTTTCCCCAAAGCTTTGAACATGTGAAACCTCAGCTTCCTGCACCTGCCGCCTCAGGGGAGCAGGAACCCAGGAATAATGGGTTTGAACTTTCCAGCAGAGAAGAGAATTAGGTACTTATCTCAAAAAAAATAAAGTCAGTGCTTCTTGCTCACCTTTTCTGCTACTTTAAATATGCAGAATGGGCCACAGAAAAGTATTGGTGTTGTCTTCAAATGTCTAGTTAAGAGACAATACACTAAGTTTCTTTTTCAGAGAAGAGATGGGGTAGTAGGGTAGGGAGATAACTTTGGTAAGAGTTCTATGTAAACAAAAGGATTTCTTGATGAAAACTTGAATAAACAGCATTTTGTTACCTACATAATGTATTACAGTCTTGCAAACAAACCAGCCGCTACCTAGCCAAATCAGAAAATCACTGTCCTAGGATTCTCTATCACCAGTGATTAGATTTTTCAGTATTAAGTAATTCACAGCAGGGCTATCTTGAAAGCATGTTCACCTTGTATATGTCAGCCAAATACACACACACACACACACACAAACACACACACACAATAGCCCTGCTCACCAGTGACATGTGGCTACAAAGTTGATAGTACACCTGTGCTGTGCCAAGGACTCTGGGTCCCTGGTTCCCTTGGGACTTTGTTTTAGCCACACTGAGGGGTCACTTGGGGTCCTGAAAGTCTGAATTCAGTCTGTTCATGGATTGTAGAAATTAATTCACTACATAGGCCCAGTACTCTCAGTATTGTAACTCTTATCTCAAAGGCAATGGAGAAATTCAGCATGGGGCCTGGCCCAGGCTCTTTCTATTTATATCCAGGCTGATCAACTAGCAAAAGGCAGATTGTGTTGGGGAATGAGTGATGTGGCCTCCAGTCCTAAAAAATGTTCAGAACCAAAGTCCAAGTGATCAGCAGACATGTTCTCTCATTAGTGGAAGCAAGTTGTAGTTGAGACAGTAGATGCCATGGCAGAATCCTGGATTATAGTTCCCACTTTGCATTCCCCACTCACCCATCCTATTTGACATATCCTCAGTAGCTGTGCTACCTTGATGAGGTCCTCAGCCTCAGTTTTCTCCTCTATAAAATAGGATGGTTGGGATGGATGATCAATAAGATTACTTCCAGATCAACTCTAGTAGTTATAAGTTCATATTATTATTATTACCAAGATACGTTCACATTAATCATTTTTAGACAAGAAGCAAAACATAGGGTTGAACTGGTATTCTGATAAAATAATGAATCTATTTGACTCCCATAATCATATTTTCTTTCCTCTCATCCAGTTTTATAAATCTCCTTGTCCTTTTTCCCTTTGTCAATTTTTTCCCACTTTGCTCTTTCCCCCCACACTCAAACATGTTCTGATCTTATGTGGAGGAGACCATTAGGAAGTGCTCAAAGCATTTATTTTTTTCAAAAAAATGTAGTCATGTTGTATTTATTCTTTGACCAATGCCTTATATTGCATATGATTGGAACGCTGAGTGTTTGGATCCTCTCTGATTTTGCTGGAACCACATGAGGAGCTCCAGTTCTTCTGTATGAGCGATCAAACCTTGAACATGCCTTGCACCTCTTGCAGCAGAATGGAAAGTTCCACCTCTCCCCAGCTGAGCTTTCCACACAGAAAACATTGCAGATTACAGGAGCTGGAATGTGGTGAGAACAGCGCACGTCTCCCTCCCAGTCATTTCCACCCTTCATAACTTCTACCACAAAACTGAGCAAGGTAGAGCTATGTGGAACGCAGCCAGGCTCAGGAAAAAGGGAGCTGGCTTTGCAACCAGATAGACCTAGTTCTGAATCTAACACTTTCAGGTAAGTACATCAACTTTGTGAATATAAATTTCCTTTGATAATTAACGCCTACTTTTATAATAACACTTATTTTAGGGTGCTGCAAGGATTACAAAATATATGAGGAATGTGCCTGGCACCATAGAGACATGCAATGAATTGCAACAATTGATCAATACTCACTCAACTTCAATTTCAGATTTTTCTCACCTCCAACCTGGATCATTTTTTAAATGTCTGTTCTTAATTGATAAGATATTTTAAGAATTTACATATATGTGTGTATATGCATAGTTGTCTCAGTGGCAGGTAAAGAATCTACCTGCCAATTCAGGAGACCTGGGTTCAATCCCTGGGTCAGGAAGATCCTCTGGAAAAGGGAATGGAAACTCACTCCAGTATTATTTCCTGGGAAATTCCATGGACAGAGGAGCCTGGCAGTCTATAGTCCATGGGGTCAGAAAGAGTCAGACACAACTGAGCAACTAACACTTTCACATGCATAGTTTAAAGAATAATGATGAAATGAACTGTAATTATAACTATATAGCATTTATGAAGGAAACTGAAAAAGACACAAATAAATGCAGATATTCTATGCTCATGGATTGGAAGAATTAATACTGTTAAAATGTAAATAGTATCAAAAGCAATCTGCAGATTCAATGTAATCCCTATCAAAATTCCAATGGCATTTTTCACAGAAATAAAACAACCCTAAACTTTGTATGGAACCACCAAATACCTCAAATATCTTGAAAAAGAATAAAACTGGAGGTATTATACCCAGGATTTAAAACTATACTAAAAAACTATAATAACCAAAACAGTATGATACTGGGCAAAGACGGAAATTGGACCCCTATCACACCACACACAAAAAATTAACTCAAAATGGATCAAAGACTTGAACATAAGAACTGGAACTATGAAACATCTAGAAATATAGGTAATAAGCTTCTTGACATTGGTCTTGGAGATGATTTTTTTGGATTTGATACTGAAAGTGAAAAACCAATGGGACCATATCAAACTACATAATTTCTGCACAGCAAAGGAAACCATTAGCAGAATAAAAAAATATCTGCCACCTGTGAATCTGATAATGGGTTAATATCCAAAATATATAAAGAATTCACATAACTCAATAGCACAAAAGAAATCCAATGTGATTTTTAAATGGACAGAAGACCTGAATAGACATTTTTCAAAAAAAGACACACAGATGACCAACAGGTATATGAAAATGTACTCTGCATCACCAGTCATCAAAGAAATGCAAATCAAGACGATACCTGTCAAAACAGCTACTATGAAAAAGAAAAGAAATACCAAGTCTTGATGAGGATGTGGAAAAGGGAACCCTCATGCATTGTTGCCAGAAATATAAATTGGTGTTGCCACTATAAAAACCAGTATGAGGTTTCTCAAAAAATTAAAAGTAGAACTATATTATGATCCAATAATTTTACTTCTGAGTGTTTTCTTTTTCTTTGGATGCTAACTCAGAAATATATCTGTACCACCATAGTCACTGCAGCATTATTTACAACAGCCAAGATGTGGAAACCACTAAAATATTTATTGATGGATGAATGGATTAAAAATATGTGGTGTATATATACATATATATGTGTATATACTTTATATGTGTACACACACAATGGCATATTATATGGTCATAGAAAGGATGAAAATTCTGCCATTTTTTTACAACACAGATGGAACTTAAAACACTATGCTAAGTGAAATAAGTCAGAGAGAGAAAGACAAATACTGTATGATCTCACTTTTATATGCATATAGTTATATATGTACACTGCTGCTGCTAAGTCACTTCAGTCGTGTCCGACTCTGTGCGACCCCATAGACGGCAGCCCACCAGGCTCCCCCATCCCTGGGATTCTCCAGGCAAGAACACTGGAGTGGGTTGCCATTTCCTTCTCCAATGCATGAAAGTGAAAAGTGAAAGGGAAGTCACTCAGCCGTGTCTGGCTCTTCCCGACCCAATGGACCACAGTCTACCAGGCTCCTCTGTCCATGGGATTTTCCAGGCAAGAGTACTGGAGTGGGGTGCCATCGCCTTCTCCAATATATGTACATGCATATACATATATATATATATATAACATCTACACATGTACTTATATATGTACACTTATATATATATATGAAGCACAAGCCAGAATCAAGATTGCAGGGAGAAATATCAACAACCTCAGATATGTAGATGACACCACCCTTATGGCAGAAAGTGAAGAGGAACTAAAGAGCCTCTTGATGAAAGTGAAAGAAGAGAGTGAAAAACCTGGCTTAAAATACAACATTCAAAAAACTAAGATCATGGCATCCAGTCCCATCATTTCATGGCAAATAGATGGGGAAACAATGGAAATAGTGACAGACTTAATTTTCCTGCTGGGCTCCAAAATCACTGCAGTTGGTGACTGCAGCCATGAAGTTAAAAGATGTTTGCTCTTTGGAAGAAAAGCTATGAAAAACCTAGGCAGCATATTAAAAAGCAGATATGCTAATTTGCCGACAAAGGTCCATCTAAAACCTATG
Source organism: Oreotragus oreotragus (assembly GCA_006410675.1). Lineage (NCBI taxonomy): Eukaryota > Metazoa > Chordata > Mammalia > Artiodactyla > Bovidae > Oreotragus > Oreotragus oreotragus. Next base: position 78,840 of record SJYX01000975.1, read on the forward strand.
GTTTTTCCAGTAGTCATGTGAGAATTGGACTATAAAGAAGGCTGAGCACCAAAGAATTGATGCTTCTGAACCATGGTGTTGGAGAAGACTCTTGAGAGTCCCTTGGATAACAAGGAAATCAAACCAGTCATCCTAAAGGAAATCATTTCTGAATATTCATTGGACAGACTGCTGCTGAAGCTCCAATACTTTGGCCACCTGATAAGAAGAGCCAACTCATTAGAATAGACCCTGATGCTTGGAAATATTGAGGGTAGGAGGAGAAGGGGATGACAGAGGACAAGATGGTTGGATGCCATCACTGACTCAACGGACCTGAGCTTGAGCAAGCTTCGGAAGACGGTGAAGGACAGGGAAGCCTGGCCTGCTGCAGTTCAAGGGGTTGCAAAGAATCAGACATGACTGAGTATCTGAACAACAATATATATATACAAATACTGTATGACTCCTTTTATATGGAATCTTTTTTAAAAAATGGACTCATACATACAGAGAATTGATTAGTGGTTGGCAGAGGTTGGCAGGTGAGCAAAATGGGAGAAGGTAGTTAAAAAGGCACAAACTTGTAATCATAAAATAAGCCCTGGGGAGGTAATATACAGAATGGTGACTATAGTTAATAATACTGTGTTGTATGTTTTAAAATTTTTAAGAGAATAGATCTTAAAATTCTCAT
>SJYX01000977.1:0-22987 GCA_006410675.1 Oreotragus oreotragus
TGGCGTGCTGCGATTCATGGGGTCGCAAAGAGTCGACAGGACTGAGCGACTGAACGCTTGGATATATCACCAGAGTTTTTCTAAGAAACACTTTCTTTTCCAGATGTAACAAAATAGATACTCCAAATCAAAGGTATACACCTACTTTAATTCAAAAGAAATGCTTTCCTAAAAGAAGTTATTACACAGCTCAGAACAAAGCACTCCATGGATAGAAGATGGTGAATTCCTCAACAAGAGCTTTTGGCTTCACACAACTCTGAAGACCTTGAAAGTTTCAAGGCCCCCTGCCTTTGTGATTGGCCAGAATAGACAAGCAGGAAGGTTAGTCATTCAGAATAAAAGAATATTTGCCGGTGAGTCATTTGGAAATGGCAAAGGCTTTATATGAGGGAAGCTTACAAAGCCATTCATGTCTTTTTGCTGCTGAAAGTCTTCAGCTCAGAAGAAAGCACTGGACTGGTAACCATTATCATCTGACTGATGAGGCCATCTTCCCTCCAAAGTGTGTAGCACAATCAATCAGGTAATAAAGAGGTCAGCAATTGTAGGTTTGCATTTAACTATAGATTATTTTAGAAATAATTGAATACATTTGCAAAATAGGCAGTGTAAGTAATCTACATCATATTTACCCTTTCTATCCCAGCCATAAGGAACTGACGTTTTGTCTTGGATGATTGGCCACTTGAGTATCCTTTCATTAGTTTATTCCTTCCTCCTTGAATGTAACTTTCACCATTTGTGTATTAGAAGATATTCTGAATGATAGAAGTCAATGTTGTGAGTTATGTGAGTAGCACCCTAGTCTGGAAAATGATAAAGTCTGTCTATTGCCCTCATAAATTGACACAGTTGAGACAAGGCAACTTCTGAATGCTGGCAGAGGACATCAGGCACCCAGAAAAACAGAGCATCGACTTCAAAAGCAGGTAAGTTTATAGTGATCCACACAGTCAAAGGCTTTGGCATAGTCAATCAAGCAGAAATAGAACTTCTTTATAGTGGGACCCAAATGAAAAACATTGTACCTTCATAAAAGTCTCTGAAAGTGAGCCTCAGATGTGGTTCTGGAATAAAGGCAGGATACAGAAAACAGTGAGAAGAAGGGAGGGGAAAAGGGAGGGAGGATGGGAAGGATACAGCCAGCCAGTATTGCATGCTTTTGGAAGCTCCAGCTTGGACTTGAGTCAAACATCCCAGGGAAAGAAAACCTCAAGGCTCCAAACACATAGGAACCACTTAAGTCATTCATATATATTCAATATATATTCAGTCATTCATATATATTCATATATAAACTTATGGAGAAGTTAATATTCACCAAATACTGACTGTACACTGGAAAAAAAATACCAAAAGCAGCATTATCATGGCCCCACAGGCCATAGTATAGCAAGGAATATGAACAAAGAAACCAGTCACAGCAATGTGCAACAAGTAAGGTAATCCTACTTGTTCTAACAAACCACCACCCCCCAAATCTCTGTGACAGATGTTTATTTCCTGCTCATGTAACAATATGATGCAGGCTTCCTGATGAGTTGGCAGCTATCAAACGTGAATTCAAAGACCAAGGTTTATTCCATCTTGTGGCTTCAGCATCATCATCATTTGATCTCCAAAATTATATTAAGAACACAAATTGCTGGACTTCCCTGGGGGGCAGTGGATAAGAATCCACCTGCCAATGGAGGGGACATGCATTCAATCCCTGGTCTGGGAAAATTGCTCATGCTGTGGAACAACTAAGCTCGTGTGCCACAACTACCCAGCCTTATGTCACAGTTACCAAGACTGTGTGCCCCACCTTCCAAGCCCGCATGCTGCAACTACTCAAGCCCACATACTCTAGGGCCTGAGAACTGCGATTACTGAGCCTGTGTACCACAGCTACTGAAGCCTGCATGCCTAGGGCCTGTGTTCAGCGGCAGGAGAATTCACTGCAATGAGAAGCCCTCACACTGTGCCCAAGAGTAGCCCCTGCTTGCCACAACTAGAGAAGCCTGCACGCAGCAACAAAGACACAGCACAACCGTAAATAAATGTTTTAAAAATACAAATTTCCAGTGTCAAGAATAAAAGAAACATTATTACCACAAATCCAAAATGACAGACCACTAAGAAATTAACATTATGAAAATTTTTATGCCCACAAATTCTGTGACTTGGATGAAATGAGCAAATTCTTGAAAAATACATCTTACCAATGCTGAGGCAAATGAAGTGAAAATTCTAAATAGTCCTATAGCTATTCAATAGATTGAATTTATCATTTAAAACTTTGCCACAAAGAAAACCCCAGACTTCGATAGTTTCTCTGGTGAAATTCTATCAAATATTTATGGAAGAAGTAATTACAGTACCATACCAACTCTTTTAGACAATGGAGGGAGAGGGAATGCTCCCCAACAAATTTTATGAGGCCAGCATAATCTGAATACTTTAAATAAAGACAATATAACAAAAGAAAATTACAAAAGTTCACTGGGCATCATCTCCCTTTCAGCCAGTTGGAACGGAAAACCGGTAAAGATGATTTCATGTGAAAAGTTTCTCTTGTAAGCCAGGCGTGTATATGGAATACACCACATCCACTCATATACCTTGAGAAATTAATAGTATAACATGTAAGGAAAACATACACAGACCGCCGGTCCAGCACATGGACAACACTGTGGCTGGTGAAGTGAAGGAATGAATGAATGAACCAGCAGTTAGCTAACAATGTAAAGAAGCTCCCTTAAAATTGCCTCTACCTAGTTCCAGATGAAGCAGTAACTACTCTACCAACAATAATGGTTTACAAGTCACTAATGGGCCCTGGTTCAGAGCTAACTTGTGGCTAGAACACCGGGTGTGTATTTGCTTTCTGTGGGACTTGGCGGTCAGCCTGACCTAGCATTAAATGTCTCAATTCCAATTGTACGTGAAGCTACTGGGATTCTTCTGTAGTCACTTAACCTTCCACCACCGCAATTCATTTTCTTTGGAGAGATGGGGTCCATGGGAATAGAGGGAGTGGGGCAAGTCCAGAAATCTATCCTACTGACTTTTATGGCAAACACTGTGTGGTCTCTCTGTATATATGAAAAGTTGGTAAGTTTGTTTTAGAAGATAGGAGACTTGTCTTGTTTCAATGGACACCACATGCCTCCCTGACTCAGCTTTCTTCCACTTTCCGAGATGGGAAAACACTGGAAATAGTGTCAGACTTTATTCTGGGGGGCTCCAAAATCACTGGAGAAGGAAATGGCAACCCACTCCACTGTTCTTGCCTGGAGAATCCCAGGGACAGGGGAGCCTGGTGGGCTACCGTCTATGGGGTTGCACAGAGTCGGACACGACTAAAGCAACTTAGCAGTAGCAGTAGCAAAATCACTGCAGACGGTGATTGCAGTCATGAAATTAAAAGACGCTTACTCCTTGGAAGGAAAGTTATGACCAACCTAGACAGCATATTAAAAAGCACAGACATTACTTTGTCAACAAAGGTCCGTCTAGTCAAGGCTATGGTTTTTCCAGTAGTCATGTATGGATGTGAGAGTTGGACTATAAAGAAAGCTGAGCACTGAAGAACTGATGCTTTTGAACTGTGGTGTTGGGGAAGACTCTTGAGAGTCCATTGGACTGCAAAGAGATCCAACCAGTGCATCCTAAAGATCAGTCCTGGGTGTTCATTGGAAGAACTGATGTTGAACCTGAAACTCCAATACTTTGGCCACCTGATGCGAAGAGCTGACTCATTTGAAAAGACCTTGATGCTGGGAAAGACTTAGGGCAGGGGGAGAAGGGGACGACAGAGGATGAGATGGTTGGATGGCATCACCAACTCAATGGACATGGGTTTGGGTGGACTCTGGCTGTTGGTGATGGACAGGGAGGCCTGGCATGCTGCAGTTCATGGGATCGCAAATAGTCAGACATGACTGAGCAACTGAACTGAACTGTTTTTCTTTATTTCCTTTCCCCATCCTAATTATTTTTCTTTCCTCATTTCCTGACCTACCACAAAATATCCTGGTTTTCTCTAAAGAGCTGAAGGGAGCATAAGCTTTCTGGAGATTTCCGAGCATAGCTTCAACCCAGATTGTCCTTCTCTGAAAATCAGGATAATGGTTTCCTTCAAACAGTGGCAGCAACACTTGGAGAAGAGGTATATTACCATGGTGAAGAAACAGGAAAGCCCTGGCTGGGGCCCCAGTGCAGAGTACAGTGACACTGTCCACATCCTCACGCCTCCTTTATAATTTCCTCAGTCCCCCAGATGCATCTGCAAGAGTAATGAATAAGGATTTCCACTGGTATTTCCCATCTACCACCATTACCACCTCCACCCTCCACATCTCTCTGGGTCACAGCTTCCCTGAGCCCACTTCCACCATCCAGAAGAATTATGGAGCATCTTTATGAAGCCCCTGAAAGAGCCCAGCGTTTCTCATGATGTACTCTGCATAGAAGTTAAATAAGCAAGGTGACAATATACAGCCTTGACATACTCCTTTTCCTATTTGGAACCAGTCTGTTGTTCCATGCTCATGCAAAGAGTTGACTCATTGGAAAAGACTCTGATGCTGGGAGGGATTGGGGGCAGGAGGAGAAGGGGACGATAGAGGATGAGATGGCTGGATGGCATCACTGACTCGATGGACGTGAATCTGAGTGAACTCCAGGAGATGGTGTTGGACAGGGAGGCCTGGCGTGCTGCGATTCATGGGGTCACAAAGAGTCGGACACAGCTGAGCGACTGAACTGAACTGAAAGAGCCCAGCATGGCAGCAGAACACTACCCTTTCAGCCACCCTGATATTTCATCCTGGCCTAAGTTTACCTTCAGAAGATACCCTACATTCAAAACCAAAAGTTAAGCACTGAACTTGTGTTTTATTGTTTCTAATGTATATTACCCTGCAGAAGGAAATGGCAACCCACTCCAGTATTCTTGCCTGGTTAATCCCATGGACAGAGGAGCCCAGTGGGCTATGGTCCATGGGGTTGCAAAGAGTCAGACACGACTGAGCGACTGTATATTAGGATCTTCTGCCCAGATAAATTTTAAGTTCCTTGGGGGCAAGTCATGTCTAAAGCTGCTCTGACACCTCTACAGGCCCTCACACAGCCTTTCACGTCGTAGATCCTCAATTAATGATTTGATTTAAATCAAACAAGGGTGCAATCACTGCTTAAAAAGCAAACATCCTTAAGAAAGACAATAGTATAAGCTTGTTGTGTCATTCTTACCTGCATTTGCATGGTGTTTCTTGTAATGGTGTTTGGATTGAGGCTGACAGTGAGAGAGGAAAACTCGGTATTAAGGAGAAGAGGGGGTTGGCAAAAAGGGAGACCCTCCCCGAGTGGAGGAAATGGAAAGTTGAGGGAAGTTGGAACTGTTTTTTATACTGATAGGACTATCAGAGTTCAGAGGAAAAAACTGTTCCCAGTGACCAGAGTGGTCAGAAAATATTTTGTAGAACAAAGGAGGACTACTTGAAAGAATACGATTTTCTTAGAAAAGTCAGAGAGCTTTTTCTGCCGGGAGAACAGACTCAGCAAAGGAATCATGATAGAGTTTGATAAGTCAAGGCCTTGAAGAGATGGTGTTGACTTAGGCCAAGAATGTTCAGGGGCTGTAGGAGGCATGGTTGGGATAGTTACTGTGAGGTCCATTTATGGGGAACTTTGAAAGTCAGACATGGGAGCGGGAAGCCATGATAGGTTCTTAAGCTAGGGAAGGTCCTGGTGAAAGTGTTATTCAGGCATATAGAGCAGGTTACAGTCCAATATTCTCTACATTCTAATACGGTAACCAGATAATGTAACCAATGCCTCAGTGTGGTACCCAAATATCTTCCTCCTGCTAAATGGCTGTGCTTCTAGAAAAGTCAATCTAATGAGAACTTCAGGCACTATGGCAATCTTTGGACAAGATATATTTATTTGGAGTATCTCAAATTTCAGAGTATGGACAGCTTTCTTTTGGATCCATACTTAAACCTGACTCCAGACCCTGAGTACAAGGCAACCAACTTTCTTTTGTTGTTTAGCTGCTAAGTCATGTCTGACTCTTTGTGACTCCATGGACTATATACAGCCTGCCAGGCTCCTCTGTTCATGGGATTTCCCAGGCAAGAATACTGGAGCTGGACTGGGTTACCAATTCCTTCTCCAGGGGATGTTCCTGACCCAGAGATCAAACTTGCATCTATCTTATATGCAGGTGAAGGCTGAGATTCCCTCACGGGGAGGATAATGGGCAGGTATATGGGGCCACAAGGGTAACAGGTTTTTGTAGCTATTTCTCCTTTAGACCAGTGCTTCTGGAACTTTAATATACATACAAATCACCTGGGAATCATGTTAAAATGCAGATTCTAATTCAGTTGTTCTGAGACAGAGTCTTAGCTCCATTTCTAACAAAAATCTGGTTGGTGCTCATTGCCACAAGTCTATGGGCCATGCCTTAAACAGTAAGGATCTGACCACCATCATTAATAGTAAGCCTACAGTACAAGAAAGTGAACTCCAACCAAAGACTGAGCCTGGCAAAATAGTCTTGGGACCCCATGACCACCTTCTCTATCTCCTCCATCACCACTCCACTAACTCCAGCTTCTCAATCACCTCCGCTCTCATCATCATCTCCATAACCACCACCATCACCACCACTGACAATAACACTACCATAGACTTCACCTCCACCATCTCCATCACTATCACTAACACCACTACCATTTCTACCACCTCAATATTGCCCATTTTAAATCATCAAAATTCCTCTTGAGAAATCTGTATGCAGGTCAGGAAGCAACAGTTAGAACTGGACATGGAACAACAGACTGGTTCCAAATAGGAAAAGGAGTACGTCAAGGCTGTATATTGTCTCCCTGCTTATTTAACTTATCTGCAGAGTACATCATGAGAAACACTGGAATGGAAGAAACACAAGCTGGAATCAAGATTGCCGGGAGAAATATCAATAACCTCAGACATGCAGATGACACCACCCTTATGGCAGAAAGTGAGGAGGAGCTAAAAAGCCTCTTGATGAAAGTGAAGGAGGAGAGCGAAAAAGTTGGCTTAAAGCTCAACATTCAGAAAACGAAGATCATGGCATCCGGTCCAATCACTTCATGGGAGATAGATGAGGAAACAGTGGAAACAGTGTCAGACTATTTTTGGGGCTCCAAAATCACTGCAGATGGTGATTGCAGCCGTGAAATTTAAAAACCCTTACTCCTTGGAAGGAAAGTTATGACCACCCTAGATAGCATATTCAAAAGCAGAGACATTACTTTGCCGACTAAGGTCCGTCTAGTCAAGGCTATGGTTTTTCCAGTGGTCATGTATGGATGTGAGAGTTGGACTGTGAAGAAAGCTGAGCACTGAAGAATTGATGCTTTTGAACTGTGGTGTTGGAGAAGACTCTTGAGACTCCCTTGGACTGCAAGGAGATCCAATCAGTCCATTCTGAAGATCAACCCTGAGATTTCTTTGGAAGGAATGATGCTAAAGCTGAAACTCCAGTACTTTGGCCACCTCACGCAAAGAGTTGACTCATTGGAAAAGACTCTGATGCTAGGAGGGATTGGGGGCAGGAGAAGAAGGGGACGACAGAGGATGAGATGGCTGGATGGCATCACAGACTCAATGGACATGAGTCTGAGTGAACTTTGAGAGATGGTGATGAACAGGGAGGCCTGGCGTGCTGCGATTCATGGGGTCGCAAAGAGTCGGACACTACTGAGCGACTGAACTGAACTGAACTTATATGACAGATCATTTATTTATCCAACCAGATTCTTCTTGGGCACCCAAGAGATGATTTGACCAATAGATATGGGCACTGAAATCAAAGACTGTGATCTCTAACCAAACAATAACGATAAGAACTGATGACTGGCAGTTCATCAAGCACAATCATGACAGCTGGAAATATCAGCTTCTTCTGATAGAAATAGCTAAAGCACAGAAGGAGATCTAACAGTAAGGCAAGTCTTAATGATAGTAAAATGGTTGTCAAAAGGCATCTGCCAAAATTGCACCTTCACATCGGCATGCTTTGGACGTGTAGCAGAGCTCATACATTTGGAAGGAAAAAAAATGTAAAGAGGTGAGCTTAGCTCACAGCTGAACCAGGTAACTCCTCTGCTACACAAAATTAAGAACAGAAAACTGGGATTTCTTTCCTACTCTTTCTTTAGTCCCTAAGATCTCTGAGAGGGGCTGCCAAGTGTGCTTAACCTCTGTGTCCACCAAACCCTAATCCCTGGCAAACATAATTTTTATTCTGAAAATGAGAAATCCACCCAAGTAGTAGCAGCCTGAAGTTCAAAAACATCTGTGCTGCTAGGTAAACATGATCTGTACATATGATGTGGGTAGTGGTGAGTTCCTCTTCTCAGCTTCTGAAATGAGAAAGCCTAGGAAGGCAGCAACTCAGCCCAGCCCATGTGAACCTCTGGGGTTTCAGAAGTGATTACAACCAAGTTCTCTAATTGCTTGTGCGTTTTATTAAGTAGATCTCATTTGAGTCTAAAATCACATGTAATGTTTAAATGTTATTTTTGTAAGCTATACAAAACTATCATCTTTCAGTAAAGAAAAAAAGGATGGTGTCAAATAAGAGATATGAAATGAGATCGTTCTTCTTTGCAAGACAGATGTTTTCTTTGGCTCTCTGGTATAATACATTCCATATTAGAGTCTCTTTCTAACCAAACACTAGGAATAGCACATGCTTGCATAAAGTGCACCAGCACCATTATCAAGAAAACTTCTTTTTATTAACACTGACAACTCTTGAGGTCCCTGGTACAGAAACCTAGCACTGTCAGCTCCAAACAGGACCCATTATGCCAAGGCTGGACTTTTTCTATACATCTCACATATTCCTGAAATAGAAATAAATCTATACATTTCCTTAGAACCCACCACAGGAGTTGACAAATGGTTTTCCCCCTGCTTATCTTTCCTGTGAAGCTCTTGTCCTCTTATACCAGTAGATTTCATAAGATTTAAGGTTTCTTTTCCTATCTTTAAAGAAATGTAGAAAAAGAAGACAGTAAGGATTGCATAAACTTACCCAGAAAAAAAAAAAAATTCCATCGAACCAACTGTCTTACTCTACTTGTATTTATTGCCAAAACAAGTTTGGTGCTCAGTAAATATCAGCTGAAACTAATTAGCTCCAGGACAAAAATTCCCATATTGAACTGGGATGACAAGAATGCAACCAGAAATGAATAAAATGTACTGGTTGGAAGCAGATGGCAGTTTTACCAACTAGTGTGTGCAGTGAGAGGAACAAATGGTTAGTATTAGGCTGATTTAATTTTCAGTTGGAGGTTCTTCTTCATGACAGAGAAGCTGATGTTCATTTAAATCCTCTGACCTCAGCCAACTGTGAATACCTTCTGGGTTTGCTGAGGTCTTGCTTTCTTCTGCAGAGTTTTTAAACATGGCATCTTGCCCTTCAACAGCCTGGGGCACTGCCAGTTAAGATAAAGTGCAAACAAATATTCCTTGAAGAGACAAGAACCTGCATATGGGGAATATGGAGCTGTCCTTTGTAAAGTGTGATGTTCTTCCATGTTGCTGGTGTGTGTAATGAAGGGATTACAGTGGCAACGCTTGGAATTTAAAAGAGACACAGGCTTGGTTGTTTCGAAAAAGACTGTGTGAGAGTCTGTGGAGATTTCTGGGAACAGAACTGGGTTCCCCTTCGCCATGGAGTGAAAGTGGGGGGTGGTGGGGACCCAATAGGTAGACAAGGTTCTAGATCCACTGGGACCATAGTCAACAATCAATAGAACTAGTCAGTAGTTAGGGGAAGTAATCAATGGTCAAGACTATTTCCCTTCAGTTCCCCCATACCTTGGGGTGCAGCTCCCACCCCTCTGCCCAGTACAAGGCTGCTCACCCTAAAGCTGGGTAGAGAAGAGGTGCTGACCTCCTTCATCCCCCTGCCCCACTGCTGTACAACCCTGACCGGAGTGAAGACCTTGTGTCCTGCCAGGATGTTAGGGAGGCTCTTCCACTGTAAGCTGGACCATCTGCCCTGCTGTAGGTCTGACCCTATCTGTATTTCCTGAGCCTACTCAGAGGTCATCTGTAATTCCAGTAGCTGGTCATCTCCAACTCCAGTTGGTTCTAAAACATGCAAAAGGTTTCCTCCCTCAAAGACCTGCATCTCTTTCTGCCTGTGGTTTTAGACTCAGAAGCATGCCTGAGTCTAGTCTCCTCTGGACTCAGACGCATGCCTGGTCCTTGGAAGCAATGAGATACTCATTCACCAACTATGGGTGAAGACCTCAGTTTTTGTGTCCCTTGGTGAGACAATTCCTGGATGTGTCCTACCCAGCCTCTCAGAAGGTCTGCAAAAGGATTAGCTGTCCCCAGAGGTAACACACCTGCTAATGTCCCTTTGATTTGCTTTTTGAGTTTTGTATCGCACAGTTTTGAGTCAAGTTTATCAAAAGAGGGGCAGAACATGAAAGATTTCAGAGACTGGTCCTCTTAATGTCTGGCTTAGTGTGAGTAGCTGAAGAGCTGCCATATCTGGGTTAAACATCTTTGTAAGTGGCCAGCTGTTTGAAACCTGTGTAGGCAAATATATGAGGAACACATCTCTTCCCCACTCCTTGTTTAACGGCTTCATCTTGGTAGTTGGACCATGGTAGTAATATTTACACACACACACAAATCAGCAAACACTACACATTTCCCCAAAGAGCCTATTGTGAAACATTTCCCAGCAAACCAATGGCACCATCCCCAAGGCCTTACTAATTCTTCAGCCTTCTTATACAAGAGCGGCCTAAAAAATACTTAGGCCACCCACTTATCTTGAATACCATTATCATTACTAATACAATCATCATCATGTGAGTTACTAATCCTTCAAACAGGACATGGCTTATTTCTTTAATTCATTATTTTTGGCTGCGATGAGTCTTCACTGCTTTGCTCAGGCTTTCTCTAGTTGCAGCAAGCGGGGGTTACTCTTCATTGCAGTGCACGGGCTTCTCGTGGTGGCTTCTCTCGGTGTGGAGCACAGGCTCTAGGCACACAGGCCCATTAGTTGCAGCTCGTGGGCTCCAGAGCACAGGCTCATCGGTTGTGGCATGAAGGCTGAATTGCTCTTTGGCATGTGGAATGTTCCTGGATCAGGGATCAAACCTCTGTCCCCTGCATTGGCAAATGGACTCATCCACTGCACCACCAGGGAAGTTTAGGAGATGACTTACTTCTGAAGGGACCTCTGAAGTATGACTTTTCTGATTAAACAGAAGCTGACTGACTACCCCAGGGTATATATTCCTGATTAGAGCAATTGGCCATCTCTAGATTATAGCTTAAACCAACTCTCTGATAATATCATACTACCAATGCTGCAGTTGTTGAAAGTAAGTTGCAGACATCACACCAGGAAGCTCTGAAGGAACTCTACCGCATTGAGCTCAGGTACAAAACAGATCTTGGTGAGCAGTGGGAAGGAAATGGCCAGTGGACAGAAGGAGAGAGTGAGATGTGTGAGGGGGAGCTACAACTAGCTTATGTGGATTATGAAAAGGCTTAAAAATTATATGAGTTAAAGATTTAATCCTCAGGCCAAACACAACCTCAACACCTCTTTTCCCAAGTCCTTGAAACTGCTACTTTCAGGTCAAGGAAAGCCTCAGATGAGATGAGTAGGTTAAGTGAAAGTGGGTAGGGGTTTCAAGATGCTCAAAGTGGACAGGCATGTTGGCCTGTGGTTCCAAGAAAGGGGAATGATGTGCAAAATGCAGAGGCATGGGTCCAGCCTGTCCAACTTGGGGGAATTTTGAGAACATCAGATAAGAAGAAGGTTTGGGTTTTGAGTTCTAATCTAAACTTTGTTACTTGAATAGCTTCATGAACTTGGATGAGTCACTGAAATTGTACAAACCTCAGGCCTTTGCAAAGAATCAGCTTTTGTTTTTACAGAGCAACTCTACTAATTTCTTTATTGGTTAATTTCTGTGTAAATAATTTCTATTTATTTATTAATTCCTTTATTCTATATTTTTTAGTTTATTTTTTCATATGTATCTAGTTTCTTGATTTAAAACGTTAATTCATTTATTTTTTTGTCTTCCTTGTTTTTTCTAATAAGTACAGTTATAACAAATATTTATCCAAGTGCCATGCTGGCCATATCAATGATTTTAACACATTACATTTAGTTATATTGCATGTCTACACAGTTTTTGTTCCCTCTTTTACTTATGTGTTACATAGAAGTGGGCTTTTATTTCCTTCAAAAACTATAGTTTTAAGAAGTACAATTTGTTTTTGGTTTGAGGGGATTTTGCTGGTTTATTCCTTCTCAATTTCTAATTTTAATGCATCATGACCAATGAATGTGACCTATATGCTTTCTGTTTTTTAATTTGTTAACACTTTCTAATCTATGATGATTTTTTTTCTGAATGCTTAATGTTCTTTTGAAAACATAAATGCTGTTTTTTTGAGGTATATGGGGTTTCCTAGGTGCCACTAGTGGTAAAGAATCCACCTGCCAATGCAGGAACTGCAGGAGATGCAGGTTCAATCCCTGGGTCGGGAAGATCCCCTGGAGGAGGGCATGGCAACCCACTCCAGTGTTCTTGCCTGGAGAATCCCATGGACAGAGGAGCCTGGCAGGCCACAGTATATATGGTCTCAAAGAGTCAGACATGACTGAAGCGACTTAGCGTTAACGCACGCATTGTGTTATTCAAACCTTTTATATCCTTACTTATTTTTAGTGTGTCTGGTTTACAAATTTCTAAAAACTGTATGTTTAAGTCTATTGTAACTGTAGATTTAGTTATCCTTTTATTTTCTATTTGCTTTTCTTTTATATATTTAGAAGCTATGTTGTCAGGGTTATAAAGGTTTGTCTAATAACTTTTATTACTTTTAGTATTCTGAAATATTCCTCTTTGCCCCTTTTAATGTCTATCTTAAATTTTCTTTTGTCTGACATCAGTATGGTCAACTTTGCTCTATTCTGGCTAGCATTTTTCCCTTCATATTTTTTTCCATTCCTTTCATTTCAACCTTTATGTGTCTTCAGCCTGCTTGTGGAAAGAGCCGGACATGCCGTTCTGTGCAGTGTGACCTCAAGCCTGTCTCCTGTGATCTGGAGGAGGAACAGAATGTGCTGTTCCTCAGGACAGATGTTTAGTTATCTCCTGATGTGGGGCTCATTGGTTCACCTGCTTGTCACAGTCACCAAAGGCCCCACCCAGTCTCTCACTTACTGTGCCTGCCTAACACATGGGCTGCTCATTGCCTGGGAGTGGCAGAGGCATAGGAGAGGAACATGGCAGATGGTCCACAGACCTGGTGGCTTCTGCTGCAGAACCCCCAAATAATCACCCTATCAGTTACCACTGGGGCCTGCTTGCCGGATCTCTGAAAGTCACCAAACTTCCAGCCAGAAGCATCTCTGGAGGCCCATGCACCTTTATAGGAGTTCTCTCCTGCACAATTTGGGTTGTAATTTCCTCTTCAATCTGATCCCAACTATCTTTCATCTTCCTGAAATTTATCAAATGACTTTTGGGCAAATGAAACCTCTTTTGTTTTCAAACATAATTTTTTTAAAAACAAGATTTTTGCCATTGTGGATAAGAGGTTACAAAAATTTCCATAATACTTCTCCTGTCTTTTCCATTATTTCTTTAAGCCAATTTACCAAACATGGGATTCTGAGGCAAAACATGTGAACATTTTTAGAGACCATAATACATATTTTCAATTGCATTCTAGGAGGAGTATAACAATTTACACCACCAGTAGCAATTCCTTCATCAGAAATTTTATTGATCATTTAGAAAGAGAAGAGAAGTTAGATATCAAGTAGTCTGATGGTTAGAATTTTTTGAACAGCTTTATAAAGGTATAAAAGAGCTTTACAAAGGCCCGCATATAGTCAAAGCTATAGTTTTCCCAGTAGTCATGTATGAAACGTTGGACCTAAAGAAGACTGAGCATCAAAGAATTGATGCTTTTGAACTGTGGGGCTAGAGAAGACTCTTGAGAGTCCCTTGGACAGCAAGGAGATCAAACCAGTCAGTTGGAAAGGAAATCAACCCTGAATATTCACTGAAAGGACCAATGCTGAAGCTGAAGCTCCAATACTTTGACCATGATATGTAAAGAGCCAACTCATTGGAAAAGACCCGGATGCTGGGAAAGATTGAAGGCAAAAGTAGAACAGGGCGTCAGAGGATGAGACGGTTAGATAGAATCGCTGATTCAATGGACATGAATTTGAGCAAACTCTGGGAAATAGTGAAGAACAGGGAAGCCTGGCATGCTGCATTCCATGGGGTCATGAAAAGTCCAACACAACTTAGCAACTGGACAACAATATAAAGGTATAATTGACATACAATAAAATGCACATATTTAAAGTGTTTAAGTTTTGACATATACATCCACCTGTGAAATCATCACCTTGATCAAGAGAGTAAATATAGCCAACANTCCATGGGGTCATGAAAAGTCCAACACAACTTAGCAACTGGACAACAATATAAAGGTATAATTGACATACAATAAAATGCACATATTTAAAGTGTTTAAGTTTTGACATATACATCCACCTGTGAAATCATCACCTTGATCAAGAGAGTAAATATAGCCAACAATCCCCCAAATCTCCTGAAATCCCTTTGCAATCTCTCTTTCCAATGCCAAGTAGCTGATGATCTGGTTTCTGTCACTATTGATTGATTCACATTTTCTAGAATTTTATAAACAGAATTATAACTACATATACATTTTTCTCTTGTCTTTCACTCAGCATAATTATTTTAAGATTTATCCATATAAATGCATGTGTCAGTAATTTACCCTTATTCATTGATGAGTACTATTCCAATGTGAGGATAAACCACAATTTATTATTCATTCTTCTTTTTCTGACTTGTATTACTTTTAATGATTCCATTTCAATCTTCTTTATTGACCTTTCAGGTATAATTCTTCATTTTATATTTTAGAGGTTGCTTTAGGATATCATATATATCTTTAATTTATCACAGTCTAGCTTCAAGTCATATTATACCTCATTATGTATATACGATAGGGGATTCTCAGATGGTTCAGTGGTAAAGAATCTGCCTACCAATGCAGGAGACACAGGAGACATGGGTTTGATCCCTGGATTGGGAAATCCCCTGGAGAAGGAAATGGCAACCCGCTCTAGTATTCCTGCCTGGAGAATCCCAAGGATAGAAGAGCCTGATAGGCTACAGTTCATACGGTCACAAAGAGTCAGACTGAGCAACTGAGCATGCATGCACACATGTATAGTACAAGAACCTTGACAATGACATACTTCCACTTATCCCTTCCTGGCCTTTGTGGCACTGGCATCACATATTTTACTTTACATATTTTATATGTAATAACTATATTGCTATTATTTTTGACAGTCAATTTTTTATATAAGGGTTAAAATCTTACATATTTACCCATGTGTAGTTACCCCTTCTGTTGTTCTTCAATCTTTAGTGTAGACCCAGATTTCCACCTGTGATCTTTCCCTTTCTGTTTGAAGAACTTCCTTTAACATTCTTTGTAGTCATGGTCTGCTGGTGATGCTTTCAGCTTTTGTATGCCTGAAAATGTCTACTTGCTTTCATTTTCAAAGGAAATTTTTGCTGGGTATAGAATTCAAGGTTGACAGTTTTTATCTTTCAGTACTGTAAAGATTTTTTCCGCTGCCTTTTCACTTACATTGTTTCTGATAGTAAAGTTGTTTTATCTTTGCTCCTCTGTGCCTAAGCCATATTTTTTTCTCTTGCTGCTTTTAGGATTCTTCTCTTTACCAGTGGTTTTTGACAATGTAATCCTGAGGGGTAATTTTCTTCATGTTTCTTGGGCTTGGGGGTATCTTGAGCTTTTTGGATGGTTGGTACAATGAATAATAGCCCCTCTCCCCCAAGAATATCCACATTCTAATCCCCCAAACAGATTGTATTAGTTTGTTAGGGCTGCCACAGACTAAACGACTCAAAGAACAGAAAGTTATTCTTTCTTAGGTCTGGAGGTTAGAAGCCCAAAGTCAAGGTGCTGGTAGGACCAAGCTCCTTCCCAAACATCTATAGGAAGAGATTTCCTTGCCTCTTGCAGCTCCTGGTAGCCCCTGGTGTTTTTTGGCCTGTGGCAGCATAACTCCAATCTCTGCCTGTCTTCACATGGTCGACTGTCCTCTGTGTCTGTGTCTTCATGTTATATTCCCCTTTCTTTATGTCTCTCTTCTCTCTTGTGTATGCATGCTAAGTCACTTCAGTAGTGTCCAACTCTTTGCAACATTATGGGCTGTAACCCACCAAGCTCCTCTGTACACAGGATTCTCCAGGCAAGAATACTGGAGTGGGGTGCCATGCCCTTCTCCAAAGGTACAAAACATTGTGGATATTAAGAGCCCACCACACTTCAGTATATGCTGATATGCTCAGTTGCAGCCAACTCTTTGCAATTCCATGAATCGTAGCCCTCCAGGTTTCTCTGTCCGTGGAATTTTCCAGGCAAGAATACTGTAGCGGGTTGCCATTTCCTTCTCCAATATTCCATTATGACTTCATTTTAATTTGTATCTTAGCTACATCTTCAAATACCTTATTTCCAAATAACGTAACATTCAGAATTACCATGGATTAAGACTTCAACATATCTTTTTTTTGGTGGGGGGTGGAGCACAATTCTCACCATAATACCTGTGAATATATGTAATCATAAACTGCAAAATGGGCTTTGCATATGTAACTTAGCTAAGATTTTAAGATGGAAATATTGTCCTGGATTATCCAAGTGGACACCATATAATGATAAGGGTCGTCATAAGAGAAAGATGGGAGAGTCAGAGAAGATGAACACAAGCCGGGGACTACAAAGCCTCTAGAAGCAGGAAGAGTCAAGGAACAGTTTCTCTTCTAGAGCTTCCAGAAAGAAGCTGTCTGTGCTAATGCCTTTACTTTAGTCCCTAAGATCCAGTTCAGACTTCTGACCTCTAGAACCACGGGCATACCTTGTTTTATTGTGCTTCGCAAATATTGTGTGAATGTTTACAAACAGAACATCTGTGACACATACACAAGTCTATCAGTAGCATTTTTTCAACAGCATTATTTTTAAATTAAGGCATGTACATTGCTTTTTTTTTTTTTTTGGCATGCTACTGCACACTTAACAGACCATAGTATAACATAAATATAAGCTTCATATGCACTGAGAAACTGAAAATTTTGTGTGACTCACTTTATTGTGATATTTGTTTTATTTCTATAATCTGGAACCAAACTTGTAACATCTCTAATGTACCTGTATAAGACAATTTGTCTCATTTTTAAGCCACTAAGTCTATGGTAGTTAGTTATAGTAACAATAGGAAAATAATGTATTAGGGTTTATAGGTTTTTTCAGATTCTTCTTTCAAATATTTTTGTCCTTCCCTCTCCTCTCCTTCAGAGACTCCAAATAAACACACACACACACACACACACACACACACACACATCCTCTTGAAGTTGCCCCAGAGCACACTGATGCTCTGTTAATTTTAATTCTTTTTTTCTGTATGTTTTTGTTTCATTTTTGATAGTTTCTATTGCTATATCTTCAAAGTCACCATTCTTTTCTTCTGCAATGTCTAGCATGCTTTTAAGTCCATCCAATGTACTTGCTACCCTAGACATTATAATTTTCATATCTAAATGTTTGATTTGGGCTTTTTAAGAAAATATTTTCAGTGTCTCTAGTTTACTGCTTAAGCATGTGGAATCTAATTATAATAATTATTTTAATGTCCTTGTCTGTTAATTTTGAAATTTGCACCAATTCTAGGTCAGTTTTGATTTATTTTTCTCCTCATTATGGGTTATATTTTCCTTTTTTGTAATCTTAGTAATTTTTTTACTGGATTCTAGTCATTGTGCACTTTACTTTGTTTGGTATTAAATACTTTAATATTCCTATAAAAATTTTTGTGCTTTATTCAGGGATACAATTAAATTACAAGGAAACAGTTTGGTCCCTTTTATTCTTGCTTTAAAGACTTGTTAGATGGCACCAGAGCATTGCTTAGCCTAGAGCTAATTATTTCCCACTACTGAGACAAGACTTCTCTGGGAACTCTATCCAGTGCTCCATGAATTGTAAGGCTCTCCAATCTGGTTGGTGAGAAGAGGAATTATTCCTGGTCCTGTGTCAGCACCAGAGATTATTCCTTCTGATCCTAGCTTTAAAGACTTGTTAGATGGCACCAGAGCATTGCTTAGCCTAGAGCTAATTATTTCCCACTACTGAGACAAGACTTCTCTGGGAACTCTATCCAGTGCTCCATGAATTGTAAGGCTCTCCAATCTGGTTGGTGAGAAGAGGAATTATTCCTGGTCCTGTGTCAGCACCAGAGATTATTCCTTCTGATCCTTTAGGATAGTTCTTTCTTTGGACTCAAGTAATTACCACATATGCATGGGCTGAAGTCCACTATTTCTTGGTTTTATATATTATATCTTTGTTTCAGGTAGAATGACAAATCCCATCTCTTTTAATCCATTTTGACAGAAGTGAAACTAACTTTTGTGTGTGAGAAGTTGATTTTCAAATAATGCCACTATTTAACACAGACCGGAAGCAGAGCTCCTACGACTGAAAATGAGGTGAAGAACAGACATGAATTTGAGCAAGCCCCGGGAAGTGGTGAAGGACAGGGAAGTCTGGCATGCTGCAGTCCATGCGGCTGCAAAGAGTCGGACACGACTGTGACTGAACAACCCCGGAAGGATGGACGGCCTGAGGAAACGAGTCATGTAGTTTCCTCTTTGATGCTCTCAGAAGCTCCAGAGGACTCTCCCCTGGTTCACAGAGATTCACAGGACCACTGGATCCAGCCAAGCTTCTCCTTTCTATACTTAATGGAACTGAGACTCAGAATGATTGAGTCACTCATCCAAGGTCACACAGCTAAAACCTAGGTCATAAGATAAAAGGCTATAATGACCGCATATGAGTAAAGACCTCAAGAATGGTAGCAATTATTACTCAGTCTGTCTTTGCATTTAAAAAAATTCAAAAGCCTGTAATAGTGACTAGAGAGGAGGGGAAATCTATGTAGGAAGCAGAGCTCCTACGACTGAAAATGAGGTGAAGAACAGACATGAATTTGAGCAAGCCCCGGGAAGTGGTGAAGGACAGGGAAGTCTGGCATGCTGCAGTCCATGCGGCTGCAAAGAGTCGGACACGACTGTGACTGAACAACCACGGAAGGATGGACGGCCTGAGGAAACGAGTCATGTAGTTTCCTCTTTGATGCTCTCAGAAGCTCCAGAGGACTCTCCCCTGGTTCACAGAGATTCACAGGACCACTGGATCCAGCCAAGCTTCTCCTTTCTATACTTAATGGAACTGAGACTCAGAATGATTGAGTCACTCATCCAAGGTCACACAGCTAAAACCTAGGTCATAAGATAAAAGGCTATAATGACCGCATATGAGTAAAGACCTCAAGAATGGTAGCAATTATTACTCAGTCTGTCTTTGCATTTAAAAAAATTCAAAAGCCTGTAATAGTGACTAGAGAGGAGGGGAAATCTATGTGTTTACAGAAAGGACCCAGTGCTAAAAGACCCACTTATGCCTTTCTTTACAAATCAACTATATTTCCTGAATCGCCATCTCCTGGGGAAGGTTCTCATGGTTCCAGCTCAGCTCCCAGATCTCTGTTGAAGACTAGAACCCAGATCCCTCAATCAAGCATTCTGTCTACTCTACCCCATCACCTCCCTTCCATTTGGTAAAATTCTCAGATCCAGTGAAACCTTTATTCTTTGCTATCCACAAAATATTTATATTTTTAAAGAGATTTACCCAGAACAATGTGTTTGTGATTGTTGGCAAATTTCCCTGTGAGAACAAAATAATCTCAATCCCTCACTAAAAAGCACAGATTCCATCTTGCCTTGAACTTCATGCAATACAGTGTTGCATGACAGGGTTTAGGAAGCAGCAAGAAGGAAGAGAGTTGCTCAAATAAAAATGAAGCCTCTAGGCCCCCACTGAAAACAACAAAACAGGAAGGAGGATGTCAAAAGGGTCTAACTCAGACACTACACACTGGATGAGTCTGGATTTGCCACTCAATGAATCTCAAATTCCTTGTATTTAAACAGTATTCGTAGAACCTGTCCCTGCTTGCTTCCCAGAGAATCTGGGAGCTACAAGCATATTTAAAAACAGTTTGTAAATCACTTAGAGCTCCTTGGAGATAGGATGATATATAAATATGCGGCATTACTATTATGTTAACCATACTTAAATATTGACAATATTACCATTGACAAGGATTATCTACAAAATCCTTAGCGCCTTTTCCAACTAATTTTCCAAATGACAAAGAAGTTAATTACTCTGGATTCTTGCTATATTACATCTACTAAAACCCAGGACTTGAGATACATTTACAACTCTTTCTATATCGGTGAGAACTGAAAGAATTTCAATATAACATAGCCACTCCCATGCCACAACATCACAGTATCTCCTTGGAGATAGCAGCAATAAGGGAAGTTAAGTATCTTTCTTGAAGATTTAGTTTTGTCATTTTGCCCTACACTAGAGGTAAAAATTACTAATTCATTTGATTCATCTTTGTTATCTAATTGTTATTTTTCATATATATTTGTTTGCAAGTTCAGCACTCAAAAGATGGTTTCTTCCACCTAAAGCTATACCTTCAGTTTAGGACGGCAAAATGTCCTTAGGTGAGTAGTGACCTCATGATCTGAACTGCAGGGCCATTGCTTATAATTGTCCAGTTATGAATAACTTCTTGAGAACAGTGCTGTGTACAACTTTCTCCATCATATACTATTTCCTTAATTCTACTTTAGTATTAGCAGCAGCTGCATGGCACTGGAGCATCAGCTGCATGGTTCTGGAGTGACTTTGAGGAGGTACCCCACGTCCAAGAGCAAAGGAGAAGGCCCAGCAAGATGGTAGGAGTTGCAAAATCATGTTTAGTATCAAACCCCATACCCGCCAGAGATGCTCAGAGGGCTCAAACATACCTTGCATGCACCAGGACCCAGAGACCCCCACAGAGGCTGAGACAGAACTGTGTTTGGGTGTCTCCTGAGGAGGTGCGGGTCTGCAGTGGCCTGCTTCAGGGGCAGGGGCCCTGGGTGCAGCAGACCTGGGTATGGCATAAGCCCTCTTGGAGGAGGTCGCTATTAACCCCACCACAGAGCCACCAGAACTTACATGGGACTGGGGAAACAGACTCTTGGAGGGCACAAACAGAACCTTGTGTGCACCAGGACCCAGGAGAAAGGAGCAGTGAACCCACAAAAGACTTGACCCAGACTTACCCAAGAGTGTCCAGGAGTCTCTGGTGGAGGCCTGGGTTGGCAGTGGCCTGCTGCAGGATTAGGGGCACTGAGTGTAGCAGTGCCTGCATGGGACCTTTTGAAGGAGGTAGCAATTATCTTTATTACCTCCACCATAGTTTGGCCTCAGATCAAATAACAGGGAGGGAATATAGTACCGCCCTTCAACAGAAAATTGGATTCAAGATTTACTGAGCATGGCCCCGCCCATCCAAAAGCTTCTTAATATTCTCCATCAGAGGGCAGACAGACTGAAAATCACAATCACAGAAACAAACCAATCTGATCACATGGACCACAGCCTTGCCTAACTCAATGAAATTATGAGCCATGCCATGTAGGGCCACCCAAGACAGGTTGGGGTGGAGAGTTCTGACAAAATGTGGTCCACTGAAGAAGGGAATGGCAAACTACTTCAGTATTCAAGGAGGTAGCAATTATCTTTATTACCTCCACCATAGTTTGGCCTCAGATCAAATAACAGGGAGGGAATACAGTACCGCCCTTCAACAGAAAATTGGATTCGAGATTTACTGAGCATGGCCCCACCCATCCAAAATCTTCTTAATATTCTCCATCAGAGGGCAGACAGACTGAAAACCACAATCACAGAAACAAACCAATCTGATCACACGGACCACAGCCTTGCCTAACTCAATGAAATTATGAGCCATGCCATGTAGGGCCACCCAAGACGGGTTGGGGTGGAGAGTTCTGACAAAATGTGGTCCACTGAAGAAGGGAATGGCAAACTACTTCAGTATTCTTACCTTGAGAACCCCATGAACAGTATGACAAGGCAAAATAATAGGACACTGAAAGATGAACTCCCCAGGTCAGCAGGTGTCCAGTATGCTACTGGAGATCAGTGGAGAAATAACTCCAGAAAGAATAAAGAGATGGAACCAAACCAAAAACAACACCCAGCTGTGGATGTGACTGGTGATGGAAGTAAAGTCTGATGCTGTAAAGAGCAATATTGCGTAGGAACCTGGAATGTTAGGTCCATGAATCAAGGCAAATTGGAAGTGGTCAAACAGGAGAAGGCAAGAGTGAACATCAACATTTTAGGAATCAGTGTACTAAAATGGACTGGAATGGATGAATTTAACTCAGATGACCATAATATCTACTACTGTGCACAAAAATCCCTTAGAAGAAATGGAGTAGTCTTCATGGTCACAAAAGAGTCTGAAATGCAGTACTTGGATGTAATCTCAGAAACAACAGAATGATCTCTGTTCGTTTCCAAGGCAAACCATTCAATATCACAATAATCCAAGTCTATGCCCCAACCAGTAACATTGAAGAAGCTGAAGTTGAATGGTTCTATGAAGACCTACAAGACCTAGAACTAACACCCAAAAAAGATGTCCTTTTCATTATAGGGGACTGGAATGCTAAAGTAGGAAGTCAAGAAACACCTGGAGTAACAGGCAAATTTGGCCTTGGAATGCGGAATGAAGCAGGGCAAAGACTAATAGAGTTTTGCCAAGAAAATGCACTGGTCATAGCAAACACCCTCTTCCAACAACACAAGAGAAGACTCTACACATGGACATCACCAGATGGTCAACACC
>SJYX01000977.1:27959-96930 GCA_006410675.1 Oreotragus oreotragus
CCACCCTTATGGCAGAAAGTGAAGAAGAACTAAAGAGCCTCTTGATGAAAGTGAAAGAGGAGAGTGGAAAAAATCAGCTTAAAACTCAACATTCAGAAAACTAAGGGCATGGCATCTGGTCCCATCACTTCATGGCAAATAGATGGGGAAACAATGGAAACAGTGACAGGCTTTATTTTTTGGGGCTCCAAAATCACTGCAGATGGTGATTGCAGCCATGAAATTAAAAGATGCTTGCTTCTTAGAAGAAAAGTTATGACCAACCTAGACAGCATATTAAAAAGCAGAGACATTACTTTGCCAACAAAGGTCCATCTAGTCAAGGCTATGGTTTTTCCAGTAGTCATGTATGGATGTGAGAGTTGGACTATAAAGAAAGTGGAGCAACAAAGAATTGATGCTTTCGAACTGTGGTGTTGCAGAAGACTCTTGAGAGTCCCTTGGACTGCAAGAAGATCCAACCAGTCCATCCTAAGGGAAATCAGTCCTGAATATTCATTGGAAGGACTGATGTTGAAGCTGAAACTCCAATACTTTGGCCACCTGATGTGAAGAACTGACTCATTTGAAAAGACCCTGATGCTGGGAAAGACTGAGGGCAGGAGGAGAAGGGGATGACAAAGGATGAGATGGTTGGATGGCATCACTGACTCAATGAACATGAGTTTAAGTAAACTCTGGGAGGTGGTGATAGGGAGGCCTGGTGTGCTGCAGTCCATGGGGTCGCAAAGAGTCAGACATGACTGAATTTAAATGAACTTTAGTATTAGAAGAAAACCATGAGTCAAGGAAGAGAATGTGGGAATTGAGGAAACATGGACTTTTAGGAAGCCAGGCAACAGAATTCCTCCAAAAGACATTCATACAAAGATAACAGATCTGTCATATATTTCAAATTCACCAGACTATGTTACATAATATACTTGCATAAATGTACTTGTATAAACACAATATATTATACTTACTCATAAAAATATTTAACACATATACATTATATGTAAAAATTGATTGAGCCCTTGTACTACATCTATAATGGGTGCTTCATAAATATTTCAACTATGTAAATATAAATATACTTACTGTCATAGCTATATACTGTGGCTATTAAACTATGATGAACTGCTGCTAATTTTCATCATGATGAAGATGAAGCGCTATGTATCTCCATCTAGTTAGAAATGGCCCACCAGCTTCAGAAGACTCCAAAGGAACCTATAACCTAGAGTCACAAGCATAACCAAGTGTGACCTATTCAGCACAAACTGATTCCTCTGTAACATATAGCAGAAACTATTTAATTCTAAAAATCCTGCTCAAAGAACCCAACTCCACCCCCACCCCCGCATATTCTTCTAGGTTCAGACGAAACATTCAAAAGACACCATTTTTCATAAACAATTAAATGTCCCGGCGAGGTCACTGAGTATCACACAGTTGAGGAAATCAGAACCCAGAGAAATTAATAATATTTCAGAGGCCACCCAGCTAGCTATGAACAGCAGAGAGATGAAACACTCAAGAGCCCCTGACCTGAGGTCAGCGCCTGGTTTTAGGTAACACACCCCCGACGGCGGTGGGGCAGCCCAGGTGCACGTGCTGGAGCTGAAGGTCCAGGGAATCTGACACGAACTGTGGGAAGCACAAGAGAAGTGAAAAGCAGGGAGCACTGGGGTCTCCCGGAGGTGTGTGCGGATCCCTGTCACTCCAGCCCCTTGCTTTCCGCACAGCTCAGTTTTAACCTGAATTAAGTGTGAATTTGCTTCCTCTTCCGCCGAGCAGGCTTTTCCCGGTGCGGCACCCAAGCGGCGGAAGCATCAGTGCGTCTGCAAGATAGACCTGGGTGCTGTCAGAGACTCTGATAGGAGATCACCGCAGGCTGGGGAACCACCTGCCTCCCGTGGAGAGAGGTGCACCTCCCACGAAGCTCAGACACAATCCAGGCCTGTCGACTCCCCGCTTAAGGCATCCTTTCATCCCGAGGCTGTGACTCCAGGGACTAAGGTCACCAAAACACTGCTCACAAGGAACACCTATTAAGAATAAAATTTGACAGCAATTTGTAGGACTGTTTCCCTCATTTCCTGGTCTCAGGGAAGAGTCCTGAGGCTCCTGAGTAAATTAGTTTTCTCTGGTGGGGATAAAGTCTGAGAAACAGCGATGAATACAGCTTCCAGAGAAAATCTGCTATTCAGACGGCCATCCTGAAGAGCTTTTTTTTTTTTTTCTCCCAAAATAACGTGCCCCGTGCTTCCAGCCCTAATTCAAGTCTTCTCCCCACCTTAGCCAGCAGGGGCAATACTTCCAATAAGCATCCAAAATTCATTTTACTTGTACTGTATCTGTGAAGTGATGAAGTGAAAGTCACTCAGTCGTGTCCAACTCTTTGTGACTCCGTGGACTATACAGTCCATGCAATTCTCCAGGCCAGCATACTAGAGTGGGTAGCCATTCCCTTCTCCAGGGGATCTTCCCAACCCAGGATCAAACCCAGGTCTCCCGTACTGCAGGAGAACTCTTTACCAGCTGAGCCACAAGGGAACAGAGTCTTAAAAAGGAAAGGAACCTTAAGAAACTTATGTGGCCACTAGAATAGCAAAACAACTATGCTGCAACTTGTTAGTGGAAACTGTAATAGGCCTTGGTTATTCAAGTTTAACTGGGGCTTTTTCCTTTCATTCATCTTTTTTCAACAAACATTCATTGCATGCCTGCAAAGGCAAAAGGAAACACAGACAAGCATCCTCTGACTCTGAAACTTCTGTCTCAGAAATGACACACATCCTTCCTGCTCACATTTCTTGCCACAAATTGACCATGACCAATTTCAATGGTCAGAGATACATTATCTTCCCAAGGAAAGGGCATTAAATTTGTGAACAATAAGACAGTCCTTCACAAGATCCTGAGATCCAGGACAAGGCTTGATTTCACCCAGACTAGTTAACGAGCTAGGACCTCAAGAGACAAATCATCCATTAAAAGGGAGGCCACAACAGCTCCTCATTTCTCAATCCAAACTAGAGACACTCTGAAGACATGGACACCAATGAGGAGCACAGGGAAGAAGAGTCCTCTGGAAGATCTTTGGGTAGAAGAATGCTTTTTTCATTCCTGGGAATTTAAGGACAAATATATACATGAGCCTCTGACACATGACCTGAAATTTTCCATGTATACACAAATATTCAACCAGGTGGGTACAAAGTTGAGAGGATGGAGCACAGCACCGTGATGGTGTCTGCTGTTGCCCTTCTCCAATATTCTAGACCCCGGAGCCAGAATGATCTTTTTAAAATAGAAATCTGGTTGTATTTGCCCACTCCTTCATCCACCTTCCCATGCACAACTTTCCGCTGGTCAACACATATCTATAGCTTCTTCATAGTTTTACGCTAAAGATTAAAATTCTAACTAAAGGTTCCTTGCTCTCTCTGCCCAGGCACACCAGCCTTCTTTTCGTTCTTCAGGATAACCATGCTTCTTCTATCCATGGAGCCATTCCATATACTCCTTCCACTTACTGGAATGCTTTTCCCTACCTTTTTCATTCAGGAAATTTCTGCTTTCTTTAGATCTTGGCTTACTGCCATTCTCTTCTGAAAGTCTTCCTTGGTCTCCCTAATCAAGTCAATCTCCCTAGATTACTCATACAACAAATATTTTTTAGTATGTACTAAGTGCTAGGCACTGTCCTACATACTGGGAACACATAAACCTTGTATAAGTATGATAAATGCAAGAACCACAAATAAATATAGTAAGAGGCAAAAGAAAAGCACTATCTTAGATGAGGTGGTCAGGGAATACCCTTCTAAAGAGGAGAAAATTAATCGAGCCCTAAATGAAGCAAAGGACCACGCAATGCTTTCTGGGAGAAAGAAATCCCAGGTGGAGGGGACCATGAGTGAGAAGGTCCTAAAAGTAGCACATCAGAGAAACAGCCACCGGTTTGTGATTTATTTCCATGCTTTGTATCTTATTTTAGCACTTAGTTTAGTTGTTATTAAAAACATTCATTTGTATCATCTGCTTACTGCTCTTCAAGACTGTTAGTTCTAATGACATAGGACAGGAACTAAGTCCATTTTTTGCTCACCATTGAACACTGAATCTCTGATGTCTTGCCTGCTGCCCGGCACACAGTAGGTCTTTGATAAACATTTGTAGAAGAAATGAAGAACTAATGATGAACAGAGTGAAGTGAGTCAGAAAAACAACTATCATGCATTAATGAACATATGTGGAAGCCAGAAAAATAGTACAAATGAACCTGTTTGCAAAGCAGAAGCATAGACACAGATGTAGAGAACAAACATACGGACACCAAGCGGGGAAAGAAAGGTGGTACATGGGAGATTGGGATTGACATGTACATACTACAGTGTATAAAACAGATCACTAATGAGAACTTAATGTATAGCACAGGAGAAAAAAACAACAAGGTTCAAGCTGTTTGTAGAACATAAAGTTAACCTTAAAAATCTGTTCCAATGTACAGTAGGTGCAGACAAATACTATTTGATTCCACTTAAATGAGGTACTTAGAATCGTCAAATTCATAGATTCAGAAAGCACATGAGTAGATACTGGGGGCCGAAGCCTGGGGCAGGGAACGGAAAGTTAGTGCTTAATGGGGACAGAGTTTCAGCTTAGGAAGGTGAAAAATTCTGGAGACAGATGATGGCGAGAGTTGCAGAACCATGTGAATGTACTTAGTGCTGCTGAACTGAACAGTTAAATATGGTTAAAATAGTATGTTTTATATTATGTGACTTTTACCACAATAAAAATATTTTAAAAAATAAGAAATGATGACAAAATGAATAAATGATGAACCAGATCCCTAGATGAACACAGAGTAGGTGTTGCTTGTACCCCACCCATATACGCTCAGGACTCACTATAAATGCCAAGAGCTATTCACTCTGCCATTTCTGCTTATGGACATTTTTTCTGATTCAGATAGCACATTTGACCAACGAGTTTCAGAGAGTCAATGTCCCCAGAAACATCCCCATCTACCAACACTACAAGGCAGGGGGTGGGGTGGGGGTGCTTTTCCCTCAGCTGTTGAGAGGAACAAGTCTTGCGCAGCGCTTTTCAACCCTGGGCAACCTTACCCCCTAGGGTGCGCTGGCAATGTCTGGAGACCTTTTGGGTTGTCACGATCCTGGAAGGGAGTGGGCGTGGAGAGAGCAGGAAGATGCTATTACCACCCAATGGGTAGAAGCCAAGGATGCAGCTTAAATATCTGACACCACATCCCCTACAACAAAAAGTGATCCAGCCCCAAATGTCAGCGCTGAGGTAGAAAGCCCACTCTAAGGAATATTTAATATATTCTGTATGGTCTCCCAGAGAGCTGAGCTCCTGTTACCCACAGTGGCAGCTGGTTTGATCACACACCGTTTACTGGCTTTCTTCCCTTCTCTGTCTCACTTCCTGATCCCCTAGTGGTGTTTCCCAGAATCACCTCCTGAGCCAAGTGTGTGCATGTTAAGTCACTTCAGTTGTGTCCAACTCTGCGAGCGCACGCTATGGACTGTAGCCCGCCAGGCTCCTCTATCTGAGCCAACTACTTGCCCTCAAATCATTGTTTCAGGTTTAGCTTCTGACCAAACCCCAAATCTTGAAATACTCAAACCTTGTGTTTCTTAGCAACTAGTCTCTCCTCCTCTTTGCTATGTAATAAGCCATGGAGCCAGCCTAGAAAGCCCCAAGGAATAAGCAAGTGACACTGGCTTCTGAAAATGGCAGCAGCTGCACTGCAGTTCTTTTTTGGTTTTTAACATTAGTTGATTTATTTATTTGGCTGCACTGGGTCTTCATTGCTTCCAGAGGGCTCTCTCTGGTTTTGGCAAGCAGGGGCTTCTCTTGTTCTGCAGCATGGGCTCTAGGCGATGGGCTTCAGTAGTTGTGGCACACAAGCTGGTTGCCCTGTGGCACACGGGATCCTCCCAGATCAGGGATGGATGGAACCCGTGTCCCCTGCATTGGCAGGTGAATTCTTAACCATTGGGCCACCAGGGTAGTACCAGGGCTGTTCCTCTTCAGGAAAGGCTGTGCCACTTGATAAAGTGTCTGGTTTGGGAAAGATGCTCTTTTCCCATGGGTATCCCTGGAGAGTCACTCTGTTTAGATAGTTATTTGGCATAGGACCATGGAAGGAGAAAGACAGGCTAAAGCAGAAAATGAAATACCTGGTTTGAATCCTACCTCTATTGCTAATTGGATCCCTCTCCTGGCCACATTGCTAACTTGTCTTATATCCAGTTTGCCCTCAAACTGAGTTTGCTGGGAGGGATGATCAGTGAGGAGCCTTTGAGCCCTGCTGCTGCTGCTAAGTCACTTCAGTCGTGTCTGACTCTGTGTGATCCCACAGATGGCAGCCCACCAGGCTCTTCTGTCCCTGGGATTCTCCAGGCAAGAACACAGGAGTGGGTTGCCATTTCCTTCTCCAATGCATGAAAGTGAAAAGTGAGAGTGAAGTCGCTCAGCCGTGTCCTACTCATCTGTCTGACTCTTGGCGACCCATGGACTGCAGCCCACCAGGCTCCTCCGTCCATGGGAGTTTCCAGGCAGGAGTACTGGTATTCTACTGTTGCAAAGAGAATCACTCACCTTCCACACCCCTTTACCATGATCTCAGCCCTGTTTGCTCTGCCCAGGGGCCTCGTCCCTTTTCGCCCAACCATGCTCTCCCAGGGCAGACCTCCCTTCCTTTCTTCTCTTCTTTTAACCCTGATCTCATCCACAAACTCAGCTCAGTTCAGCTCTTAAAAATCAGCATACCTCTGAGCTTCATTTCCTAGCACAAAGGAAACCAAGCACAAAGACATTTGCTCACCTTCTCAAGGTTGCAAAGATTGCAAAACACAACTCCAAGTCCATGACTCCACCTCCACCCCGCCCTCACTTGAAGAACTGGACAAGTACACCTATGCATACGCTGATTATATATTGGGTGTGGGGTTTCAAGTGCAAAGGAAAAAAAATTTAACCCTTTCTCCTACTTAATAGAAATATTTAGGGGACAGGATATTTTGACTAAGAATTGCAAAGCATGTGCTGTATAGATGATCAATTTTTGAAGAATTAGAAAAAAAAAAACATTCTTTGAAACCCATACTATAGATAAGAATATGTATGTTTTTTTAATGGTTATAACGAAGATCATGGCATCCGGTCCCATCACTTCATGGGAAATAGATGGGGAAACAGTGGAAACACTGTCAGACTTTATTTTTGGGGACTCCAAAATCACTGCAGATGGTGACTGCAGCCATGAAATTAGAAGACTCTTACTCCTTGGAAGAAAAGTTATGACCAACCTAGATAGTATATTCAAAAGCAGAGACATTACTTGGCTGACTAAGGTCCATCTAGTCAAGGCTATGATTTTTCTTGTGGTCATGTATGGGTGTGAGAGTTGGACTGTGAAAAAGGCTCAGCACCGAAGAATTGATGCTTTTGAACTGTGGTGTTGGAGAAGACTCTTGAGAGTCCCTTGGACTGCAAGGAGATCCAACCAGTCCATTCTGAAGGAGATCAACCCTGGGATTTCTTTGGAAGGAATGATGCTAAAGCTGAAACTCCAGTACTTTGGCCACCTCATGCGAAGAGTTGACTCACTGGAAAAGACTCTGATGCTGGGAGGGATTGGGGGCAGGAGGAGAAGGCGACGACCGAGGATGAGATGGCTGGATGGCATCACGGACTCGATGGACGTGAGTCTGAGTGAACTCCGAGAGATGGTGGTGGATAGGGAGGCCTGGCGTGCTGCAATTCATGGGCTCGCAAAGAGTCGGACACGACTGAGTGACTGAACTGAACTGAACTGAAATGTGTTTCAAGAATGACAAAAATATTAAGAATGGCTGCCATTGGTTTGGCTCCATGTCATTTATAGTCTCAATTTTACAAAAGATTTGTATCATATTAGAAAGAGCTGGACATGTAATTTCAGTGAGGCCATAAGAGTAGGACAAGGTTGTAGAATGTGGGCAAAGGAATTATTGTGTCTTTTCCTGATGAGAAAGTAACATATTTTTCAGCCTCTTATTTATTTTTAAGAAAAATAGCTATTTAATAAGTAGACAAATATCAAAGGTAAATGGTTTTGTAAAAATTTTCTAAATATTTTGTTACTAAAGTAACATACTCATTTAGAAATATTTAATTTATAAAAATGTACAGAAAACAAAATGCATGAAATTAAAACTGGATACAGTTTCACACCTAGAGATCACCATTGTTTATGTATTCATGTATTGTTTTTCCAATTGTTCAGACATTTTTACCAAAATTTGAGATAACTATTATCTAATATACATACGATTTCTGTATCTTGCCTTTTTTACTTCTCACTGTGTCATGAGCATTTAATCAAAGATTCCAATATGCTTAATCATTGCATAATAGTTAATTTACCAGTCAATGAAAAATTGATTTAACTGAGCCTTTATTGCTCATGCTTAGGTTGAATCCAATTTCTCAACTTGTATGGGAGTCTCTGAATCTGATAGATTCCAAGAATCAAACTCACTGAGTAAAAAGAAATAAACATTGTTAAGGTTTAGAAAAGCTTTAAAAGCAATTAAAGCCAGGAATTTATTAGTACCTTTCTCATTCTTCATCCTTAATTTGCTGAGCACAGATGAATCTAACCCCAGCCTGATGCACAGATCTGACTAGGATTTTTCCTCGTGTTCTCTTTGTACAGCGTGTCTCTAGGAGAAGTTCGGCATCAACATTGTTAGAGAAAGGGGATTCTTAGGCTACTGCTGATTTCTATATCTTGATCTGGGTGGGGTTACATAGTTGTATTCAGTTTGTAAAAATAGATGTGTTATACTTCAATAGAAAGTATGCTTAGAAAAATATTTTTAATGCTTCTTGGAGTCATTGGCTATAAATTTCCTCAATAAAGTCCTTAATAGCCAGGAAATCCTTGTGATCTTGGGAACAGAATAGGGTGTGTATTTGAAAACCATTAGGTATTTTTTTAGATATAAAGAATTACCACTATTATCACCTGAGTGAAGTCATTCAATGATAATATGTGAATGAGGCAATACTCTCAGAGGGCATTTTTAGTTTATAATAAATTAAGTAACTCTGGAATTGGTAAGTTGGTACATAGGGTGACCAGACTTTTGAAGAGGAGGGTTCTTTCCTGTCCACACCTCCTCTGGATGCTCTCCCAAAGAATAAGGTACATGTCATTGGGCTACTCAAAACTCTAGTTTCAGAATCTAGTATTCTAAATTTAGGATTACCCTGGGCACATTCTTTGGCAACTATAAAATGATGAACAAAACCAATGCCTATGGTTGGCAGGGTTTTCCACAACACAAGGATGCCTGGCTAAGGTGCCTGGTGGGGAGTGACTTTCAGAGTTCACCATGCCTCCTGGCTAGGGGCTACTCCCACTCAGAAGCACGGGGAGCATTTTTCTAATTTAGACAAAGATGCCAACGGGGCTCCCCAGAGGTTTTTGTCTCTGAAAACCTCACCTTAACATTCTATGATTTAGGTCCATGAATCTATGCTGCCACCTGGCACCCTCTATTTCCCTCACTTTCAGGCCAGGCCCTGTTCATCCTCCATGAAATACAGTCTGTATCATTTAGGACAGACATCACAATCATACAACATGAGTTTGACCTTAGTCTTAAGACAAGTCCTGTCATCCTTCTACTCTGAACATGATTCCCAAATACCCCTGGGCTCTGCCTGGACATCTGTGATGGCTAATTTGATATGTCAACTTGACTAAGTGGAGCTATGGTGCCCAACTGTTTGGTCAAACACTAACTAACCTAGATATTGCTCTGGAGGTACTTTTAAAATGTGATTAACATTTATAATCAGTAGACTTTATGTAAAGCAGATTGCCCTCTATAATGTGGGTGAGCCTCATCCAATCAGTTGAAGAACTCAGAGAAAAGACTGAATTTTCCTGAAGAAGAAATTCTGACTCCAGACTATAATATGGAAATTCTGCCTGAGTTTCTAGCCTGCTGGCCTCCCTATGGATTTCAGACTTGCTAGCCACTGCAATCTCATGATTGATAAATAAGTAAATCAATGCATTAATAAATCTCTCTCACATACACACACAAATATATATCAATAGGACACACGTGTATCCTATCAATTTTCTTCTCTGGAGAACACCGAGTAATAAACACAACATCTAGAACTGCAGCCTCTCCAGTGGAGCAAGGCCCACTGAGAAACCTCCACATTCTCAGGAGATTTCTCAATGGGAGAACAGCCAGGAGCACAGTGCTTCATGGCAATCCAAAAAAGCAGGAACCTACAAGTGCAGAAGTTTCATTTTAACACTCATTTTAGAGGCCTTTGCAAAGCTTCTAATAACAAATACAATCTCAGAGTAGACCGTTGTAAAAAATATCTAAGCAGAAAGGGTAAAAGGCTTTGGGGGTTGGTATCATAAAGTGATTTCATGACCATTTTTAATCCTTTAGAAAGTGCTTTTACATGCATGCTTTCACTTAATCTGGCAGTACATCTCGGGAATAAAGTCATGAACTCAAATCTCATTAAATTCTGATCATTTGAGATAAATGGAATAAAACATCAGGAGAAAAAAGACTGTGTTCTGCCATTGGTGCCCATATGATTTCATAGGGGTTTCTCTAGATCCCTGGGAAGCATGCCTTTTAAAAGCAAAGGAAATATCCAAAAACAGTTCAAATAAGAACTATTTTTATGATTTTTTATGAGCAGGCCCAGAGTATGAAATGGCATGTAAGGTCTAAAAAGAGAGAGAGAGAGAGAGATCTATTTAGGGATTATAATCAATCATTTCCTCCCTCCCTGCCCCTCTTAATCTTTCTGGCAGATTAATCTGAAGAACTCTGCCCAACCATCTCATTTCCTGT
Source organism: Oreotragus oreotragus (assembly GCA_006410675.1). Lineage (NCBI taxonomy): Eukaryota > Metazoa > Chordata > Mammalia > Artiodactyla > Bovidae > Oreotragus > Oreotragus oreotragus. The sequence goes on from SJYX01000977.1 coordinate 38,870, forward strand.
GTGCACACACCCTGTAGACACATACAAGCAGATCATTATCACTCTGGGAGTGATCATGGACCAAATGTTATTTTCACCTTCTCCAGCTTCACACTGTCTCATTCTGAAGACTCTGGCTATCAGTCTGTCCTTCACATCTTGGTGGTATTTTTAGCACCATTTCCCTTCAGATCTGTCTTTCTCCTGTCAGAATTTCCCTGGCAAGGAGATAGTTGCCTTCTAACTTTTTCTACCTTCAGCAGTTAAAGTTCACTCAGAGGAAAAATTCTTAAGTTTTGTAGAGTAGCCTCCATTATCTGCTATGCCTGGCAGTGAGGAGGAGGATGAAGGAGAAAGAGGAAGGTGAGGAAGAAGCGAGAGGGGCAAGAAAGAAGGCAAGATTACCGCAAGTTTCTTGCAGACAGTGTCTGAGCCTCCCTCCTCTTTGAATCTTTGCCTCTTAACATCACGCCTAGCGCATAAAAAGTGTTTATTCAATGCTTGGGAAATCATGCAATATAAAGAAAATTAACAAAATGAAAAAGAATGAAGTCTGCAGGAAGAGAGAGAAAGAATTAACTAATTTCTGGTAATATGCGGAGACAGAAAATAGGGCAGTTCCTGGAGTCAGAATGATTGACTTGAATTTCAGTTCTGAAACTCACTAGCTGTGTACCTTGGGTAAGTGTGTTAAGTTTGTAAGCCTCAATCTCCTCATCTGTAAAATGAGTCTATAGCACCTGCCTCATTGAGTTGTTCAAGGATTAAATGTAGTCATACGTGTAAAGAACACTCCAAAAACAATAATTACTATAATTTTTTTTCATCACCACCATCATCATGGCATCTCCTAAAGTCCCTGTTATCTACTGATCTTGAAACCAATTCTCTTCTAGAAATACCTTGATTTGGTAACCAATCAAAAATTAAGAAGTCTGTATGTTGGTTTTACAGATACTCACTGGCTATTACTCAGAAGGAAATTTACCATATTAATTTCATGTTCTGACAGTGCTTTAGGATATAGTGAAGAACATTAAAAACTTCTGTTGAATTTTCATAGTTTAGTCAATTAATTTAACATTTCTCCTGAACGTTCCAGGCATAACCTAAGAATTTGAAGTGACTGAATCTTTCATCACAGTACTTAATCAGATTACAGTGAATTTTACTCCCTGGGTTTTTTTACAAGGGAATGTTTCCTTACATCCCAGAATGCTTCCAACAGCCAAACCCGCACAAGCTTGGCAGGGACCCAGGGCTCACCGGCACTCACTCACCTGACAAGCAATCACACTTCATTTGCAATGAGGAGGAATTCCCTTTTTGATGACAGATGCACTTCGGGACACACCTGCTGGGCAGGGCACTGTCTCATGACCACTCAGGGGAACTGACCCAACAAGCCTTCCCAACCAGCAGAAAAATGTTTATCAGTCTCAGCCTATTCATTCACATCCTCAAGGAAATGAATGCAGTGGGATCCTTTCTATGAAAGACCAGAAGTGAGAAAGACCAGAGGAGATATGAGCCTGTCTTAATTCCATGTCCATCCATTGTTTTGTTTGTTTTTTAATTCTACTCACCCACCCAAAAATATATACATATATTTGAAAAAGAAAAAAGAAAACAGACTGGTGCTGAATCACCATCTATTCATACAAGTGTTTTACAAAATTACTACCCTGGGGTTATAACTTTTTATAGGTCTTTGGCCCTCCTCTTCCCTCTCCTATCCCAAGAAGCTAGTCTAATCTTATAACCTTTCACCCAGATCAGAATCGTGGGCCTGATGATCAAGATCTTTTCTAAGTGAAAGAAAAAAATAATGACCATCTGTGTCACAGTACACAAGGTTTACAGATTGCAGAAAACACATTGCTGCTAGTGTTTGGTTGTAATAAATCTTTCTCCAAATCTGGGATACTTATCATTGCAACAGTCTTTCTTTGAGACTCTAGGAATAAAGCTCTGAATGACAGCAGCTCATTTCAGTTGTACATAATTATAATGACAGTATTTCTATTTGACAGGTTAAATTTACATGCAAGGAAATTTACATCCATTTACAAGAGCGGAAAAAAAAAAAAAAAAACCTGCTACCCAATAAAGAGTAGCATAACAAGAGAGAATTTTCCTTTGACACAGACTGACAAGGAATGAGCTTAAAGAGGACGTCGCAGACTCTGAGGATATCTGGCTCACCTGAGGCTGAGTTTTGGTCAGTCAACCTGGAATTCACTAGATATGAATTCCTCAAAAATACCCATCTTTCCCAGTGCTAGATAAGCTCAGATCCTAAGTCACAGCTTGAGGGATGTCCTTAGACTGTTGGGGCTGTTGTAACAGAAATAACATAAACTGGGCAGCTCAAACAACAGACACTTGCTTCTCACAGTTCTGGAGGCGGGGAAGTCCAAGATCACCGCATCTGCTTGCTGACTTGATGTTTGATGAGAAACTGTATCCTGGTTCATCGAGCGCCATCTTCTTGCTGTGTCCTCTGTGGCAGAATGACCAGAGCTCTCTAGGAACCCTTCTAAAGGACACTGACCCCACTCATGAGGACTCCACCCTCATGACCTAATCAGCTTCCAAGACCCCATCTCCAAACATCATCACGTGAGGGGCTAGGCTTCAACATATGAAGTTGAGGGAACCAAACATTTAGTCCATTGAAGAAGCTGAGTTCCCCAGGCCTGCCAGTGCTGAATGAACTTGAACAGCTCACTAAAACTTGCTCTTGCCTTGTTCTCTCCAGCTGTGAAACAGGGAAACTACTACTTCACAGCGCTGTTAGGGGAACAAATGATTTCATATGTGAGGGCATCCAGTAAACTAACAAGATAACATTGAGCTAGAGCAATTAGGAAAGACATCATAGCCGAGGATGCTCCAGATATTTTAAAAGGAGCAGGGTCTCGATGGGCCAAAAAAAAAAGGGAGGGGGGGAACATCGTGATGTAATAAATATGGCAGCAGCAAAGACGATACAGGTCCAAGGGGTGAAATAGACTAATGGGAGCCCAGCAGAATGTTGAATCCTGTGAAACAGGCCTCCTCTTTGGATGTCCACAGGGATCTTGGGATTAATATCTTACCCAGTCGCATTTTGCTAAAAAGTGTGATGAAATTTTAAAACAGGGACTTCCCCGATGGTGCAGCAGTGAAGAATCCACCTTGTAATGCAGGGGATGTGGGTTCAATCCCTGATCAGTGAACTAAGATCCCGAAGCCCACACACCACAGTACTGAGCCCACGCACCACAGCTAGAGAGTCCATGCACTTCAGCTAGAGCTTCCACAAGACCCTGCGTGCGGCAACTAAGACCCAACACAGCCAAAAAATAAACAGAAATATTCTTTAGAAAAATCTTAAACCACACGGAATGGTAGTTCTCCATAAGACATGCATGTTCCTGCCCAAGTTTAGTGACAAGCCACCCCCAACCCACAACTCTGCAGCCTTTGATCAGTCCCTGAGTCACTAAACCAAAGGTTCTCAAAACAGGGACCTCAGCCCAGCAGCACCAACAGCACCTGTCATGGAACTGGGAGAATGCATGCCTGCGTACTCTGTCACTTCATGGCCCTCAGAGATGTCCCTGTCCTTATCCTTGGGACCTGTGAACATACCACTTTCACAGGTAGGAAAAATTATGTTTGGAGATGAGATTAAGGCTGCAAATCAGCTGGCTTTAAAATAAGATTACCCATTGGCTATCTACATATGGTAATGTAAGTTTCCACGTTACTCTCTCCATACATCTTACCTGGCTCTGGGAACTCAAACAGGGGCTCTGTAACAACCTAGAGGGATTTGATGGGGAGGGAGATGGGAGTGGGGTTCATGAGGGAGAGGACATATGTATACCTATGGCTGATTCATGTCGATGTTTGGCAGAAGCCAAAAAAATTTTGTAAAGCAATTATTCTTCAATTTAAAAAATAAATAAATTTTAAAAAAAGAAAAACAGAAAAGAGATTACCCACTTGCTTGACTTAGTATGAAGAGAATGCTAGATTTCTAATTTTTAAAAAATAGATATTCAACAAGCAATAAAGGTTTACTGTATAGCACAGGGAACTATAGTCAATATCTTATAATAACCTATAATGGAAAATAATTTCAAAGATAACATATGTGTATACAAGTGAATCACCGTGCTGTGTACCTGAAACATTATAAGTTACTATGAAAGTGAAAGTGAAAGTTGTTCAGTTGTGTCTGACTCTTTGTGACCTGAATTCTCCAGGCAATCTCCAGGGGATCTTCCCAACCAAGGAATCAAACCCAGGTCTCCCGCATCACAGGTGGATTCTTTACCAGCTGAGCCACAAGGGAAGCCCCTTCCCACAGGGGAAGGAAGTTAACTATATACCTCAATAAAAAATATATATATATTAAGAAAAAATTAAATAAGATCACCGAAGTAAATCCAATGCCATCACAAGGATCCTTATACAAGGGAAGAACCAGAGAGAACATTGTGAGAAAAACTCAATTCAGTTGCTGGCTTTGAAGATGGAAGGGGACCATGGGGAGGGAAGGAATGCCAGGCAGCATCCAGAAGCTGAAAAGTACAAGGAAACGGATTCTCCCCTGGAGGCGCCACACAACCCTGCCAACACCTTGATTTTCTCCCAGGGAGACCCATTTTGGACTTCTGATCTCTAGAACGTTAAGATAACACATTAGTGTTGTTTTAAGCCCCTGAATTTGTGATAATTTGTTACAGCGGCATTAGAAAACTAATACAGCTGGAAATTTGCTAAAAAGGCAGTTTCTTTGGCCACATTCCAGACCTATTGAATCAGAAAAGTTGAGGGTGGTGTCTGCAGTCAGTCTTTTAAACAAGCCCGGATTTAATTCTGATGCACACGGAGGTTTGAGAACCACGCACCAGACTAAGCAAACACAATAATTTCCCCAAAGCAATCACACTCAGACACACATTCCCATGAAAACACAACACAGACAATTAATGACTTGATTAGCCATGATAAAATCTACCAGAGCCACATCCTGCCTTAACAAGCCTAGAATAGGAAACCCAACCAAATCATTGGTGATTCAGATTCCCTCCAGGCTCAGAGTCTTCATTTGGAGTATCAGTGATGAATGCGCCCTAGTCAATGGGAGTTCCATTTTTAATTCATTTCTGATGCCAAATAGACAGTTATTTGAGGTGGAGTCACTTGCCTCTATCTCACTAAACTTAGGTAATAGGATGGAGTGGGGAATGTGGGTGGATGAGGGTCCCAGTAAATCGTAGATTTAATGATGGCCTGTTCCAGGAAGAAGAGGCAGACTTAATTTCAGACTCTTAGACATGAAGGGATGTGGGTTCTCATAGACCATGAAGCTGGTTCTTCCATCTAGAGTGTAGGTCCTGCTCACCCCCTCCACCATTTCATTGCCAATCAAGAGGTCAGTCAACCTCAGCTTGAATATCTCCCATGATGAAGAACCCACTGCCTTCTATGGCAAACTATTCCATTCTGCAAGAGTTCTAATGGTGAGACCTAAATTCCCCTCATCTGACAACTGGTTTTCTTTGGACTTCATGCTTGATTTCATTCTGGCCTACATAGACTTCTTTGAAGTCTCAGGTATACACACTCACATTCAAGACTGAAATATGACTAGGTTGCAGCCTCCACTACCTACACTGGCTTGTTTTCTCAGTACTTTTAGCCTCTACTGACCTCAAAGGGAGGCATGTGTGTGAGCTGAGCAGGAGGTAGACGTGGGCCCTGTTAAAGACAAAGTGCTTTAAAAGCCTTTGATGAAAGGCATTATGGCTTGAAAGGGTTGTTTCTGAAATACTATACCTCCGTTTTAAGAACTCTTAAGATCTGAAGGGTGATACTCTCTCACCCCAGAAGAATTCAAGCATGAATTTTCTTAGAGCCACCAATTAAGAATCCAATTCCATCTCCCCCATTGCTCATTTCCAGTTAAATTACCTAGTTAGATCTTTATTTTCATTTTTTTAGGAACAAACTTAACCATGCTGAAAATATCTCAGAGTTAAATAACTATTAGATGGGACAAATTAAGATCTAAAAGTCCAATAGCTCTACTTAATACACATAACTATAAATAAATAGAAAGAAAACCCCAAGTCATCTTTGTTGTTTAGTCGCTCAGTCAAATCTAACTCTTTGTGACCCTATGGACTGTAGTCGGCCAGGCTCCTCTGTCCATGAGAATCTCCAGGTAAGAATACTGGAGTGGGTTGCCATTTCCTTCTCCAGGGGATCTTCCCGACCCAGGGACTGAACCCACGTCTCCTGCATTGGCAAGAGGATTCTTTACCACTGAGCCACCAGGGAAGCCCAAGTCATCTTTACTTTACTTATTAATTATTAATCCAATTATTTTGTGCATCTATTATATGCCAGTCACTAAGAGAGGTAACAGAACACAATGATGAGCTAGACAGACACTGTACCTGTCCTCCTGAGGCTTGGAGATCCATTTAAACATCAATTCATCTCTATTCACATGATCCTATGGCATTAAAGTTCCAGATATTTCTATCATTTGTAAAATAATTCAGGGAAATGTGGTTGTTGGATTGGGATGTACCCATATCCTTGATGGCTAAATAAAGGAAGCTAGAAACCCAAGATTAAATAGATCTTGGATTTTTCTGGATGAAACCTGTTAAAAACATAAAAGAATCTCATCAGATGTGTATAAAAGAATACTGGAGTGGGTTGCCATTTCCTTCTCCAGGGGATCTTCCCGACCCAGGGACTGAACCCACGTCTCCTGCATTGGCAAGAGGATTCTTTACCACTGAGCCACCAGGGAAGCCCAAGTCATCTTTACTTTACTTATTAATTATTAATCCAATTATTTTGTGCATCTATTATATGCCAGTCACTAAGAGAGGTAACAGAACACAATGATGAGCTAGACAGACACTGTACCTGTCCTCCTGAGGCTTGGAGATCCATTTAAACATCAATTCATCTCTATTCACATGATCCTATGGCATTAAAGTTCCAGATATTTCTATCATTTGTAAAATAATTCAGGGAAATGTGGTTGTTGGATTGGGATGTACCCATATCCTTGATGGCTAAATAAAGGAAGCTAGAAACCCAAGATTAAATAGATCTTGGATTTTTCTGGATGAAACCTGTTAAAAACATAAAAGAATCTCATCTTTGTCCTTTGCTATGTGGGTTTCTTTATGGAACCAACTGAACTAGGGTCCAAGAGAGGCTTCTTTAACAGAATTCATTAGGTTTTTCTTTCTTACTCTGTCCCAAGGCTTATTCCACCCATACAGAATTCAAACTTGCTGGCCAGTGTCACTGGATATTGGCAGTAATTCATGAGCGCATAGTAGTCCCTGTGACCCCTGCCAACCACTGGGTTTAGCTCCCCTCACTCCACTTTTTACCAAAAAAAAAAAAAAAGTATGAACTACCAACTGCTATCAAAGCAGCAGCCCTCGCATCACTAATCCAAAGTGCAAGCAACATATGTGGATCCTCCTGCACTCCTGTGGATCTCTCTCCTGGGAGATCAGAAGATGCTTCATACATGTATGCATTCTTCTATAAAAACAGAAAAGCTGCTCTTCTGATTCAGGATACCAGCTATGACAGAGACCCCAAAAAGCATCTTATGGAAGTCAGAGTTGTCCTCTTGGTTGTGAACTCAAAAAGTCAGATCAGAACCCAAAATAAACACGAAAACCAAAGCTTTTCCCTCCACAGTCAGTTCTATCAACCATAAACATGTAACCCTGCTAGAGTTATATTTTTAGAAATTGCCCCAATTCTACGGTGGTAAGAAACAAAAGTGCATTATCCTCTATATGAAGTGGGACTTTCTTATATTATGGAAAGCTTACTTTTCAAAGATAAAGAGATGGAAAGAATACATGGAAGAACTGTACAAAAAAGATCTTAATGAACCAGATAACTACAATGGTGTGGTCAGTCACCCAGAGCCAGATATTCTGGAGTGTGAAGTCAAGTAAGTTGAGCCTTAGGAAGCACTGCTGTCAATAAGTGGAGGTAGAGATGATGGAATTCCACTAGAGCTATTCAAAACCCTAAAAGATGATCAAAGTGTTGCACTCAATATGTCAGCAAATCTGAAAGACCCAGAAGTGGCCACAGGGCTGGAAAAGGTCAATCCTCATCCCAATTCCCAAGAAGGGCAGTACTAAAGAATGTTCAAACCATCGGACGATTGCACTCATCTCCCATGCTAGCAAAGTCATGCTTAAAATCTTGCATGCTAGGCTTCAGCATTATGTGAACCAAGAACTCCCCGGCATCCAAGCTGGGTTTAGAAAAGGCAGAGGAACCAGAGGGCAAATTGCCAACACTCACTGATCATAGAGAAAGCAAGAGAATTCCAGAAAAACATCTACCTCCGTTTCATCAGCTACACTAAAGCCTTAGACTGTGGGGATCATAACAAACAGTGGAAAGCTCTTAAAAAGATGGGAATTCCAGACCATCATACTTGTCTCCTAAGAAACCTGTATGCAGATCAAGAAGCAACAGTTAGAATCCTCTATGGAACAACTCATTGGTTCATGACTGAGAAAGGAGTATGACTTGGCTGTCTCTGTCACCTTGTTTATTTAACCTATACGCTGAGCACATCATGAGAAATGTTGGGCTGGATGAGTTACAAGCTGGAATCAAGAGGGAGAGAGAAACAACAACCTCAAATAAGGGAATGATACCACCCCAGTGGCAGAAAGTGAAGAGGAACTAAAGAACCTCTTGATGAGGATAAAGGAGTGAAAAAACTAAATATTAAAAAAACTAAGATCTGGCAAATAGAAGGGGGAAAGGTGGAAGTAGCAACAGATTTTCTCTTCTTGGGCTCTAAAATTGCTGCGGATGGTGACTACAACCATAAAATCAGAAGATGATTGCTTCTTGGCAGGAAAGCTATGACAAACCTGGACAGGTGTTGAAAAGCAGAGACATTACTCTGCTGACAAAGGTCTGTATAGTCAAGGCCATGGTCTTCCCAGTGGTCATGTATGGTTGTGAGAGCTGGATGGTAAAGAAGGCAGAATGCCAAAGAATTGATAACTTCAAACTGTGGTGCTGGAGAAGACTCTTGAGAGTGCCTTGGACAGCAAGGAGATCAAAGCAGTCAATCTTAAAGGAAATCAACCCTGAATACTCATTGGAACAACTGATGCTAAAACTGAAGCTCCAGTGTTTTGGTCACCTGATGTGAACGGCCACTTCACTGGAAAAGTCCCTGATGCCAGGAAAGATTGAGGGCAGAAGGAGAAGACTGTGATGGAGGATGAGATGGTTGGATGGCATCACCAATGCAATGGACATGAACTTGAGCAAACTTCAGGAGATGGTGAGGGATAGGGAAGCCTGGCATGCTGCAGTCCATGGTGTCGCAAAGAGTCAGACACGACTAGGTGATTGAACAACAGCAAAAACCTCTCAAAGACAACTTCTTTAGAAATTCGGGACATCTGTGTCCTTTTTGTTATTGAATCCTCTCAGACTTTACCTTTCTGGGCTGAATACTGCTAACCTTTTCACTCTGTTTTCATAAAATCAGCTCCTGCCTCCCCTACCCTATTTCATCTCTCCTACATATATTCATATTCACTCTCTCATAGTCATGCTTATGTCTTATCTATCTCCCCATAACCACTTTCCTCTGGAGGCATCCTTTCTTTCCTGTGGCACAGTGCCTGGGCTCAAAAACAGCACATTTGCTGGGATGAACCCATCTTTCTCTTCCATGATGCTTTTCAGTTTCCAACACCCTTAAATGACAATCAGAACATGTTGACTTTTTGTAACCAGTGTCTTCATTGACTCACATGCCCTAGATTGTAACTGATAACCCAGAGTCTGTTATTCCACTTGAATAATAGATTATTTCTCCACAAATTCAAGATCCTTATTTATTTTGAATAAGAAAATGGAGAAATGTTATGAGTTTCATCATGTTATTCTTTGAGATGGCATCTAGGCTAGATGAAACAATGGTTGATATGCTCACTAAAGCAAGATGCCATGTCATGGGGATACACAGGAGCCCTGAGAGAAGGCAGCATGTAGAGAGACCCACATGGAGAGGAAGCATCATACCAGTCCCCTCATGGCCAGCCATGGTGGGGAGCACCTTAGCAGTGGGTCCTGTGGGCCCCGTCAAGCCTTCAGATGATTCCAGCCCCCTCGGGATTTGAGTCTTCAGCTGAGATGACAGAAAACTTCATGGAGCAGAGATAAGCCACCCAGATGTGCACTCTCTGAATTCCTGACCCACAGGAATTCTAAGATAATAAATGATAATTGTTGTTTTAAGATACTAGCATTTGGGATAATTTTCTATACCACGATTGGTGTTGTATCATGGTGTATGGGTACCCAAAAATAACTTTTCCTAAAAAGTAAAATATATATATATATATTACAGTTCAAAATTCAATCTAGTGGCTACCTCTGCAGGGGAAGCAAAAGAACAGGATAAGAGAAGAGGACACAATTAACTGGTAAGTAATTGGTAAACATCTGCCTATTGGTCAGATGGTATTTTTTTGTTTTTTCCTTCAAGCATCAACATTTATTATTTTTTTAATTACAAAAGTTAAGGTAGAAAGTAGAAGAAAAGACAGTTTAAAAAACTATGGCTATGCACAAAGGAAAAGAAATCACACATTATTTCGCTTCCATGTGAAAGTGAGCTTTTTCCCTTTATATGTGCATAACTGTTTTTTTCTCCTTTGTGTATGTATCTACTCACACACATTTTATTTTTAAAAAAGTGAATCATAGTACACATATTCCTTTGTTATCTCATCTTTTCCCACTTCTTTTTAACATTAATTTTTATTGGAGTATAGTTGGTTTACAATGTTGTATTGGTTTGTATTACACAGCAAAATGAATCAGCTAGACTTTTTTATTTTCTAATACTCAGATGCTCAGTCATGTCTGACTCTCTGTGACCCCATGGACTGCAGCCCACCAAGCTCCTCTGTCCATGAGATTCTCCTGGCAAAAATACTGGAGTGGGTTGCCATTTCCTTATCCAAGATGATATGTTTTTAATAGGCAAAGAGATGGATGGATAGATAAATGAAAAGATAGATGAATGGATGAATATGTAGATAAAGAGAAGAACTTGTATGGGCCAACGATGAGGGTGTGTCATGAGCCAAAAATTGTGTTTAATCCAATTTAAACACCTCAGGTCGAATGATAAGAAAAGGAGAGAGGAGAAGAGGAAGAGGAAGAAAAGAAGGAAAGAAGAAAGGGGGGGAGGGAGAAGAGAGTGGTTATTAGTTCTCACCTGGTAACATTTTAAAATGTTTCCACCCTTCACCCACCATGTCAGTTCCTGAGTGTATATCCTAGAGTAGCAATTACAGAGGAGAAAAGGTACAATACTCACAGAAGCATTTTATAGAAGCAAAATTTAGAAATATACCAAATATCCAGCAACTGTAATATGAATAAATCCATGATGGTTATTCAGATGGTAAAACATTACACAGCACTAAATACTAATAACTAACATCCTGGGTTAATCTACTCAGCTTCAGGGATAAATATCTAGAGATAATAGACACGGCTTTCTGCAATTGAAGCTGGGCAAAAGAAGAAAGATGAGAATGGTTCCATTTCTATAATGTTAAACACAGACAAAAATAGATAATACATTGGTTAGAGATGCATACTGGGCATGCATGCATTCAGTCGTGTCCAACCCTTTGTGACCCTATGAACTGTAGCCCGCCAGGCTCCTCTGTCCATGGGATTCTCCAGCCAAGAATACTGGAGTGGGTTGCCATGCCCTCCTCCAGGGGATCTTCCTGACCCAGGAATCAAACCCTCATCTCTTATATCTTCTTCATTGGCAGGCAGGTTCTTTATTTCTAACAGCACCTGGGAAGCCCCTTAGAGATGCATATATGGTAGTAAAACTAGAGTGAAAAGCAAGCAAATACACAAGATTCAGACTGGTGACTGGGAGACAGGGAGATTGAATAGGAGCAGGGTACATATGAGAGATTCAACAGTATTGGAAATATCCTCATTCTTTCTGTATATATAAATATAAAAGCATTTTTAAACTTTATTATTAATACTCAGGACATTAGGAATTTCCAGATTTTTTTTTAGTAGCATATGTAGAACCCCTTTTGGTAACAAATACAGTAGTAAAAAACTATGGAATGATTTATGAATTTGCATATCATCCTTGTGCAGGGGCCATGCTAATCTTTTCTGTATTGTTTCAATTTTAGTATATATGCTGCTGAAGTGAGCACAAATATTCTCTTTCTTAAGCAGGGTTGGGGAGAGATCCAAGATGTTCATATTTTTATTATTAAGCTGTATGTAGATATTATATAAACTTCTTCACATGTACCATGAATTTTAAAAATAAAAATATAGGTACAACAAAATAGAGGATCAATATCACAAGAAAGGACTTAAGCAGCAGAATTTCCATCCAGCACAGTGAACTCCTTGTTCTTTCAATGTCCCCAGAATCAGGTCTGCAAGAAACCTCAGCTACCCAGGTTTCATCTTTGCTCCTCAGAATATAACAAGAAGAAAAAATATGTTTATTGACTAGCTATCCCATAACTTTACAATACCAGCACCACATTTACATCTTCAGGCCAGAAGTTCTGTATGTTAGCTTTGTGGGTTGTCAGATCAGCATTCAATATGACGTGGTGCAACGAACAGAGTATTGGGCTGAGTATGAGAGACCAGTTGACTCTGGGGTCCGCTGAATCCCTCCCCAGCCTGGATGACTTTGACAAAATCAGTTCACCTCTCTACCAGGATGCTTCAGAAGAGCCGCTGGGGATAGCCAGAGCTGTTCCATTTATAAATGACTTTATGTTGGATTTCTTGGTTTGATCTCTTTGGAAGAAAAGGTTGCACTGCTTTAAAAAGAGAAAAAGTTCAAAAACCTCTAGACCAAATGATCCCTAAGTATTTTCTTGCTTTAACATTTTAGAACTCTGTGCTTTGTGAAAATTGTGTTGTGGACCTGGCATATTGTTAGAAGGATTGATCAAAAGGGTACTTACAACTAGATCACAAAGTTGGCCTCTTCTGGAGAAAGTCTATATATTTTTTTTTTTTTTGCCAAAAGTAATGGAATATTCCAGAAGTTCTCTAGCAAGGTAACTCAGGCTTCCCTTCCTTGTTTCCCCTTCAGAGCCCATCTGACCCTTACTCTGTCTGGGGATCTGACAGCAAATCTAGCTGACTCACTGAATCACTATTAGAGAAGGCTCGAGGGAGAGAGGCTGGAGAAGAGGGGAATTTTCTGCAAGAGGCAGAATTGCATAGGAACTTTCAGACAAGCCCCTGGGCCCACAGCCGGCTTGTTTGTGCTTGTCCATCCCTCTTCTGTCTTTAACCCTCAGGCCCATCAGCCCTGCTGTCCTCAGGATCTTCTGCCCTCCACCCATTCCTCATGGGATTTTCTTACACACTTCTTGGTCAAGCATGTGTCCAATAGAACTCTGGGTTCTGGATCAAACATTGCCATCTAAACCCCAGTCCTCCAGACTTGATGGATTTCAGGCACCTACTAGAGCTGCCTGCCTGGCACAACACCTTCTTTCCATCTCTGTACAAAATCAACACTGCCTGTGACCACTCGGCTGGTAATACTCACCAGCGCCTGCCAGGACAGCACGGGGGATCTGTCCTCTGGCCAAGATCTCAATGTTATTGTCTTAATAATGGATTAGCCATTGAATCGTCACCCCACTTTGGGGTGAATCCCACTTCCAGCTTTATCTCTGCTTCAACTTACTCTAATTTTCAAATAAAACACACCAGTTGCTGTTCTACACAATAACAAAAGGAAATAATGGGACTTCCTTGGTGGTCCATTGGTTAAGAATCTGCCTTCCAATGCAGGGGACGTGAATTCAATCCTTGGTTGGAAAACTAAGATCCCACATGCCACAGGGCAACTGGGCCTCTGCACCACAACTAGAGAGAAGCCCATGCACCTTGAGAAGCCTACATGCCGCAACAAGACCCAGTGTGTCTAAGTATTTTTTTAAGTTATTCGTTCTTTTTTTTTTTTTTTAAAGCAGTAGTTTTAAAAATATGAGCCTTGATAGTCTGTAAGTTCATCAAATTAATAGGAACTTCAGATTCAATAGGACTTNGCACCAACAGCACCTGTCATGGAACTGGGAGAATGCATGCCTGCGTACTCTGTCACTTCATGGCCCTCAGAGATGTCCCTGTCCTTATCCTTGGGACCTGTGAACATACCACTTTCACAGGTAGGAAAAATTATGTTTGGAGATGAGATTAAGGCTGCAAATCAGCTGGCTTTAAAATAAGATTACCCATTGGCTATCTACATATGGTAATGTAAGTTTCCACGTTACTCTCTCCATACATCTTACCTGGCTCTGGGAACTCAAACAGGGGCTCTGTAACAACCTAGAGGGATTTGATGGGGAGGGAGATGGGAGTGGGGTTCATGAGGGAGAGGACATATGTATACCTATGGCTGATTCATGTCGATGTTTGGCAGAAGCCAAAAAAATTTTGTAAAGCAATTATTCTTCAATTTAAAAAATAAATAAATTTTAAAAAAAGAAAAACAGAAAAGAGATTACCCACTTGCTTGACTTAGTATGAAGAGAATGCTAGATTTCTAATTTTTAAAAAATAGATATTCAACAAGCAATAAAGGTTTACTGTATAGCACAGGGAACTATAGTCAATATCTTATAATAACCTATAATGGAAAATAATTTCAAAGATAACATATGTGTATACAAGTGAATCACCGTGCTGTGTACCTGAAACATTATAAGTTACTATGAAAGTGAAAGTGAAAGTTGTTCAGTTGTGTCTGACTCTTTGTGACCTGAATTCTCCAGGCAATCTCCAGGGGATCTTCCCAACCAAGGAATCAAACCCAGGTCTCCCGCATCACAGGTGGATTCTTTACCAGCTGAGCCACAAGGGAAGCCCCTTCCCACAGGGGAAGGAAGTTAACTATATACCTCAATAAAAAATATATATATATTAAGAAAAAATTAAATAAGATCACCGAAGTAAATCCAATGCCATCACAAGGATCCTTATACAAGGGAAGAACCAGAGAGAACATTGTGAGAAAAACTCAATTCAGTTGCTGGCTTTGAAGATGGAAGGGGACCATGGGGAGGGAAGGAATGCCAGGCAGCATCCAGAAGCTGAAAAGTACAAGGAAACGGATTCTCCCCTGGAGGCGCCACACAACCCTGCCAACACCTTGATTTTCTCCCAGGGAGACCCATTTTGGACTTCTGATCTCTAGAACGTTAAGATAACACATTAGTGTTGTTTTAAGCCCCTGAATTTGTGATAATTTGTTACAGCGGCATTAGAAAACTAATACAGCTGGAAATTTGCTAAAAAGGCAGTTTCTTTGGCCACATTCCAGACCTATTGAATCAGAAAAGTTGAGGGTGGTGTCTGCAGTCAGTCTTTTAAACAAGCCCGGATTTAATTCTGATGCACACGGAGGTTTGAGAACCACGCACCAGACTAAGCAAACACAATAATTTCCCCAAAGCAATCACACTCAGACACACATTCCCATGAAAACACAACACAGACAATTAATGACTTGATTAGCCATGATAAAATCTACCAGAGCCACATCCTGCCTTAACAAGCCTAGAATAGGAAACCCAACCAAATCATTGGTGATTCAGATTCCCTCCAGGCTCAGAGTCTTCATTTGGAGTATCAGTGATGAATGCGCCCTAGTCAATGGGAGTTCCATTTTTAATTCATTTCTGATGCCAAATAGACAGTTATTTGAGGTGGAGTCACTTGCCTCTATCTCACTAAACTTAGGTAATAGGATGGAGTGGGGAATGTGGGTGGATGAGGGTCCCAGTAAATCGTAGATTTAATGATGGCCTGTTCCAGGAAGAAGAGGCAGACTTAATTTCAGACTCTTAGACATGAAGGGATGTGGGTTCTCATAGACCATGAAGCTGGTTCTTCCATCTAGAGTGTAGGTCCTGCTCACCCCCTCCACCATTTCATTGCCAATCAAGAGGTCAGTCAACCTCAGCTTGAATATCTCCCATGATGAAGAACCCACTGCCTTCTATGGCAAACTATTCCATTCTGCAAGAGTTCTAATGGTGAGACCTAAATTCCCCTCATCTGACAACTGGTTTTCTTTGGACTTCATGCTTGATTTCATTCTGGCCTACATAGACTTCTTTGAAGTCTCAGGTATACACACTCACATTCAAGACTGAAATATGACTAGGTTGCAGCCTCCACTACCTACACTGGCTTGTTTTCTCAGTACTTTTAGCCTCTACTGACCTCAAAGGGAGGCATGTGTGTGAGCTGAGCAGGAGGTAGACGTGGGCCCTGTTAAAGACAAAGTGCTTTAAAAGCCTTTGATGAAAGGCATTATGGCTTGAAAGGGTTGTTTCTGAAATACTATACCTCCGTTTTAAGAACTCTTAAGATCTGAAGGGTGATACTCTCTCACCCCAGAAGAATTCAAGCATGAATTTTCTTAGAGCCACCAATTAAGAATCCAATTCCATCTCCCCCATTGCTCATTTCCAGTTAAATTACCTAGTTAGATCTTTATTTTCATTTTTTTAGGAACAAACTTAACCATGCTGAAAATATCTCAGAGTTAAATAACTATTAGATGGGACAAATTAAGATCTAAAAGTCCAATAGCTCTACTTAATACACATAACTATAAATAAATAGAAAGAAAACCCCAAGTCATCTTTGTTGTTTAGTCGCTCAGTCAAATCTAACTCTTTGTGACCCTATGGACTGTAGTCGGCCAGGCTCCTCTGTCCATGAGAATCTCCAGGTAAGAATACTGGAGTGGGTTGCCATTTCCTTCTCCAGGGGATCTTCCCGACCCAGGGACTGAACCCACGTCTCCTGCATTGGCAAGAGGATTCTTTACCACTGAGCCACCAGGGAAGCCCAAGTCATCTTTACTTTACTTATTAATTATTAATCCAATTATTTTGTGCATCTATTATATGCCAGTCACTAAGAGAGGTAACAGAACACAATGATGAGCTAGACAGACACTGTACCTGTCCTCCTGAGGCTTGGAGATCCATTTAAACATCAATTCATCTCTATTCACATGATCCTATGGCATTAAAGTTCCAGATATTTCTATCATTTGTAAAATAATTCAGGGAAATGTGGTTGTTGGATTGGGATGTACCCATATCCTTGATGGCTAAATAAAGGAAGCTAGAAACCCAAGATTAAATAGATCTTGGATTTTTCTGGATGAAACCTGTTAAAAACATAAAAGAATCTCATCTTTGTCCTTTGCTATGTGGGTTTCTTTATGGAACCAACTGAACTAGGGTCCAAGAGAGGCTTCTTTAACAGAATTCATTAGGTTTTTCTTTCTTACTCTGTCCCAAGGCTTATTCCACCCATACAGAATTCAAACTTGCTGGCCAGTGTCACTGGATATTGGCAGTAATTCATGAGCGCATAGTAGTCCCTGTGACCCCTGCCAACCACTGGGTTTAGCTCCCCTCACTCCACTTTTTACCAAAAAAAAAAAAAAAGTATGAACTACCAACTGCTATCAAAGCAGCAGCCCTCGCATCACTAATCCAAAGTGCAAGCAACATATGTGGATCCTCCTGCACTCCTGTGGATCTCTCTCCTGGGAGATCAGAAGATGCTTCATACATGTATGCATTCTTCTATAAAAACAGAAAAGCTGCTCTTCTGATTCAGGATACCAGCTATGACAGAGACCCCAAAAAGCATCTTATGGAAGTCAGAGTTGTCCTCTTGGTTGTGAACTCAAAAAGTCAGATCAGAACCCAAAATAAACACGAAAACCAAAGCTTTTCCCTCCACAGTCAGTTCTATCAACCATAAACATGTAACCCTGCTAGAGTTATATTTTTAGAAATTGCCCCAATTCTACGGTGGTAAGAAACAAAAGTGCATTATCCTCTATATGAAGTGGGACTTTCTTATATTATGGAAAGCTTACTTTTCAAAGATAAAGAGATGGAAAGAATACATGGAAGAACTGTACAAAAAAGATCTTAATGAACCAGATAACTACAATGGTGTGGTCAGTCACCCAGAGCCAGATATTCTGGAGTGTGAAGTCAAGTAAGTTGAGCCTTAGGAAGCACTGCTGTCAATAAGTGGAGGTAGAGATGATGGAATTCCACTAGAGCTATTCAAAACCCTAAAAGATGATCAAAGTGTTGCACTCAATATGTCAGCAAATCTGAAAGACCCAGAAGTGGCCACAGGGCTGGAAAAGGTCAATCCTCATCCCAATTCCCAAGAAGGGCAGTACTAAAGAATGTTCAAACCATCGGACGATTGCACTCATCTCCCATGCTAGCAAAGTCATGCTTAAAATCTTGCATGCTAGGCTTCAGCATTATGTGAACCAAGAACTCCCCGGCATCCAAGCTGGGTTTAGAAAAGGCAGAGGAACCAGAGGGCAAATTGCCAACACTCACTGATCATAGAGAAAGCAAGAGAATTCCAGAAAAACATCTACCTCCGTTTCATCAGCTACACTAAAGCCTTAGACTGTGGGGATCATAACAAACAGTGGAAAGCTCTTAAAAAGATGGGAATTCCAGACCGTCATACTTGTCTCCTAAGAAACCTGTATGCAGATCAAGAAGCAACAGTTAGAATCCTCTATGGAACAACTCATTGGTTCATGACTGAGAAAGGAGTATGACTTGGCTGTCTCTGTCACCTTGTTTATTTAACCTATACGCTGAGCACATCATGAGAAATGTTGGGCTGGATGAGTTACAAGCTGGAATCAAGAGGGAGAGAGAAACAACAACCTCAAATAAGGGAATGATACCACCCCAGTGGCAGAAAGTGAAGAGGAACTAAAGAACCTCTTGATGAGGATAAAGGAGTGAAAAAACTAAATATTAAAAAAACTAAGATCTGGCAAATAGAAGGGGGAAAGGTGGAAGTAGCAACAGATTTTCTCTTCTTGGGCTCTAAAATTGCTGCGGATGGTGACTACAACCATAAAATCAGAAGATGATTGCTTCTTGGCAGGAAAGCTATGACAAACCTGGACAGGTGTTGAAAAGCAGAGACATTACTCTGCTGACAAAGGTCTGTATAGTCAAGGCCATGGTCTTCCCAGTGGTCATGTATGGTTGTGAGAGCTGGATGGTAAAGAAGGCAGAATGCCAAAGAATTGATAACTTCAAACTGTGGTGCTGGAGAAGACTCTTGAGAGTGCCTTGGACAGCAAGGAGATCAAAGCAGTCAATCTTAAAGGAAATCAACCCTGAATACTCATTGGAACAACTGATGCTAAAACTGAAGCTCCAGTGTTTTGGTCACCTGATGTGAACGGCCACTTCACTGGAAAAGTCCCTGATGCCAGGAAAGATTGAGGGCAGAAGGAGAAGACTGTGATGGAGGATGAGATGGTTGGATGGCATCACCAATGCAATGGACATGAACTTGAGCAAACTTCAGGAGATGGTGAGGGATAGGGAAGCCTGGCATGCTGCAGTCCATGGTGTCGCAAAGAGTCAGACACGACTAGGTGATTGAACAACAGCAAAAACCTCTCAAAGACAACTTCTTTAGAAATTCGGGACATCTGTGTCCTTTTTGTTATTGAATCCTCTCAGACTTTACCTTTCTGGGCTGAATACTGCTAACCTTTTCACTCTGTTTTCATAAAATCAGCTCCTGCCTCCCCTACCCTATTTCATCTCTCCTACATATATTCATATTCACTCTCTCATAGTCATGCTTATGTCTTATCTATCTCCCCATAACCACTTTCCTCTGGAGGCATCCTTTCTTTCCTGTGGCACAGTGCCTGGGCTCAAAAACAGCACATTTGCTGGGATGAACCCATCTTTCTCTTCCATGATGCTTTTCAGTTTCCAACACCCTTAAATGACAATCAGAACATGTTGACTTTTTGTAACCAGTGTCTTCATTGACTCACATGCCCTAGATTGTAACTGATAACCCAGAGTCTGTTATTCCACTTGAATAATAGATTATTTCTCCACAAATTCAAGATCCTTATTTATTTTGAATAAGAAAATGGAGAAATGTTATGAGTTTCATCATGTTATTCTTTGAGATGGCATCTAGGCTAGATGAAACAATGGTTGATATGCTCACTAAAGCAAGATGCCATGTCATGGGGATACACAGGAGCCCTGAGAGAAGGCAGCATGTAGAGAGACCCACATGGAGAGGAAGCATCATACCAGTCCCCTCATGGCCAGCCATGGTGGGGAGCACCTTAGCAGTGGGTCCTGTGGGCCCCGTCAAGCCTTCAGATGATTCCAGCCCCCTCGGGATTTGAGTCTTCAGCTGAGATGACAGAAAACTTCATGGAGCAGAGATAAGCCACCCAGATGTGCACTCTCTGAATTCCTGACCCACAGGAATTCTAAGATAATAAATGATAATTGTTGTTTTAAGATACTAGCATTTGGGATAATTTTCTATACCACGATTGGTGTTGTATCATGGTGTATGGGTACCCAAAAATAACTTTTCCTAAAAAGTAAAATATATATATATATATTACAGTTCAAAATTCAATCTAGTGGCTACCTCTGCAGGGGAAGCAAAAGAACAGGATAAGAGAAGAGGACACAATTAACTGGTAAGTAATTGGTAAACATCTGCCTATTGGTCAGATGGTATTTTTTTGTTTTTTCCTTCAAGCATCAACATTTATTATTTTTTTAATTACAAAAGTTAAGGTAGAAAGTAGAAGAAAAGACAGTTTAAAAAACTATGGCTATGCACAAAGGAAAAGAAATCACACATTATTTCGCTTCCATGTGAAAGTGAGCTTTTTCCCTTTATATGTGCATAACTGTTTTTTTCTCCTTTGTGTATGTATCTACTCACACACATTTTATTTTTAAAAAAGTGAATCATAGTACACATATTCCTTTGTTATCTCATCTTTTCCCACTTCTTTTTAACATTAATTTTTATTGGAGTATAGTTGGTTTACAATGTTGTATTGGTTTGTATTACACAGCAAAATGAATCAGCTAGACTTTTTTATTTTCTAATACTCAGATGCTCAGTCATGTCTGACTCTCTGTGACCCCATGGACTGCAGCCCACCAAGCTCCTCTGTCCATGAGATTCTCCTGGCAAAAATACTGGAGTGGGTTGCCATTTCCTTATCCAAGATGATATGTTTTTAATAGGCAAAGAGATGGATGGATAGATAAATGAAAAGATAGATGAATGGATGAATATGTAGATAAAGAGAAGAACTTGTATGGGCCAACGATGAGGGTGTGTCATGAGCCAAAAATTGTGTTTAATCCAATTTAAACACCTCAGGTCGAATGATAAGAAAAGGAGAGAGGAGAAGAGGAAGAGGAAGAAAAGAAGGAAAGAAGAAAGGGGGGGAGGGAGAAGAGAGTGGTTATTAGTTCTCACCTGGTAACATTTTAAAATGTTTCCACCCTTCACCCACCATGTCAGTTCCTGAGTGTATATCCTAGAGTAGCAATTACAGAGGAGAAAAGGTACAATACTCACAGAAGCATTTTATAGAAGCAAAATTTAGAAATATACCAAATATCCAGCAACTGTAATATGAATAAATCCATGATGGTTATTCAGATGGTAAAACATTACACAGCACTAAATACTAATAACTAACATCCTGGGTTAATCTACTCAGCTTCAGGGATAAATATCTAGAGATAATAGACACGGCTTTCTGCAATTGAAGCTGGGCAAAAGAAGAAAGATGAGAATGGTTCCATTTCTATAATGTTAAACACAGACAAAAATAGATAATACATTGGTTAGAGATGCATACTGGGCATGCATGCATTCAGTCGTGTCCAACCCTTTGTGACCCTATGAACTGTAGCCCGCCAGGCTCCTCTGTCCATGGGATTCTCCAGCCAAGAATACTGGAGTGGGTTGCCATGCCCTCCTCCAGGGGATCTTCCTGACCCAGGAATCAAACCCTCATCTCTTATATCTTCTTCATTGGCAGGCAGGTTCTTTATTTCTAACAGCACCTGGGAAGCCCCTTAGAGATGCATATATGGTAGTAAAACTAGAGTGAAAAGCAAGCAAATACACAAGATTCAGACTGGTGACTGGGAGACAGGGAGATTGAATAGGAGCAGGGTACATATGAGAGATTCAACAGTATTGGAAATATCCTCATTCTTTCTGTATATATAAATATAAAAGCATTTTTAAACTTTATTATTAATACTCAGGACATTAGGAATTTCCAGATTTTTTTTTAGTAGCATATGTAGAACCCCTTTTGGTAACAAATACAGTAGTAAAAAACTATGGAATGATTTATGAATTTGCATATCATCCTTGTGCAGGGGCCATGCTAATCTTTTCTGTATTGTTTCAATTTTAGTATATATGCTGCTGAAGTGAGCACAAATATTCTCTTTCTTAAGCAGGGTTGGGGAGAGATCCAAGATGTTCATATTTTTATTATTAAGCTGTATGTAGATATTATATAAACTTCTTCACATGTACCATGAATTTTAAAAATAAAAATATAGGTACAACAAAATAGAGAATCAATATCACAAGAAAGGACTTAAGCAGCAGAATTTCCATCCAGCACAGTGAACTCCTTGTTCTTTCAATGTCCCCAGAATCAGGTCTGCAAGAAACCTCAGCTACCCAGGTTTCATCTTTGCTCCTCAGAATATAACAAGAAGAAAAAATATGTTTATTGACTAGCTATCCCATAACTTTACAATACCAGCACCACATTTACATCTTCAGGCCAGAAGTTCTGTATGTTAGCTTTGTGGGTTGTCAGATCAGCATTCAATATGACGTGGTGCAACGAACAGAGTATTGGGCTGAGTATGAGAGACCAGTTGACTCTGGGGTCCGCTGAATCCCTCCCCAGCCTGGATGACTTTGACAAAATCAGTTCACCTCTCTACCAGGATGCTTCAGAAGAGCCGCTGGGGATAGCCAGAGCTGTTCCATTTATAAATGACTTTATGTTGGATTTCTTGGTTTGATCTCTTTGGAAGAAAAGGTTGCACTGCTTTAAAAAGAGAAAAAGTTCAAAAACCTCTAGACCAAATGATCCCTAAGTATTTTCTTGCTTTAACATTTTAGAACTCTGTGCTTTGTGAAAATTGTGTTGTGGACCTGGCATATTGTTAGAAGGATTGATCAAAAGGGTACTTACAACTAGATCACAAAGTTGGCCTCTTCTGGAGAAAGTCTATATATTTTTTTTTTTTTTGCCAAAAGTAATGGAATATTCCAGAAGTTCTCTAGCAAGGTAACTCAGGCTTCCCTTCCTTGTTTCCCCTTCAGAGCCCATCTGACCCTTACTCTGTCTGGGGATCTGACAGCAAATCTAGCTGACTCACTGAATCACTATTAGAGAAGGCTCGAGGGAGAGAGGCTGGAGAAGAGGGGAATTTTCTGCAAGAGGCAGAATTGCATAGGAACTTTCAGACAAGCCCCTGGGCCCACAGCCAGCTTGTTTGTGCTTGTCCATCCCTCTTCTGTCTTTAACCCTCAGGCCCATCAGCCCTGCTGTCCTCAGGATCTTCTGCCCTCCACCCATTCCTCATGGGATTTTCTTACACACTTCTTGGTCAAGCATGTGTCCAATAGAACTCTGGGTTCTGGATCAAACATTGCCATCTAAACCCCAGTCCTCCAGACTTGATGGATTTCAGGCACCTACTAGAGCTGCCTGCCTGGCACAACACCTTCTTTCCATCTCTGTACAAAATCAACACTGCCTGTGACCACTCGGCTGGTAATACTCACCAGCGCCTGCCAGGACAGCACGGGGGATCTGTCCTCTGGCCAAGATCTCAATGTTATTGTCTTAATAATGGATTAGCCATTGAATCGTCACCCCACTTTGGGGTGAATCCCACTTCCAGCTTTATCTCTGCTTCAACTTACTCTAATTTTCAAATAAAACACACCAGTTGCTGTTCTACACAATAACAAAAGGAAATAATGGGACTTCCTTGGTGGTCCATTGGTTAAGAATCTGCCTTCCAATGCAGGGGATGTGAATTCAATCCTTGGTTGGAAAACTAAGATCCCACATGCCACAGGGCAACTGGGCCTCTGCACCACAACTAGAGAGAAGCCCATGCACCTTGAGAAGCCTACATGCCGCAACAAGACCCAGTGTGTCTAAGTATTTTTTTAAGTTATTCGTTCTTTTTTTTTTTTTTTAAAGCAGTAGTTTTAAAAATATGAGCCTTGATAGTCTGTAAGTTCATCAAATTAATAGGAACTTCAGATTCAATAGGACTTTCCTGGTGGCTCAGACGGTAAAGCGTCTGTCTACAATGCAGGAGACCTGGGTTCGATCCCTGGGTTGGGAGGATTCCCTGGAGAAGGAAATGGCAATCCACTCCAGGAATATTGTCTGGAAAGTCCCATGGACAGAAGAGCCTAGTAGGCTACAGTCCATGGGGTCGCAAAGAGTCGGACACAACTGAGCGACTTCACTTCACTTCACTTCTTCAGATTCAATATCACAAAGATTTCTTCTAAGCACAATTCTGATGTGCAATCATGATGCGTGCTCTGGAGAAATAAAGGCTGTCACTCCTCCTTTTCCTTCCCCCACCTTACCTCACTGCAGAGTTGCTGAACTCCCAAGAGAACCACACAGCAATACTGTGTCAACTTCTAGACATTCACACTTTGAGTTTTAAATGGGAACATTCCAAATGTTGCCAGTAAAAATAGTTAATATTCTCCTTGGAAGAGAAAGTCAACATAGAAAGATGCCTTAGCCAAAGCAGAAATCAGCTGTATTCTCAAATCACAAAAATGATTTTTCTCAGTCTGCTCCTATTGCAAAAAAAAACCCAACACAGTGGCTTTCCCCTACCTATGATCTGGAAAGTAATACTTTATGAAGGTTTTTATAAACACACTGAATGGAGGAAGCTCAAAGCGATCCTCTCTCTCTCTTGAAAGGAAATTACACACAGGCCCCAAATTCCAGCACACATGAACTCTAGGTCCATGAATTCACGATAATCCATCCCATTCTCAGTGGCTAGGTCTGGTGGTCCACAGGCATATGCTCCAATCTGAAGGAAATGGCACTATCTCATTAGTGAGCTAGGACTATACAAAGTGGAATCCCATCCATTTATCATGCTGCCATTTTGTTTAAAGAAATGGAAAAAGCAACATTTGATGGTTCTCATTTTAGGTACCCTTAGCCCCTTCTCCTTTACCTAGCATTCCACACTCTGTACCAGCAGTCTTTGGCTGGCCAACTCAGCCTCATCTCCAACTGCTCCACTAGTCTCTGCCAGAATCAAGATATTTTAACCTCTATCCCTCAGCCCACCTTGTGCTCTACCCACCCCTCAATCCCTTAGATAGTCCCTACCTGAGACATTTCCACTGTCTTTAATATTGTTTCCAACATTCAAAGCCCTCCTGAATACTCATCTCCTTCTTAAAAATTTTCCTAAACATTTCAGTTAGAAATCTATATTTCCAATGAATGTTTGTAGATCTCATTTCTGCTCTTAACTTGTCTTTCTTACGTCTAATTTGCTAAAGCTGAAACTCCAGGACTTTGGCCACCTCATGCGAAGAGTTGACTCATTGGAAAAGACTCTGATGCTGGGAGGGATTGGGGGCAGGAGGAAAAGGGGACGACAGAGGATGAGACAACTGGATGGCATCACCAACTCGATGGACGTGAGTTTGAGTGAACTCCGGGAGTTGGGGATGGACAGGGAAGCCTGGCGTGCTGCAATTCATGAGGTTGCAAAGAGTTGGACACGACTGAGCGATTGAACTGAACTGAATTTGTTGAAAGAGGTTTTTGGTTTGCTTTGAATTTAAGAATAATATTCACCCATCCGAATTTCCCACTTGACTACAAGCTTTAATGGCTGAGGAGGTTGTGGGTAACTCCTACTTCTGTCTCTTATACACATCTCTANGATGGCATCACCAACTCGATGGACGTGAGTTTGAGTGAACTCCGGGAGTTGGGGATGGACAGGGAGGCCTGGCGTGCTGCAATTCATGAGGTTGCAAAGAGTTGGACACGACTGAGCGATTGAACTGAACTGAATTTGTTGAAAGAGGTTTTTGGTTTGCTTTGAATTTAAGAATAATATTCACCCATCCGAATTTCCCACTTGACTACAAGCTTTAATGGCTGAGGAGGTTGTGGGTAACTCCTACTTGGTGTGTCACCTATAATGTCTACCATTTTTCTTTGCACATAGTGGCTAATTCAGTAAAAGTCTGTTGATGATGCTTGGGAAGTAAAGATTCCAAACAAAGAAACCCAAAATATCTTGTCAAATGTAAGAACAGATTCCTCTTTAGTAAAACAAACAACTTATCTATATGTACACTCTATTCCTAAGGCTTGTTTGAGCCAAATCTAGAATTTTGTCTACACCAGTCTCATAGACACTAGCAATCTCCCAGTTAAATTCTTACACATATGGATCATGGGCTAGACACCCAGAATCTAGCCTGAGGTGGCCCTGCACAACTAGAGGTTCACCATTCCAGCTATATCATGCTTAATCCCGAGGGCTCTGGGAAATCCTCGATTTGGGGATTACTTTGCCCACTTAAGCCCAAAGAGGAGAAAAGAAGAACCACCCCTCCCATCTCCAGTGCCCTCAAAATGCTAGGCCAGATCAATCCTGATTGCAGATGTTCAAGGAGTGGTTCACTCTCAGACATCCATTTCACTGAATGGCTTTCATATTTGTGGCTTCATATACCAAATGAATAAATGAACAGCCTATATACACTTAGTAGGCAGACAACAGTAAATGGTATCTGTGGTTATTAGCTAATTTCCTCTTTGCTATTTTCATAAAAAATAGGGTTTATCTAAAGAATTTCTTTGGACTCTGATGAAATCCTAAAGACTCAAATTCTTCAAGATCCAGCAAGGATATATAAATATATCATATAGATAGATATCAATACACCTACCACTGCATATTATCAATGCAAAGTTGCCATTTCCTTTCTTTGGAAGAACTGTTATTCCTCCTCATTTTTTCATCTCAGAATATTTTTCTTCCTAATGAAATATTAATCCTAGGAGATGGCTGCCATTGACTTGTTTTTAGTGACATCACTTGACAAAAGAAGATGGCAGTCCCGTTGGTCCTCAAGATTATTCAAAAGTTGCTCCCACCTGTGAAATTCAAAGTCTAGGAACTGCCAGCTAGAGAAGGTAGACCTTGCTGATGGCAGCTCTACATGATGTCTCTTGTCCTTTGTTCTCGTTTGCATCCTTTTTAAAAAAGCATCATTTATGGAGGCACTCAGTGGGTGTCTGGCACTGGACCAGGGGTTAGGATTACAGGCATGGAATACGGACAGTGCCTGGGAAGCCTATAATCTGGGGAAAAGGCAGGCAGACAAACAGTTATCCTATTTTAAAAAGCCACTGTTGGGACTTCCCTAATGGTCCAATGGTTAAAACTTTACTTTCCAACGCAGGTGACACAGATTCCCTCCTTGGTCAGGGAGCTAAGATTCCACAGGCCACAGGGCAACTAAGCCTGCACACAGCAACTGCTGACCTGTGTGCTCTTGAGCTCATGCTCCACAACAAGAGAAGCCCACACACAGCAAAGGGAAGCCCTTGCGCCACAACTAGAGACAGCTCACATAATTGCAAGGCAAGATCCCGGGTGCTGCAACTAAGACCCGATGCAGCCAAAAATAAATGCGATGAATAAATATATTTTTAAAAACTAAAAAAGCCATTGTTTCCATTTTCCCATCATGGTAAGTTCTAGAAAAAGAACATCTAGTTCTGCAGAATTTAACCTCCCATCCTTTTGAAAGATTCTGTCTATATTAAAGCATTTGTACTGTTTTTTTTTTTTTTCCCCAGGAGTCTAAAAATAACCAGAAGTGGCCTGGTCCTCTCTCGGCCTCTGCTACACTGTCTATGGGTGCCCAGGAAACACATGCCCCAGGCTCACTTTGACCTTTTGCTGGCATCCTTCAGCCCTAGTTCTCATACAACAAACTGGAACATGACATTCTTGGTATCCTACCAGTCCCCCAGCACATGTTCATTTTCATGGTACTGTTGCTCCTGAGTTATTTCTCTTATTATAAAACACATCACCGTTCCTGAAGGAGATTCCAATTAAGATACAGAGGAAAACAATTAAGGGGTGATCAAGAAATACATGGTGGATCATAATCATAAATTAAGGTAATCAAAAGGATCATAATATTTAATGAAGACAAAAGAGAAAAATGATTAAAGGGCTTCTTGTCTAGAGAGAAGGTAAGAGGTTCCTTCGCTCCAGCTTCTCACTCACACCCTGCACCCTGTGAATAGTGAGATTTTTTCTGACAGTTCACTTGGCTGCTTTAGAAGTAAGTGAGAAAGGACAGTGCTGTGACATGTTGTGAGCCAGCTCTCTGAAGAAGGAAAAGTGTTCTGACTTGTGGTATTGCCGATTTCCAAAGGGGCAAATACTCCCACTATGGGCAATTTCAAAGTACCACCAGTTTAACAACCGGCTCAGAAAATCCCTGATTATTTTACTACCTGTTTTCATGACTCCGTGTGAACTAGCTCCTGCACACCACTGGATGAGTGGAATCTGAGAAGTGACTGTTCCAATCCTAGGTCCCCATCGGTTGATATGGAACAAGGCTTTTTAAAGCTACTGATTTGTTTTAATATAAAAATTTTAAATAAATGGGGCCAACTCCTGGAGTTAGGTAGGAGCAAGCCAGCACCTCAGAAAGGATATATTTCTTCATTGTTGTTATTAATCTGAAAATGGGACCCAACTACACTGGGACTAGAGTCCAGGAAAGGTTGATGGTTCAAGGAGGAAATGTCTGAGCTCAGGCAAGCATGGTCCAGACATCAGCAGGCAGAGACAGTTTGATTACAAGTAAGCTGAGGGCACAGATGGGAATGAAGCAGAGTTAGGGGCAGGGGCAGGGACCTGGGGGATAGAGGTGAAAGGAAGATGACACAGAGGGGTTTCTGAAAAGAGAAGCCAGGTACAAAACAGGCCCATTTCACAACTTTACCTTCAACTGATGTGTGTTTGCAGAGCTGAGTTCCCTGAAAAGTTCCACTCGGTTTCCAAGGAAAAGAGCCATGAAGAGATGGTTTTCTGTCCTGGGGGCCTGTCCCCCCAGGAACCTGATTGCAAGAATGAGAACTCGGGCTGATGGCTCCTTTCTACACATATGGAACAGCTTTGGGATGGGAAAAGATTTTTTAAAAGACTGAAGAAAATCCCTGAAGAACAACTTTGGCTCTTGGTTAATGGGACTGATGCATGACTTGAGAGGAATGAGAACTGTGGCAAAATGAAGCTTTTGAAATGCTGAGTTGCTCTGGTTTTGGATCAGGGCCTTATCATTCGGTAGCCAGAGAATGGGTCTCCTTGGGCCTGTTAAAGTTATTGATTTGGTTTTAATATAAAACTTTTAAAGAAAGATTTTTGATTTAATGGAATGAATGGATATGTAGGTAGGTAGATAGATGCATGAAGAATGATATAGAAATATATAATTATGAAATAAATATAAATAAATACATAAGTAAATTTTCTATTAGAGTTTTATATGAAGGAATATATATTGGCTCACACGATGGTGAGGGTTGGCAAATCTTAAAATTGTCAGGCCAGCCAGCAAGCTGGAAATTCAGCAGGAGTTAACTTTGCAATCTTGAGACAGAATTTCTTCTTCCCTGGAAAACCTGTTCCTACTCTAAAGGCCTTCAACTGAGTCCCACTCATTTTCGAGAGTAATCTTTACTTAAAGTAAGAAATCAGGATTAAGGATTACTGATTGCAGCTGTCAATCACATCTATAAAATATCTTAGGAGCAACATCTAGATTAGTGTTTGATCAAATAATTGGGTACCATAGCCACTTCACACAAGGAGTTACCATGACAGGTGGGATCCTGCTGCTGCTAAGCCACTTCAGTCGTGTCCGACTCTGTGTGACCCCATAGACGGCAGCCCACCAGGCTCCCCCATCCCTGGGATTCTCCAGGCAAGAATACTGGAGTGGGTTGCCATTTCCTTCTCCAATGCATGAAAGAGAAAAGTGAAAGTGAAGTCGCTCAGTCTGTCCGACTGTTAGCGACCCCATGGACTGCAGCCCACCAGGCTCCTCCGTCCATTGGATTTTCCAGGCAAGAGTACTGGGGTGGGGTGCCATTGCCTTCCCCGAGGTGGGACCCTAGCCTGTGCTCTCTGGCCCCAGGCTGGAATTTCTTCTCCAGTGCTGCTCAAGTACTCTGGGGTCCCACCCCTAGCGTCCACAGTAACACTGATGTGGTAGTTACCACTGGGGCCCACATCAGGTCTGTTCTTTGTGGTTCCTAGAAGCGCCTATGACCCTCTGGTCCACTTCTCTCTGACATATTCTGTTGGGAAAGATCACTCTAGCCTCTGTTGAGGCTCAGCCTCTTTCATCTTTGGTTCTAAATTAATATCTGGGTCCACAGGGGCAAATACCATTACCCAGAACATCTGTCTGCCTCATGTCAGCCCCTGAAAGGACTATGAGTCTACTCTGCTTCCTCCTTCAAAGGAAGAGTGTCCATTACAGGTCAGTCATGGGCTCTGGTCTGTGTCATCCTTGCTCTGGGCCCAGGATGGTTCCGCCACTCTTTGGATCCTTGCCAGTCACTGGGGCAGAAAAAAATCCCTGGGAAACTGAACTAGCTCTTAAAGCTTCCTCCTAAAAGAGATATACTCTCCTTCCAGGAAAATGCCACCCCACCATGTGCCTGGAAGGAGATACAAAAATGTGTAGTAATCTGCATTGACTGTTACCACCAGACCCCCTGCTCACCCACAGGGCTGACCCTCAAGCCCAGTGAGTTGCCCAACCTTGCCTGGATCAGATCACCAGCCTCCAGCCCCTTCTCCCCTCACTCCACATGGGTCTCCATTGGATGCAGCCAAACCTTCCCTCTACATTCACTTCCCTTTGCTTCTCTGCCTTCCCTACAACTCCTTCACACTCAAAAATAACCTTCTAAACTTGATACTAGAATTCTATCATGGACACATGCTTTACACAAACAGCATTAATAGACAAAGTTGGCTACAGAGAAAGATTATATCCTTTGGGTTTCCAGATCCAAAGCCCTGACTCCTCATTGCAAACCACTTAAGACCAGTGGTTACCTGCCCCAATATTTACAGTGTCCACTTGCTTCTAAAAGGGCATCCAGGTGGCCCTAGTGGTAAAGAACCTGCCTGCCGATGCAGGAGAAGTAACAGACAAGAGTTCCCTCGGGAAGATCCTTTGGAGGAAGACATGGCAACCCACTCCAGTACTCTTGCCTGGAGAATCCCATGGACAGAGGAGCCTGGTGGGCTACCTGAGATCACAGAGTCATTCAGAACTGAAGCAACTTAGCACACAAGCACATGCTTCTAAAAAAAAAAATNTGGAGGAAGACATGGCAACCCACTCCAGTACTCTTGCCTGGAGAATCCCATGGACAGAGGAGCCTGGTGGGCTACCTGAGATCACAGAGTCATTCAGAACTGAAGCAACTTAGCACACAAGCACATGCTTCTAAAAAAAAAAATACAACTAATGGTGCAAGAGAATTCTTATAATAGGATATGTAAATAAGACAACGTTCTGTAATACAGAAAATCTCAATTTTGTGAACAAAATATTCATGGACATAACTTTTAATGGGTCTAAAAACTACTTCAAAGGGATAGAGGATTATTTCTGGAACATGCAAAAAGTATTGACTGATATTATGCTTTCAAAGTAGGAATGTGTGTATATTCTTTTTACAGATTTTTTTAATGTGGACCATTTTTAAAGTCTTTATTGAGTTTGTTACAACACTGCTTCTGTTTTATGTTTTGGTATTTTCTCTATAAGTCACATAAGATCTTAGCTCCCTGGATAGGAATTGACCCCTCACTCCCTGCATGAGAAGGTGAAGTCTTAACCACTAGACCACCAGTGAAGTCCCTGTATATTCTTTTTTTTTCTTTTTGCAAATGCTTATCAGAATTTTATTTTTATTTTTTTAAATTTTATTGAAGTTTAGTTGATTTGCAGTGTTGTGTTAATTTCTTCTGTACAGCTAAGTTACTCGGTCATATATGTTTATATTTTCCAGAAAATCCTGGAAAATCCTGGAAGACTATATACATATATAGTCTTCTTCATAGTCTTTTCCATTATGGTTTGTCATAAAATATTGAACTTAGTTCCCTGTGCTATACAGTATGACCTTGTTGTTGTTTTTCTATCCTATATATAATAGTTTGCTTCTGCTAATCCCAAACTTCCTTTCCTTCCCTCCCCTACTCTCTCTCCCCCTTGGCAACCACACGCGTGTTGTCTATATCTGTGAGTCTGTTTTGTTTCACAGATATGTTGATTTGTATAGTATTTTAGATTCCACATGTAACTGATATCATANTTGCTTCTGCTAATCCCAAACTTCCTTTCCTTCCCTCCCCTACTCTCTCTCCCCCTTGGCAACCACACGCGTGTTGTCTATATCTGTGAGTCTGTTTTGTTTCACAGATATGTTGATTTGTATAGTATTTTAGATTCCACATGTAACTGATATCATATGGTGTTTGTCTTTTTTCTTTCTGACTTACTTTGCCTAGTATGATAATCTCTAGGTCTATGCAAGTTGCTGCAAATGGCACTACTTCATTCGTTTTGATGGCTGAGTAATATTCATTCTGTGTGTGCACATTTTCTTTATCCATTCATCTGTCAAAGGACATTTGGGTTGTTTCCTTGTCTTGGCTAAATGGTGCTGCTTGAACATAGGGATGCATGTATCTTTTAAAACTTTACTTTTGTCTGGGCGTATGCCTAGGAGTGGGATTGCTGAATCATATGGCAACTCTATATTTAGTTTTTGGGGGGAAAGTCCATACTGTTTTCCATAGTGTCTGCACCAATTTACATTCCCACCAATGGTGTACAGATCTTCGCCCCCTGTCCAGCATTTGTTACAACTTTACTTTTGTCTGGGCGTATGCCTAGGAGTGGGATTGCTGAATCATATGGCAACTCTATATTTAGTTTTTTGGGGGAAAGTCCATACTGTTTTCCATAGTGTCTGCACCAATTTACATTCCCACCAATGGTGTACAGATCTTCGCCCCCTGTCCAGCATTTGTTACTTGTAGACCTTTTAATGATAGCCATTCTGACTGGTGTGAGGTGGTACCTCATTGTAGTTTTGATTTGCATTTCTCTAATAGTGATGTTGAGCATGTTTTCATATGCCTATTGGCCATCTATCAGAATTCTAATGAGAGCCCAAAAGGCCAGTGAGCTGACTTTAGGTTGTTCGTTCTTTCACTGGACTGGTACTGAGCACTGGATCAGGTATAGAGGCAGTCACAGTAGATGAGACTGTATTCTGTTCCAGGTGGTCACTGGACAGGAGAGGAGACCTCCCCTCCCCAGCTTCTCCCTGGAGCCAGTATGGGCTGAGGGGAGCAGAGCTATAACTTCCTCTGGTTTTAAAAGGGTGTGCAATCACACTTCTTTTGCTGTAAGTGTAAAAAGAACACTAGGGAGAACGATTAATGAACAATTTAGAACTTGGTTAAAAACTTAATTGGCTTTGTAAACTAAGAGCATCTACATTATTTTGAATGAGACTAAAACACGGTATTTTTTTTAATGTGAGTATAATTTAAACATATCCATATCACAAATCATACTGTGATTTTATTACTCACAGTAAGTCTGGATTGCCTGTCCAGGTACCTGCTAAAAGGCTGGAGAGCCTTTTGGGATATGTTGAGGGGAAGAGAATCTCTACGCTCTAACTCAAGAATCCTGAGTGCCATCTGTAAAGCCTAGATTCTTCCATATAATTTCCACTCTAGAAGAAGCAGGTGATTGATAGTTGAATGATTCTCAGGAAAACAATGGAAATTAGAGGTTTTCTGATTACATCAGCAGCTCTGGTATTAAATTCAAATGTTCATTCTAGTGGTGAAGCTTTCAGCTAGTTTCATAATTATCCTGTGACATTTTTAAGTTACCATTATTATGACTCAAATTTTAAAAAGTGTAGACATACCATATTCTTACAGGCAACACGGAAACCTTGAACTATCCAGGTAAATACAGTCAATTAAGCAGCAAGTTCCTGGATTACTAAATTTACATACTTTATCAAGGGGAAACATCAGTGGTATGGGTGCCTGAGGAAACCTCTAGAATGTCAGAATTAAAACTGGAAGTTATGAAGGTATTAGGATGCCATCTTGTTCTATAATTAACTGTGTGTTGGTCCCTCAGTTGTGTCCGACTGTTTGAAACCCCATGGACTGTAGTCTGCCAGGTTCCTCTGTCCATGGGATTCTCCAGGCAAGAATACTGGAGCGGGTTGCCATTCCCTTCTCCAGGAGATCTTCTTGACCCAGGTCCTCTGCGTGACAGGTGATTCTCTATCATCTGAGCCTTGAGGGAAGCCCCGTAATTAACTGTGATCCCTGGCAGTGGGATCCCAGGCTTATCTCAATGGGCCTGTTTCTTTAATACAAATTTAATACAAATAGGTGGATTCTACTCTTCGATCACTGAGACCACTGTCAGCCCTGCTGCTGCTGCTGCTGCTAAGTCACTTCAGTCGTGTCCGACTCTGTGCGACCCCAGAGACAGCAGCCCACCAGCCTCCCCCGTCCCTGGGATTCTCCAGGCAAGAACATCAGAGTGGGTTGCCGTTTCCTTCTTCATGTATATTCTTTTAACTAGGAAAAAATGTTAAAGGTTTTTCAAGTCCTTCTGGATGGATATTTGTCATCCTCTCATTACCTTTTAATCTGTGTTATAGACGAGAATCTTCGCTTACATCTCACTAAACGCGCTTTTACAGTGATAAAAATCTGTTTCATTCTCTCTGGGTAACCAAGGGGGGAAAAAGATAAGGATGGGGTTAAGAGAGGTGAGGTGTCTGCTTAAATGACTGAACAGTCCTAGAAAATTAGCCAGGATAATTGTCTCAACTCCCCAACTCCTCACTGGACTACACAGAACCCATCTAAGGAAAGCCTTCAGACCCTCAAAGCCATCCTATTTGAAATTTAAGTGTCCTCTGGGCAGTTATTGAACCAAATGGTGTATTCTCCACAATCCTGCTCTCACACAGCATCTAAAACAAATAGATGACAAAGTTTTAGGTGACCAGGATGTCACAACACAGCCAGAGCTGGGCAGTGTCCTTGTGGGGAAGGAAAGAAAAACAGAGACTCCATCCGGGCTCCCTCCTTCCCAAGCCAAATAGCTCACAGGGGAGCTGCCTCCCCATCCCCGGCCCCTCTTGCCTCGATTAGGTTCAAGTGTCCAGCTACGGGCACGCTTCAGTGGGCACAACCTGACCACTCCCTGAAAAATATCCGCTGCCCTTCAGGCAGCCCCAAGCAGCTATAAACACACTAGATTCTGGACACAACTAGAATTTATGCTTTTGAATTGTGGCGCTGGAGAAGACTCTCAAGAGTCTCGTAGACTGCAAAGAGCTCAAACCAGTCAATTCTAATGGAAATCAACCCTGAATATGCATTGAAAGGACTGATGTTGAAGCTGAAGGTCCGATACTTCAGGCTCCTGATGCAAAGGGCTGACTCACTGGAAAACACCATGATCCTAGAAAAGACTGAGGGCAAGAGGAGAAGGGGGTGACAGAGGATGCGATGGTTAGATGGCATCATTGACTCAATGGACATAAGTGTGAGCAAACTCCAGGAGATAGTGAAGGACAGGGAAGCCTTGTGTGCTGCAGCCTAGGGGATCACAAAGTCTGACACAACTGAGGAACAGCAACAGGCAGCCCTAAGTCGCTGTATACACAACACATCTTCAGAATCCCTGGGTTTGAGGTTTCACCTTGGATTCTGATGTATGCCCAAAGTGGAAGTTTGGCGGGCAGGGGGGGGGGGGGGATGTTTTTTTTTTTGCAGTAGCTTCCCTAGCAAAGTACAATTTTCTTTTTCCTTGAATATGCCCAGAAAGACCACACAACACAAGGAGGCAAAGGCCCAGTGACTGGCTCTCTNGGGGGGGGGGGGGGGTTTTTTTTTTTTTTCCAGCTAACACCAAAGTCAAAAAAAGGAAGGGCAGGGTCTATAAGCACTAGCCCAGCCGGGAACTTCCTTTCCTCTTAAGGCTGGGCTAAACTCAGAGGTCTAACTACCACCATTCACATCCTGAGCTCCTGAACAATTGCAATGCAAATCCAAGCACGGTGCAGATGGAACAAAAGCATCTCCTTTGAGAGGAGGTATGATAAACCCCCAGGGCACAGTGGCAGAATCTGAGATTAAATCTCTAATCCATCCTCTGACAGCTGCATGGCCCAGGGCCAGCTGTTCCAGCCTCTTCATCCATACAATGGGGAGATCACACCCAGAAGCAACTGAAGATATGGTGTAGAAGAAAGGAATCTCAGAATTTCTTACAGTCTAGTCCCTAAAGAAGTGAAAATCAGGGCTCTTTGTATTAATCATGTTTTTAAATTCTCTATAGTTTATAATGGGCTTCCCTTGTAGCTCAGTTGGTAAAGAACCCATCTGCAATTCAGGAGACATGGGTTCAATTCCTGGGTCAGCAATATCACCTGGAGAAGGAAATAATGCTTTGATATCTTGAGAACCTGGTTGGCTGGGGAGAGAGTGCCCCTCTAGGATTAGTTAGTTCCTAGAGAGAGCAAACAATTTACCTGTGAGTATGCCTATGCAAACCAACCTGTCCAGAGCCCAAGTCTTCAACCACCTCCCTTACCTAATTCTCATGCCCCAAGCCAATCTTTCCTCTGCCCTAAATCACCCCAGGGTCAGGAGCTGGACAATTAGATATCACCGCATAGTCCAGAGCCTGCCAAAATTATTCAAACTAACCAGCCAATCCTAAAATATGCATCCCTCCCTACCATGCCTTTCCTGCAGGGATAACAATACAGTCTCTGCCCTTGCTTTCTCCTGGCTCCTCTGCCTCTGACCAGCCCTGGTACTTCCCATGTGGCCCTGAATGGCATGGTGTGTCCCTTCCTCTTAAAAAACTGTAATAAACTTCTTTCAATAGCATTGACCTCTCTGTGTCATCACTTAGTTACCTCTATAAGAAAAGTCCTGGGTACAGTCAAAACACCCTTGCAATCCAAACTCTTATGACTCACAATCGAAACCCAGGAACCAAATAACTTCAGGAAATTTAGTGTTCCAAACTAGGATCCAAGTAAATTTGATTAACAGAGGATACTTGTATTATGTAGTCTGAATCCTTAATACTCTCAAGATCAAAAGTGTTGTTGGGGGGCTTTCCTAGTGACCCAATGGTAAAGAATATGTCTGTCAATGCAGGGGACCCAGGTTCCATCCCTGGACTGGGAAGATCTCACATGGTGCAGAGCAGCTAAGCCCGTGCGCCACAGCCACTGAGTAGCACTCTAGAACTCAGGAACTACAGCTACTAAACCTCGAGTGCCTAGGGCCCATGCTCTGCAACGAGAGAACCATTACAGTGAGAAGTCTGCACCACAGCTAGAGAGCACCCCCCACTCGCCACAACTAGAGAAGGTCCTTGCACACCAACGAAGACCCAGGGCAGTCATAAATATATAAATAAATCTCAAAAAAAAATAGGTGCTGTTTGTGATCAGCAGCTGTTCCCCAAATAGGGGACACAAACTAGATAGGCCAAGAGCTACCGATGTGTGAAGCTCCCTACTAAAAAGTTACAAAGCTGTATAAAGTACTGCTCTGTACCTTCCAGTATGGACAGTAGTGTGTGTGTGTGTGTGTGTGTGTGTGTGTGTGTGTGTGTCTATCCTCAGTCGCTCAGTCATGTCTGTCTTTTTGCGACCCCATGGACTATAGCCCACCAGGCTCCTCTGTCCTTGGACTTTTCCAGGCAAGAATACTAGAATGGGTTGCCATTTCCTCCTTCAGGGGATCTTCCCAACCCAGGGAATGAACCCACATCTCTTGCATCTGCTGCACCAACAGATAGATTGTATACCACTGTGCCACCTTGGAAACACCATATGCAGTAAAACATGAGAAATATCCAATGAATATTATGTACTATCAAAGTTTAGAGTAGCAAGAAGGCACTAATAATACCAACAGAAGTCAACGGAGAGTCAAGCATAATAGTTTAAGGGAAATGACAATGTTCTGGTCCAAGTCCGAGTCTGCGGCTGGTTCACTAGTATGGTTTTCCTACACACGTGGGAAACCCTTCACTTCACAGTTCATCGGCATTCAGCCCCTTTGCCTCGCAGGCTGCCAGCGCCTCCTTCTTGGAATGCTCTCTGGCTGGAGGCATCAGCCCCTTGGCTGCGGCTGTTCCTTCCATGGGCCATGGTGCCACCCATGCTTCTGTGAGGCTTTGAGTGTGTCTTCATTCCACCATTGATCCACTTCAGCACATCAACTGATAGCTGCCTGAGCATTCAGCAGATGCATCCCTGAAGGAATGTGTTTCTGAGAATACAGTTTTAAGGTTAGAGGCTGGGCCACGGGACTATGCCTTGTCACTGGTCATTAGTTCAAGTTAAAAGAAGCCACTGAGGAAACTCAGTCCAAAAGTCAGCCATGCCAACCAGACGTGGGCCAAGCAAGCACTGCTCTGGGTTAGCTTTCATTCTGGACCACTGACAGAGTTGACTGTCACCGTATATGACTGGCTTTTTCTCAAGAGCTGGAACGTTATCTGAAGAATTCTCCATTTCCCATTAGATGCTAAAAACATGTTTCCAATTTTGTTTACTTACTTACATGGCTCTTGCATTTGTTCAATGCTTCTTTAGTTGTCCTTTACAAGGCTCATGACAGAAATATCTGCTTTGACAGGAACTTCCCAGCAGGCAGTGCGTTCTCCCTCTGTTACTCCTAAGACTGCAGGCGATGGAATGTGTGTGGGCTACAGAATCAGACTGTGGCTTGGGTTTGATGGCCTCTCACCAGCTGTGTGACATTGAGCAAATCACTAAACCCTTCTGAGCCTCTTCTCCTTTCAGAAAAGATGGTAATAGTCATATCTACCTCACAGGGTTGTTGTGAAGATTAAATGAAATAACCCAGGTAAAGCCCTTAGTACAGAGTCATATACAATGCAAAAAATAGTTTTCTAGTCTAGTGCTAGCTAACAAATGCTCTTAAGGGCCTGTAAAGCAAGATATAATGATAAAGTCCTTGAACTCAAAGATAGGGTAAACCAGCGTTGTTAAGAGCTACAGTAATGACTGTATGAAAGTGTACTAGCTGGGATGGATTAGGTTATGCTGCAATAACAACATCTCAGTGGCTTAAAGCAATAAAGGTTTGATTTTTGCTCAGGTTACATGTCCATCATGAGCAGACTGGGGAGTAGGGAGAGTCTGAATCTCACCTCATCCTCATTCAGACACACAGGCTAACAGGGATTCCACCATATGCAAGGTAGTCGGTTGTCTCGGCAGAGGGAAGGAGAGATGAAGAATCCTACTCTAGCTCTTAAATATACTTTAGCAAAACATTATTCATATATTATTAGCCAGAGAGAATCCCTGGCTATACATAACTTCAGAAGGACAGGGAAGTATAGGCTTCCCAAAGACTCAGAAGTAGAGTGGAACCAGAGGCTGATAAAAGTACTCATTTCTTCCATAGAAGGTATATGGTGTATGGTGAGATCATAAAGAAAGGAAAGTATAAGGTTGCCTGACATTTCCAGAGAGCCTTTGTCAGGGAGAGAATGCTTGTGATGAAACTTTAGAAATGAAGTACAGGGTTTCCCTGGTGGCTCAGTGGTAAAGAATCTACCTGCCAATGCAGGAGACACAGATTCCATCCCTGACCCGGGAAGATCCCACATGCTGCAGAGCAGCTAAGCCTGTTCACCACTACTACTGAGCCTGTGCTCTGGAGCTTAGGAGGTGCAACTGCTGAAGCCTGTGACTCCTAGAGCCCGTTCTCCTCAACAGGAGAAGCCACCTCAAGGAGAAGCCTGAGTGCCGCAGCTAGAGAGCAGCCCCCACTCTCTGCAACTAGAGAAAGTTCACGCATAGCAACAAAGACCCAGGATAGCCAAAAATAAAATGAATTAATTTTTAGAAAAGAAATGAATTACAACTTGACACATGAGCAAAGGAACAGGAGGTGTCCTAGACAGAGGGACTATCGTGTACAAAGCCTTGGAGGCCTGCAAGAGCATGATGCTCTCTGGGAACAAGTAATTTCGTGTTCACAGGAAGAAAATAGGGTGATCTGTGAAGAAGTGGGAACTGAGCTTGGACCAGTGCTAGATCATGTCACAATAAGGAGTTGAGACTTTGTCATATAGGTGAGGGGGGAGAGGCAGAAGCCTTGGAAGGTTCTGACAAAGGAGAGTGCTAGGATCAGATTTATTTGCTCATCTTTTCAGTCAAGACATATTTACTGAGTGTCTAGTAAGAGCAAAGCACTGTTCAAGGAATTCGGGATATATTGGTGAATAAAGTTCTGCCTTCATAGAACTCAAATGCCAGTGGCAGGAAAAACACTGTAGCAGCAGTTAGGGCCCTGGATTAGTATTGCAATAGTAGAGATGAGTAATAATGTGGGCCTAACGTCCACTAGTGAGAGTGAAGAGATGGGAACAGATGAGAGACAGATGAGCGAATCAGCAGGACCTGGGGATGCGATG
The DNA here is from genome assembly GCA_006410675.1 of Oreotragus oreotragus. Lineage (NCBI taxonomy): Eukaryota > Metazoa > Chordata > Mammalia > Artiodactyla > Bovidae > Oreotragus > Oreotragus oreotragus. The sequence goes on from SJYX01000977.1 coordinate 79,595, forward strand.
GAAGAGTTCAGAGGCGGGAGGAGTTCAGCATGACCCTCTGTTTTCCTGCTTGAACGATCAGATGAATGTCAGTGCCCTTCAGCATGTCTAAGAACTCAGAAGGAAGAACAAATTATGAAGACGTGATGAGTTTTGTTGGAAGATTATTGACTTTGACGTGTTTTTTCTGACAGGAATTTTGATGTAACTGGGACTCAAGAGATGGCTATGCACTGAAAACATATATATTGGGGGATAAACAGCAGAGCACAGAAACAAGGGGGAGAATCTAAATTGATGACAAGTGTATATCTTCTCTCCCTCTCAAGACCTGATGGGGTTACATGGGTAAAAACATCTGTAAGTACAGCTACACATTCAAAATTTTTCCATTTTGACAAGAAATGGAAACCTTATAGTTTATAAGTTTATGCCTATTTTTAAAAAGAAAAGAATTGAGAAAAAGAATGGCATTAGACTCGTCAAATGCAATGCAGGAATCTAGAAGATCATGAAGAAATGCCTTCGGATTTCTAAGAGAAAATGGCTTTGAATCTAAAATTCCAGACTCATCCAAATTTCCAATCAAGTGCAAGGATAAATGAAAAACATTTAGTTGAGCAAGGACTCAAAAATTTTTTGACTTCCATGCACTCTTTAGAACCATTCAGGAAATTTCTTCACCAAAGAGGAATACCCAGTGGATCTAGAGAAAAAGGGGTCTGATCAAAGTAGGAGGAAGCAGAGTTATGGTGCAAAGTATTGAGGAAAAGCAAGAGGGAGAGTTGAAATGTGACCAGATAGAATTGAGCATTTGGGGAAATCTGTTAAGTTTGTGACAGATATAATGCTGCACTCAGCGGAAAATAAAAGAAATAATGAATATCTGTATGAAAGAATCTGCAAGTGAGTATTAGGGGCAATTATTGACTCTAGGAGAAATAAAAATGATACTAGAAAGTAAATATTATCAAAAACCCTCCTCTTGGGTTAAAAATGAATAGTATTAATATGGTAACATTGTAAATGCTGATAGTTTAATAAAATTATAACTATCTTAGAGGGATCAAAGAGGGAAATTCAGGGACGTACAATGAGCCACATCCTCACCTATATTGGAAGAAATTTGTTAATTTCAGAGATCACCCGAAATTGATGTATGAAGAACTAGTGGTCTAAAATATTCTAGAAATGAAGGGACAACTATGGAAAAGCTGCCAAAATAATTAAAAAGTATTGCCTGTACAGAGTAGAAATGCACATAGGGTAAAGGTGGCAGGTCTACGTAGGAGGCAGATTTTTACATTTTAAGTCTTTCAGAACAATTTTTTTTTCAAACTTTAACCTTTTTTATTTTGTCCTGGGGTATAGCCAGTTAACAATGTCATGGTAGTTTCAGGTGAATAGTGAAGGAACTCAGATACATCTACATGTATCCATTCTCCCCCACAGAACAATTTTGACAGAATTTTTAAGAGAAGGAATAGACATATAGGAGACTATGGAAGGAAGGGAAGAACGAGAAGCAGAGGACCCTAAGAATTCTGAGGAACAACAACACTATAAAGACTTAAGAAAGTAACAGCAAAGAGATGGAAAGGGAACCAGGAGAAGATGTCCCTCAGAAACTACAGGAATGACATTAACTGAGTTCCTACCTGCTGTGAAGTCACAGGTAGGTTGAGACTGTTATTGAGGAACTATCAATGACAAAGAATTTACCTACAATGCGAGAGACCCCGGTTCAAATCCTGGGTTGGGAAGGTCCCCTGGAGAACGGAATGGCAACCCACTTCAGTATTCTGGCCTGGAGAATTTCATGGACAGAAGAGGCTAGTGGGCTACAGTCCATGGGGGTCGCAAAAGGTCAAACACCACTGAGCAACTAACACACACACACACACACACACACATATCCCACTTATATCCATTTATAATTAAACTCTACTTAGATGTGAAGTGAAAGTGAAAGTTGCTCAATCATGTCCCATTCTTTGACTCCCCATGGACTGTAGCCTGCCAGCATCTTCTGTCCATGGCATTCTCCAGGCCAGAATACTGGGGTGGGTAGCCATTCCCTTCTTCAGGGGATCTTCCCAACCCAGGATCAAACCCAGGTCTCCCACACTGCAGGTGGATTCTTTACCATCTGAGCCACCAGGGAAGCCCAAGAACACCAGAGTACATAGCTTATCCATTGTCCAGTGGATGCTCCTAACCCATGAATCCAACTGGGGTCTCCTGCATTGCAGGCGGATTCTTTACCAGCTGAGCTACCAAGGAAGCCCTCTACACAGGTGGGCCAAGACCTAAAAGCCGTTCTGGAATTATAAGTTGTTGAGCAGTAGTTCTTGTTGCACTATTACCAGAGCAGCTAAATGCATACCTGGCCCTGGAAAGCAGCTGAAGCTAACAAAGTCTCTCAGAAACTGCTTGGCTGCCCTGCACCCTCCCTAAGCTCCCTGCCTCCCCATCTGCCTGCCCCCACTGCCTGGTAGGAAAGGACCTTGGGCTCCTGTTTCAAAGGTAGGATTCGGGAACTCTCTATGGCTTCCACTCAGATATCTTGACCCTTACTTCATCCTCAGACTCTTGTCCTTTGCCTCTTGGACTGGACCTGACATTCACTAGGTGCTATCTGGGTGTCCCCATCTGCTCCTGGGGTTTGCTCCCACCCTCCGTCACACATGACAGGAATAGTTGATGGAGCAGATGTAGCTTTGCTTTTCCTGACATAAGAGCTGTCCAACTCTTGGAGGGCTTCTCATTGGTTATCCTGGAGGTAAACTGCTTTAGTCAGTCAGTTAGCGTTAGTCACTTCAGTCGTGTCCAACTCTTTGCAACACCATGGACTGTAGCCCACCATGCTCCTCTGTCATGGAATTCTCCAGGCAAGAACACTGGCNTTCCAATGAATATTCAGGACTGATTCCCTTTAGCATGGACTGGTTGGCTCTCCTTGCAGTCCAAGGACTCTCAAGGGTCTTCTCCAACACCACAGTTCAAAAGCATCACCTCTTCGGCACTCAGCTTTCTTCACAGTCCAACTCTCACATCCATACACAACTATTGGAAAAACCATAGCTTTGACTAAATGAGCCTTTGTGGGCAAAGTAATGTCTCTGCTTTTTAATATGCTGTCTAGGTTGGTCATAACTTTCCTTCCAAGGAGCAAGTGTCTTTAGTCACCATCTGTGATTAGCATAGTAGGGCCCTGCTGGGGCCCTGGAGAGGGGTGGGGGATGGGGAGTACCCTAGCATCTCCCAATTAAATATCAGACTTTTCCTTATTTTTATACTTTGGTTGCACTGAGTCTCCATCGTAGCCTGCAGGCTCTTCACTGCGGTGCACAGGCTTCTCAAGTTGCCGCTCGAGCTTTTCTTGTGGTGCCTGGGCTCTAGAGCACACAGGCTCAGCAGTTGCTACTAACCCCAGCACTGGAAGACAGACTCCGAACCCCTGGACCACCAGGGAAGTCCCCTAAACAGTCTTTTAGTGCACCCGGGTCTCAGGGTTGTTTCTTCCAGTGGTAGAGTTTCACCCTCTGCCTCCCCACCTCCTCTGGCTGCAGCAATTCCAAGCAAATTCCTATCCCGTTTGTTTCTCCCTGAGGTGATTTGGGAAGTCTGGAGGTGGCTAGAGGGAGAATTCCCATTCCCCACATGGGATTGGGCTTCCCTGGTAGTTCAGATGGTAAAGAATCTGCCTGCAATGCAGGAGACCTGGGTTCCATCTCTGGGTTGGGAAGATCCCCTGGAGGAGGGCATGGCATCCCACTCCAGTATTCTTGCCTGGAGAATCCCTATGAACAGAGGAGCCTGGCAGGCTACAATCTACGGGGTCAGAAAGAGTCAGGTATGACTGAGTGACAAAGCACAGCACAGTATAATTCTCTAACTCATATAATTAGTTCTAATTCTCTAATTAGTAAGATCTGGGTCATAAAGCGGGGAAGGCAATGGCACCTCACCCCAGTACTCTTGCCTGGAAAATCCCATGGACGGAGGAGCCTGGTGGGCTGCAGTCCATGGGGTCGCTAACAGTCGGACAGACTGAGCGACTTCACTTTCACTTTTCTCTTTCATGCATTGGAGAAGGAAATGGCAACCCACTCCAGTATTCTTGCCTGGAGAATCCCAGGGATGGGGGAGCCTGGTGGGATGCCGTCTGTGGGGTCACACAGAGTCGGACACGACTGAAGTGACTTAGCAGCAGCAGGGTCATAAAGAAGGCTGAGCACCAAAGAACTGATATTTTCAAATTGTGGTGCTGGAGAAGACTCTTGAGAGTCCCTTGGACAAGAGTTTGAGCTAGTCAATCCAAAAGGAAATCAACCCTGAATATTCATTGGAAGGACTGATGCTGAAGCTGAAGTTCCAATATTCTGGCCACCAGATGCAAAGAGCCAACTCATTGGAAAAGACCCTGAAGCTGGGAAAGATAGAAGGCAGGAGGAGAAGGAGGCAACAAAGGATGAGACGGTTGGATGGACACTGAGCAAACTCTGGGAGATGGGGAAGGACAGGGGAGCCTGGCATGCTGCAGTCCATGGGATTGCAAAGAGTCAGATGTGACAGCGACTAAACAACAGCAATTCTCTAATCGGATATTAAAAGCATTAATTCTTTTTTAAAAAGCATTAACTCTCTAGAGTAGGAAGAAAGGTGGTGAGAGAGGCCGTAACAGTACTTCCAGGCTGACAACTGAAAGAGCCAGAATGTTCTTAAAGTGTAGAAAGTAAGGACCCAAGAGAAGCTCCATCACACAGCACCTATGAAATGAAGGACATACCAAAGGCCCATGCAGATGAGTCACCCGAGAGACCATCTGAACAGATGTGAGAAAGTCTTCAAGAAGCACGTGGAAGGGGGACAGTCACTGATGACCAAGCTGGTTCAATGTGGGCAAGTTGGGATATTATCATCATAATGGTATTTATTCAGCACTTGCTATGTGTTGGGCTGTAAACACGCTGCTCTTATTAGCTCACTTAATCCCCACAAAAACACTGCCAGGTCAGTATTATGATTTTTATTATTCCCACTTCACAGACGAGGAAACTGAAGCAAGGATCTAATTGCCCTAAGGCCGACAGCTGACTGAGGTGGGGTTTGAACCCCGGTTGCAGTCTAAAAACGCTCTCCTAAGCTTAACTGTATGTGAATTACACAAAGCACATGCTCTGTACATATATCCAGGCTGAGAAGCAGTCCCGCCTTTGTAAGGATTATAGATAGAGCTCAGAACAGAGGATATGGGAGCTGACCAAGGACGTGCACAAATACATGGGTTCCCATCTCCTAGGAAGGCTGAAATCCTGACAGGAAATCCTGTAGCCAGGCATCCAAGCATGAACAGCTATTGAGTACATCTTAAGGAAAGCTAACTCTTATCGCCAACTCTGAGCACAGAATGAGCTTAGCAAACCTTTCTGTACCTCAGCAGACAGGGCCCTGGGTTCCCAGTACTGACATCCTGAAAAGTTAGGGGTGTGTGTGTGTGTCTGTGTGTGTGTGTGTGTGTGTGTGTGTGCCCACGCGCTCAATCGCTCAGTTGTATTTGACTATTTGTGACCCCATGGACTGCAGCCACTAGGCTCCTCTGTCCATGGGATTCTCCAGGCAAGAATACTGGATCAGGTTGTCATTTCCTACTCCAGGGGATCATCCCAATCCAGGGATCAAACCCGCATCTCCTGAGTCTCCAGTATTGGCAGATGGATTCTTTACCACTGAACCAGCTGGGAAGCCCTGAAAAGTCACATATCCTGATGTAAAAGCCCAGTGGTACAAAATTCAGGGCAAAATATTGTGAAACATATTCTCACAAACTTAACCTGTCATTTAGGGGCCTTTGTAGTTCTTTTTAAATAAAATTCTTAACACGAGGTCCCAATTCTGAGCTTGCAAATCTGTAGCTAAATTTTACTCCAGGGGCAAAGAACTTTCCAGGTGAAGCCAGATGCATCCTTGGATAATTCAGAGAAACAGTTCATGGAAAAAGAACTGCAAACCTTGTTGAAAGAACTCTGTCTGCTTGTTCACCATCAGCATGAGAGCCCTCATCTTGAATTGTTCTCAAATTCTGATTTGTTTGAAAATCAATCCAAATGTCTCCCCACCAGTCCCATTCCCATCTAGTAAATTTTATTAAGCAATAAATTCACATCAAACACCATTCATTGAGAAACTTCAGATGAAACTAGTCAAATTCACNCATCAGCATGAGAGCCCTCATCTTGAATTGTTCTCAAATTCTGATTTGTTTGAAAATCAATCCAAATGTCTCCCCACCAGTCCCATTCCCATCTAGTAAATTTTATTAAGCAATAAATTCACATCAAACACCATTCATTGAGAAACTTCAGATGAAACTAGTCAAATTCACTATATAGGGGATGCTCTGAGGAAATCAGCATTGCTTATTCACATTTTTTCATAGGGCATGCCACTGAGATCTGCCTCCCAACCCTTCCTTGTGGGACATGACTCCCAGGAAAGGGTCTTGGCACAGAGAGGGAATAAAAGCCTTTCAGAGCTGAGACTTCTGCATTAAAAAGCCATGTGGCTCCAGCCACACTCTAAGTATTCTTAGCTCAAGACCTGTAGTTAAGTCCAGACTTCACAGACGACAGCTAAAGGCACCCAGCTGCAAGCTTCCTTGCCAAAAGCCCAAAGCAGTAAGTTCAAGGTGCTTCCTGGCTCTGACTCAGCCAGTATGGAAGGACCCCATGTTGACAGGAGTGTAGGAGCAGCTCTGAGCCTTCTCTAAGAGCGCTCTGGAAAGCATTATCCTCCCCAAAGGGGATGAAAGTCTCTTTGAAAGCATTTGCCTAGCCTGCTCAGAGATGAAGACAAAAACCATAACACATGGGAAGGACCAATATCCCACAAACTGCTGATTGATATTATCTGGGTGTTCTGCTTTTGAAAACCTTTTGCTTGTAAAAAGAAAAACACGTTCCCATCACTAACTGTCCCTGGAGCAAGTCATCTGCCCTTTCATAAGGATCTCATCGTAAAATGAAGAGTTTAATTATAGATGATCCCTGTGGTCCCATACAGTCTAGTAATGACAAATGTCAAAAGTGGTCAAATACTTACGATTTCATATGGCTCACCATAGCATGTACACGCACCACACACCACACACACACACACACACTCACTGCGCATCAAACCTTACCAACTTTTCCTCATTCATTTGGTAAAAACGCATTGCTAGCCAGATGCCAAGCACTCTTCCAAGCACTTAAAATACAGCAGCAAACAACACGAGCCCTGCTTACCTGGAGCTTACTTTCCAGGACTGGCCAGAAGCAAAATAATCAAGCAATACATATCAAGCAGTGGTAACTGCCATGGAGAAAAATAAAAATGAATGGAGACTGTCAGAGTTGGGTAGGATGTTCTATTTGAAATGTTGGTAAAGGCCTCTAAATAAGATGAAATTTGGTGCGGAATTTAAAAAAAAAAAACAAAACTGTGAATATAACAAAAAGGAACATACTCACAGATAAAGAGAACAAATTAGTGGTTATCAGTGAGGAGAAGGAAGGGGAGAGGGGCACTAGAAGGGGAGGGGAGGGCTCTTTGCAACCCCCTAGACCAGCCCACCAGGTTCCTCTGTCCATGGGGATTCTCCAGGCAAGAATATTGGAGTGGGCAGCCATGCCTTCCTCCAGGGGATCTTCCCAACCCAAGGACTGAACCCAGGTCTCCCACATTGCAGGCGGATTCTTTACCATCTAAGCCACCAGGGAAGCCCAAGAAGTATGAAGTATTAAGTATAAAAAATGCTACAAGGATATATTGTACAACACAGGGAATATAGTCAATATTTTATAATAGCTCTAAATGGAATAAAACCTTTAAAATTTGTGAATCACTATGTTTGACATTTGAAACATATATTTTTTTAAAAAGATGCCACTTGGGTATATATGGTAAAGGAGTAAGCCGTCGGACATTCACGGAAAGGAGGTTCCAGGCAGAAGCCACAGCATGTGCAAAGGCCCTGAGAGAGAAACATCTTGACCTATTCAACAGTCAAAGAATAGCAAAGAAATTAACATGACTGGGAAAGAGAGTGACCAACGGGGACAGTGGGAGGAGGCAAAATCCAGAAACAAGGTCTGGCATATTTTCTCTCTGAGTGAGATGGGGATCCACTGGGACATTTGGAGCTTTAGAATGGTGTGATCTGATCTATGTGCTTAAAAGATTATTCTCACTAATATAATGTAACAAATAGACTTATAGGGACAAGGGTCTCCCTCTAAGCAGAGGACCAGTCAGGAGGCCACTGCAATAATACATGTGAGGAATGAGGGTGGCTTGGACCAGGTGACAACAGTAGAGCTGATGAGAACTGGATACGTGGGGAAGGTAAAGTCAATAGGATTTGCTAACATACAGTATGGGGAGGGCAAAAGAGAGCACTCAAAGAGGATGTCCAGGTTTTACACTTGAATAAGTGGGGTGATGGTGTTTCGCTTTACTGGCCTGGGAGAGACTGGGGAAGGAACATATGTAAGGTGGTGGGAGATAGAAATCTGCATGTTCCATTTCAGGCATGAGAAATCTGAGATGCTTTTTAGATATCTTATGTAATTCTGATAGTAATACCATAGGCTTCTAGAATCTTCTTTGGAGAATTTAAAATATAATCCCCACAGAGTGAACTCAGAAAGAGAAAAACAAATATCGTGTATTAATGCACATGTATGGAATCTAGAAAAATGGTACTGATGAACATACACAGGGCAGGCATAGAGATGTACATAGAGAATGGACTTGTAGACACAATGGGAGAAGGAGAGGGTGGGGCTAATTGAGGTAGCGTCAACACGTATACACTACCATGTGTAAAACAGATAGCTAGGGGGAAGTTGCTCTTTAGCACAGCAAGCTCAGCTTGGCGCTCTGTGATGACTGACCTAGAGGGAGGGGATATACGTATACTTAGCTGATTCACATTGTTGTACAGCAGAAACAATGAACAAATTATCCTCCAATTAAAAATAAATTTTAAAAACAAAATTAATTAATTAATTAATAAAAATAACATTTTAAAATAAACCAATTAAATAAAATATAATCCCCAGTGATAACACTCTACTTAGGAACTGTCCAGAGAATACCTGTGACCAAGAGTTTACTGGTAAATGTTTAACAACCTGTTCTCCAGAGGAAAAAGATTCTTCGTTTGTAACAATCTGTCGGTTTCCATGGTGTAAATACTCTCCCCTGGCCAATTTCAAGCTGGCAGTGTGAGGTCAGCGCATGCAGAGAAGGGAAGGATGAGCACAAGGGCGCTCCTAAACCAGTTTGAGCAGCAGGCCCCAGCCCACGCTGCAGTGACCTTGCCCAGGCCCCCACACTCCTCAGAAGGCAAAGTAGGGACAGTTTTCAGCAGGGAGGGAATGGCTTTAGGCAGTTATCCTTTAAACACCTTTGCAGGGGTTTTGAAAAAACAGGTTGTGAGAAAGCCTGAGGCATTTGTATTATAAACAGCTGCCTTACTGTTGTAACAGACTCATCCAAAATCTGACATTAATTATTTCTAATGCAAAACAAATCTACTCTCAAGTTTCAATGAGGGTAGAGCAGGACAAGTCTGCTCTCAATGAGGGTAGTCCCAGGTCCCAAGTCATTCTGAAAGAAAGGAAAACGCCATCCTCTACGTTTGTTTCTGGTTTCTGGGCTCAGAAACCCTTTCTGAAATAGATAATACCTGGATCATTTTCAACTTTGGGGTGAGAAAATAATTTGCTCTAGGCTTTAACCAGCTCCTGGAGAGAACTATTTTCTCAGGGCCATGAATGACAGTAAATTTGCTTTATTAGACGGTTGTTCGGTCAGCAAACTAAAGATTCTTTATTTCCGTTTCCACTCTAGAACAGGGGTTCTTTTTGTTTTGTTTTTTGAATGTGAACCATTTTTAAAGTCTTTATTGAATTTGTTACAATCTGCTTCTCTTTTACTTCTTGGTTTTTCGGTCTTGAGGCATGTGGGATCTTAGATCCCCAACCAGGGATCAAACCAGCACCTCCTGCCTTGGAAGGCGAAGTCTTAACCACTGGACCATCAGGGAAGTCGCTAGAACAGAGGATGGAAAATTATTTCAGCATACTCATGCTGTGCAGGGGTTGCCCACATGCAGAGATTCAGATCTAATTGGTTGGTAAGACCTGGGGGTGGGGCTTTTTTTTTTTTTCCATACTCCCTAGCTGATTCTAATGAGCAGACAGGGCTGAGAACCGCTGCAGGTTCAAGTAGCCAGTGTGTCTGCTCTCTGCTCTGCTTAGTCGCTCAGTCGTGTCTGACTCTTTGCAAAGCTATGGATTGTAGCCTACCAGGCTCCTCTGTCCATGCAGATTCTTCAGGCAAGAATAGTGGAGTGGATTGCCATGCCCTCCTCCAGGGGATCTTCGGAAACCATGGATCAAACCCACGTCTCCTGCATTGCAGGCGGATTACTTACTGTTGAGCCACCAGGGAAGCCCTATTTCCGCCATTTAGCATATGTCCTTGGAAAGGCTGTTGACCAAGGTGGACCCAGAGGTCAGGTCCTGCCTCGCTCGTCCACCTGACATTCATGTTGGCTCCAACAGGGAAGCTGTATCATAGGCAGTTCCCTCGACAGCTATCCAGGAAGCTCCCTGCATGGTGTGAGAGCACGTTTCAAAAGAATGGCAGCCGAGGGCTGATGCTGCTTTCAACTACTCAAAGAGCTGGTAAAATGTCTTGATAAGGGATACCTGAGCAAAACATGGCTGGATCATGGATTTGCCCAAAGTAAAGCATCCTATCTTGGATGGAGCGTCAGGCTGACGCAATCCTAACCTTTCCTAACTCTCCCACCTGAGTTTAGTTTCCTGGTTTTATCACCTCACCAGATTGCAGTAGGACTCATGGGAACCCAGCATTCTCCAAATCACTGAAATTTCACATGCTTCCTGGCCAAACAATAAAGCAAATTTCCATTAAGAAATTCACTCTAAAATTAAGCAATGCTTAACTGCCTGATCCTTGGAGTTATTAAGAGTAAGGGTCCCTTGGGCCCTCTCTGGTGGCTCAGTAGTAAAGACTCTGCCTACCAGTGCAGGAGACACGGGTTTGATCCCTGATCTAGGAAGATTCCCACATGCCTCAAAGCAACTAAGCCCATGCATCACAACTATTGAGCCTTTGCTCTAGAGCCCAGGAGCTGCAACTGCCAAAGCCAAGTACCCTAGGGCCCGTGCTCCACAATAAGAGACGCCCCTGCAATGAGAAGCCCGTGCACCACACGTAGAGAAGAGCCCACACTAATCAACGAAGACCCAGCACAGCCCCGTAGGGGTCCCTTCCTCGAACACTGGCAGTTAACGACCGTTTGCGCCAGAGTCTCCTTACAGTGTGAGTCTACATATTCTCCTTCCTGCCCTCCCTCCCAATCCAGAACAATCCCATGCCCCGCCCTGCCCCTATGCACACGCTCCCCCACTCATACGTAGGCACCAACTCAGGACCCAAAGCTTCAGAGAGAAGACAACAGCAAAGAGAGCAGAGGGAATGGAGAACGGATAGTAAGAGCTGGTGGTCCGACCGAAGGACAAAGGTACAGAAAATGACTGTTCCAAGGAGGATGAGGAAAGGCTGCCCTGGAGAGCAGAGCCCAGCCAAGGCAAGCCCCACAGAATGTAGGGCCTGGCATGGCCTGAGGGACACAGCCACCAGAGGAGCTGGAGCTGGCTCAGGGCAGGCAACGTAGGCCTCCACTGATCACACTACAGACGCTTCCGGCCCATCTTCCGTCTCCTAGTGTGTCTCCAGGGGAGGCTGGAGAGGAAGACGCCCTCCACTGCCAGTGGCTACAGAGGCTTTTGATTAAAGCCTCTGGAATGGAAGCTTTGTCTTTTAAATCCCTCAAAACAGTTTCCAAAAAAAAAAAAATATATAGATAGAACAAGAAGGGGAGCAGAATACTCAGAACTTCAGCCTGCAAAGGCCAGATGCGGGAAGCAAATAAATTCAACGCTTTCAACAAGAGAACAGGGTGATGCTGCCAAGCGAGGCAGGGGAGGGGATTCTCTGGTTTGCTTACCTCTCTTCTCACCCAAGAACACACGTTATGAATTTCATGGAAATAGATGAGGGATGAATCAGTTATATTCACCAGGTCATCCTTCTCCAAATACAATCACCGGTTTAGCAAATCAGGTCTCCTGCCTGTGCTGGTACCTCTGTCTGATAAATTCCTTCTTGATTGTTGTTCAGTCGCTCAGTTGTGTCTGACTCTTTGCGACCCCATGGACTACAGCACGCCAGGCTTTCCTGTCCACTATCTCTGGCAGTTTGTTTCAGCTCATGTTCGCTGAGTCAGTGAGGCCATCCAACCATTTCATTCTCTGTCACTCCCTTCTCCTGCTGCCCTCAATCTTTCCCAGCGTCAGGGTCTTTTCCAATGAGTCAGCTCTATGCATCTTACCCCAGCTCAAATGTCACCTCTTCTGTGAAGCCTTCCTGGACTCCCCCAGGTAGAACCTATGGCTCTTTCTCCTATGTTCCCAAGACCTTCCTCCATACTCTCCAAGAGCATACTCTAGCTATGTTCTGTCTCCCCGAGTGAACTGGGAGCTCCCGGGGTAAGAGCTAGACCTTGTTCGTTTTGTTATCCCCAGTGCCTAATAAACACTTACTAAGGGAACAGACTGAGCGACTTCACTTTCACTTTTCACTTTCATGCATTGGAGAAGGAAATGGCTACCCACTCCAGTGTTCTTGCCTGAAGAATCCCAGGGATGGGGAGCCTGGTGGCTGTCATCTATGGGGTCTCACAGAGTCGGACATGACTGAAGCAACTTGGCAGCAGCAGCAGCAGCAAGGGAACAGATAGATGGACACAAAGATACTGGAGGAATTCAGAGAGGCCACTGCTCTAAAAGGGAATCTTCATCCACAGGAGACAGAAGGGTTGCACAACCACAAGGCAGACTTTTCTATTGGCAGCGAGTCATCTTTGCTGGAAGTCTGGAAGGACTGTCAGCAAGATATCTGCCAGTCTCCTCTGTGTCTCCCTCTATTTATACCCTGGGGTCAGGAGACAGGAGGAGGCTGCCTGAACTCAAGGACAATGATCAGCAAGCAATACCTTTGCTGCATTTATTCTTGGCAAGGATCCCCAGAGGTTAGGTTTCCTTTAGAAAGCAGCCACTGAGAGAGGGAAATTCCAGTTTTTTTAACTCTTCAGCTATTTCCAAAGAAATTAACAGGAACTTTAAATATCTGCTAGGTAGTCCTTAAGGCACCAAAATTTACCCTTAGGCAAAATGGCCATAGGCATTGCAAAAGTTCTTGACTCAAAAAAAAAAATTTTTTTTTTCAGGTTACTGGAAAGGGAGCAGCAAAAATAAATAAAAAAGAATAAAACTGAAAGAGTCTCTAAGAGAACAAAAAACTCAAGGAATGGTAATATAAAATCACCATCCTAGCCAAGTATTTTAACTGTGTAATTGAACAGAAAAAGAGCTTGGTAAAATACTTAGGCTTATAATTAATGGACCTAAAAACAAATATACACATACATGTAACTAGTATAGCAACCATTAACCTAACTTTAACCTAATTTGCTAAAATGTTGTTTTAATCCTTTTTAGGGAAAGCAGCAAAAGCTACAGTAACTAAGAGCACACGTTTAGATGTCAGACCTGAATCTTGTGATCTTCCAGCTGCAAGACCTTAAGGCAAGTTACTCAAGCCCCCAGAGCCTCAGTTTCTTTAGTTATAAAATGGGCTGTTTTAAGTCTTCCTGAGGTGCTGCACATAAAAGGTCTCCACACAGGTACAGACCAAGAAAGTGCTCAGGAAGTGGTAAGTAGCAGTATTAGCAAGAGAGGTTCTCAGAATCATCATGACCATCATCACAATAACAAGAAAAGAAACAGATGTCAGGACTTTAGGAAGAAAGGAAAAAGTTCTGAACTTTCTTCTATCACTTCATCTGTTTATCAGTTGCATTGTTCTCTGTAGAATCCCCAAGAATGATAGAAAGATCCAATTATAGTCACAGAATTACCCAGGAAGGATATTAACACCTTTGATCAAGCTTTCTATTAAATAGTTGAGACAAAAGGGTTTTTTTTCTAAACATTCAATTCCCAGGAAAACTCCACACCCTAGTAGCCTAGTTCTTCTAAATTTGATTTGTTCACTGGTTCCGGAGGCCTGAGAGGCTACCTAAATACAGATTTCCTTCTAGAAGTCACATCAGAAGAGTTTCCAGTTATTATTTCCCCAACAGCTTGGAGGAATTGAATATATACCCCAAGAGGAGACCCATCTTTTGCACTGAAAGTAAAACCCTAACCCAATCCCAAGTTTGTGGACATTGTCATAACAGATGCAGTTGCTGAAAACAGCACTTTATCATCAGAGGCTGGAAAGACTCAATAGGACAAAACTGTCCTCAATTGCATTATAGGTTTTCAGGGGCTAAAGACCNAAAAAAAAAATTTTTTTTTTCAGGTTACTGGAAAGGGAGCAGCAAAAATAAATAAAAAAGAATAAAACTGAAAGAGTCTCTAAGAGAACAAAAAACTCAAGGAATGGTAATATAAAATCACCATCCTAGCCAAGTATTTTAACTGTGTAATTGAACAGAAAAAGAGCTTGGTAAAATACTTAGGCTTATAATTAATGGACCTAAAAACAAATATACACATACATGTAACTAGTATAGCAACCATTAACCTAACTTTAACCTAATTTGCTAAAATGTTGTTTTAATCCTTTTTAGGGAAAGCAGCAAAAGCTACAGTAACTAAGAGCACACGTTTAGATGTCAGACCTGAATCTTGTGATCTTCCAGCTGCAAGACCTTAAGGCAAGTTACTCAAGCCCCCAGAGCCTCAGTTTCTTTAGTTATAAAATGGGCTGTTTTAAGTCTTCCTGAGGTGCTGCACATAAAAGGTCTCCACACAGGTACAGACCAAGAAAGTGCTCAGGAAGTGGTAAGTAGCAGTATTAGCAAGAGAGGTTCTCAGAATCATCATGACCATCATCACAATAACAAGAAAAGAAACAGATGTCAGGACTTTAGGAAGAAAGGAAAAAGTTCTGAACTTTCTTCTATCACTTCATCTGTTTATCAGTTGCATTGTTCTCTGTAGAATCCCCAAGAATGATAGAAAGATCCAATTATAGTCACAGAATTACCCAGGAAGGATATTAACACCTTTGATCAAGCTTTCTATTAAATAGTTGAGACAAAAGGTTTTTTTTTCTAAACATTCAATTCCCAGGAAAACTCCACACCCTAGTAGCCTAGTTCTTCTAAATTTGATTTGTTCATTGGTTCCGGAGGCCTGAGAGGCTACCTAAATACAGATTTCCTTCTAGAAGTCACATCAGAAGAGTTTCCAGTTATTATTTCCCCAACAGCTTGGAGGAATTGAATATATACCCCAAGAGGAGACCCATCTTTTGCACTGAAAGTAAAACCCTAACCCAATCCCAAGTTTGTGGACATTGTCATAACAGATGCAGTTGCTGAAAACAGCACTTTATCATCAGAGGCTGGAAAGACTCAATAGGACAAAACTGTCCTCAATTGCATTATAGGTTTTCAGGGGCTAAAGACCAACCATTTAAATACAACCGTATGGTTTTGTGCGCATGTGTATGAGTACACATGTGCACACAATGAAAGCAGGTTTGGGATTGTGAGACATGCCTCACACCTGCCTCTTCCTGTCATGTCAACGACACTCTCAACTTACACACGTCAGTTCACCTACACCAGAAAGGACAAGAAAAAGGAAAGGAAGATCTTAGAGCAGCCATGAAACTCAGCCAGCTTACAAGTATGAGCGCAGAGCCCACTTACGCTGCTCTAACAGAACATCATAGATTAGGTGGCTCAGAAACAACCAAAGTGTATTTCACTTCTGGAGGCTGGGGAGTCCAAGATAAAGGGCCTGGTAGATTTAGCATCTGGTGAGAACCAGCCATTTCCTAGTTCACAGACAGCCTGTGTCCTCATTGGAACACTCTGGTATCTCTTTCATAAGGGCACTAATTCCATTCTCAGCGACTCCACCCTCATGACCTAATCACCTCCCCAAAGCCTCACCTCCTGGTGTCATCACACTGGGGGTTAAGATTTCAACATACAAATTTTGGGGGGACACAAACATTCAGTCTCTGGCAAGTACCACTAATCAAGAAGATGAATTAATTCAAATGGCACACTCCTATGAACTTTTTATCTGACTTCAGAATAAATAAATTGGCATTTGGATTAGAAATTTTCATTCTTTTCTTTTGCAATTAACCTTTATCAGTTGAGTTGAGGAGACTGGCAATTACAATATAATGACTTTCCATGAACACAGTCCAGGTAATGATGGCAGAATTACACTTGGTAAGAGGAAGAAGCCATTATTGCATGAAAAACCTGGATAAAAGAGTGGATAATGGTAGATAACTAGGAACTGGCTTATCACACATCTCCATATTAAACATCGGTTCAGTTCAGTCACTCAGTCATGTCCGACCTCATGGACGGCAGCACACCAGGCTTCCCTGTCCATCACCAACTCCCGAAATTTACTCAAACTCATGTCCATCGAGTCATTGATGCCATCTAACCACCTCATCCTCCGTATCCCCTTCTCCTCCCACCTTCAATCTTTCCCAGCATCAGGGTCTTTTCTAGTGAGTCAGTTCTTTGCATCAGGTGGCCAAAGTATTGGAGTTTCATCTTCAGCATCAGTCCCTCCAATGAATATTCAGGATTGATTTCCTTTAGAATGGACTGATTGGATCTCCTTGCAGTCCAAGGGACTCTCAAGAGTCTTCTCCAATACCACAGTTCAAAAGCATCAATTCTTCAGTGCTCAGCTTTCTTTATAGTCCAACTCCCACATTCATACATGACAAGATGGACCTTTGCTGGCAAAGTAATGTCTGTACTTTTTAATACGCTGTCTAGGTTGATCATAGCTTTGCTTTCAAGGAGCAAGCATCTCTTAATTTCATGGCCGCAGTCACCATCTGCAGTGATTTTGGAGCCCAAAAAAATAAAGTATATCATTGTTTCCCATCTATTTGCCATGAAGTGATTGGACCGCATGCCATGATCTTAGTTTTCTGAATATTGAGTTTTAAGCCAACTTTTTCACTCTCCTCTTTCACTTTCATCAAGAGGCTCTTTAGTTCTTCTTCACTTTCTGCCATAAGGGTGGTGTCATCTGCATATCTGAGATTATTGATATTTCTCCCAGCAATCTTGATTCTAGCCTGTGCTTCATCCTGTTAGCGTTTCTCGTGATGTACTCTGCATATAAGTTAAATAAGCAGGGTGACAATAT
>SJYX01000977.1:97561-143929 GCA_006410675.1 Oreotragus oreotragus
TATATACACTACAGATTAACATCAATATTATATATGATATGTGTATGTATATATAATACATATACATTCATGTATATATAGAAACATAGGATTGATATGTATATATTTCTATGTATAAGGGTGTGTATATATGTGAGCATATATACATATGCAGGCATTGAAAAATTCATGTGTGTAAATAGTATATGTGTGTGTTCTTGTGAAGTTTCATCCTCACAAAAGAATGTGTCTCATGAGCTCTGTCTATAACTGACATACGGCCTTGTTTTAGGAAACATGTTTTCCATTTATATGGTTTATTATTCCCTGGTTGTTCCCTTCCTCCAGCAAAGCAATGCTGAACCTACATCTTCTCCCCTCCTCCCTACCAGAGCACCTGCCCCCACTAGGAAAAGCCAAGTCCTTCCCACTTTTGCAGGACTGTGACACACCATCATACCCTGTGGACAGCCAAGGCAGCCCATCCTTATCCTAGGTGACTATCTCTATCAATTCCAACTCCTTCCTCCCAAGGGCCTTTGTCCGCCCTAGTAGAGCACAGATTTTGGTGGGAAGGCTCATCCAGATTGCCTCCATGGAACATGAGACATCTGGATCCAATAATGCCTTGTAATAAAGTACCTCCTGTAGCCAGATTCATGTCTCATCCCCTGTGTTCCTGATGAGAATCATGTCTCCCTGTGTCAGAGTCTCTTAAGAGGGCGGGGATATAAGCTCTGACTTTTATATAAGTATGACCCTGCTGCCCCTGAAGACATGTGGGAAATTGTCTGCTGAAGGGCCTGGATCACTATATGATCCCACTCTCCTGAGGCCAGATGCACTGACTGTCCTGCCCCAGTTATCCCTTCTCCTTTAACCTGGGGGTGGGCGGGGGGATCCCTCCTGAACACAGAGTGAAGGGTCTTCATCACTACCTCACTGCTCCAGTCTCTTGAGAGACAAAGAAAAGGATACATTTTCCTGCACACAGCATCACCACCCCATTCCTGGCCATAATATGAGTAGAGCCAGGAGGGTACCAGGCTTCACCCTGGTCAGTCTGTCCTTAAAACATCTCCATCATTCTGTCTGCATGCCTGCAACTCCTCTAGGACCCTCCCTCATACATTCAAATGCCTGATCTTGACCCAGAGATGCTCCCCATGCCCAATAGGGAGCCCCATAATCCTGAATTCCCTTTGAACTCTCTCTAATTCTCGTCAAAAATAAACCAGTCTTCTGTGTCCTTTGCTCCTAAAGGTGATAGGAGGTGATATGTCACCCTGTTAACTTAATATCACCTGATGTATTTACTAGCTAACAGTTACCTCTTATCAAGAAAATCAAGAGACAGTAAAACCAGAGGTGGGATTCTACGAATTCTGTGTAGGCTAACAAGGCATCACTGGAGGGGGGAGTGAGATTTTACCTCTTTCCTGCCATCCTGTGTAGATAGTCACCAAGTCAACACACAGAGCAAAGCCAAGGGGAGGAACAGAAGACCACCAGAAAGC
This sequence comes from Oreotragus oreotragus, assembly GCA_006410675.1. Taxonomy (NCBI): domain Eukaryota; kingdom Metazoa; phylum Chordata; class Mammalia; order Artiodactyla; family Bovidae; genus Oreotragus; species Oreotragus oreotragus. Next base: position 99,058 of record SJYX01000977.1, read on the forward strand.
ACTTCTCCAAAAAGACCATGTTAGGTGTTCCTGATCCTCGCCCCCACCCTGACCTCTCTCAGAACCACACATGGAGTCTCTCTGGGCTCCCACATGGAGGGTGGGCTTCCTTCCCCTGCAGTAGTGGAGTCCGGCAGACAAACAGCACTCCAGGGGCAGAGAAGCCTCAGAGTGCTTCCCCAAGGGCACCGCAGAGAGCTGGAATACAAGGAACTCAAAGGCCAAGCCATCAGAAAGACTTTTGGCAGAGATACAGGGGCCATCAGGAAGCTAATTTAGATCCCGCTGGGCTGACTTGAGTCTGGAAGGAACAGAGAAAGAACAAGAAAAGTATGTGGTGAATTGTCAGAAGGCAGGAAAGACCCAAGGCCTTGGTCTTAATCACGTTCCATGTGAAGAAGTTCTGGCATGACGCATGCCTGAAACTTGCCAAGCCTTGAGTAATGGGAACAAACAAGAGAGGAAGAGGGGGGTTGCTGAGAGTGCCTGGTGGGGAGGGGGAAGTCAGGCCACATCTAGGTGGTGCCAAACATCTGGGTAAACTGTAAAATGTTAAGCCAATTTTGAACCATTTTGTCTATGGAATAGCAAACACTGAATCTGAAAATGTCTAGGTCACATCATGTAACTTTGTTTTATTTTTCAGTGTTTGTGCAGATGTTTGAAAGTTCCTGGAGGGCATAACCAAGGCTTATTTATTTGCAGTTATCTTCGCCTTCTAATACTCAGTACGTGCCTGCTACCTCACAGTTACGCTATAAGCATTTGAGGAAGGGAGAGAGGCAGGGAAGAAGGATGAAGCCATGTACAGATTACCCCCACATCTTTGATGACAGGATGACCACATAACTCACTGCCCAAACTGGGACATTCTTGAGAGTAAAAGTGGCTGCTAACACTGGTCCAAACCATATGGTCACCCTACTTAATGGTCAGTTACGTATGGAAGATGAAGCATTAGCAAGGAACTGCCTCTGTTGTTATTTTCCAAACACTATGTTAGACAGGCTTGCAGTGCAGAAGAAATAGCAAGAAGGTCAGTGTGACTGGAGCAGAGAGAGGGAGGGGAGGGTGGGAAAATGAGGCAGGACTTGGACTTCATTCCAGGTATGAGGAGGTGCCCTGGTGGTAGGGGGCTGGGGAGTTTGCTGGGTGAGTGACAAGTTGTGATTTAAGTTTTAAAAGACCTGTCTGCTTAGAATAGAGTCAGAAAGTACATTGGTAGATGCTACAGGTCAGGGGATGAGGGGTGGGAAGTTAGTGTTTAATGGAAACAGTTTCACTTTAGTAAAGTGAAAAATTCAAGAGATGGCTGATGGTTAAATCTCAACATTCGGAAAACCAAGAACATGGCATCTGGTCCCATCACTTCATGGGAAATAGATGGGCAAACAGTGGAAACAGTGTCAGACTTTATTTTGGGGGGCTCCAAAATCACTGCAGATGGTGGTTGCAACCATTAAATTAAAAGACGCTTACTCCTCGGAAGGAAAGTTATGACCAACCTAGATAGCATATTCAAAAGCAGAGACATTACTTTGCCAAAAAAGGTCCATCTAGTCAAGGCTGTGGTTTTTCCAGTGGTCATGTATGGATGTGAGAGTTGCACTGTGAAGAAAGCTGAGCCCCGAAGAATTGATGCTTTTGAACTGTGGTGTTGGAAAAGACTCCCGAGGGTCCCTTGGACTGCAAGGAGATCCAACCAGTCCATTCTAAAGGAGACCAGTCCTGGGTGTTCTTTGGAAGGACTGATGCTAAAGCTGAAACTCCAATACTCCAGCCACCCCATGCGAAGAGTTGACTCATTGGAAAAGACTTTGATACTGGGAGGGACTGGGGGCAGGAGGAGAAGGGGACGACAGAGGATGAGATGGCTGGATAGCATCACCAACTCGATGGACATGAGTTTGGGTGAACTCCAGAAGTTGGTGATGGACAGGGAGGCCTGGCGTCCTGCAATTTACAGGGTCACAAAGAGTCAGACATGACTGAGCGACTGGACTGAACTGAACTGAGAGTTGCATAACAATGTGAATGTACTTAGTGCCACAGAACTGTATAGTTAAAAATGGTATGTTTTATATTACGTGACTTTTACCACAATTATTAGAAATTTTTAATAAATAAAAAATAAAAAAACAAAGATCTGTCTGCTGTATAGCACAGAAAGCTCTACTCACTACTCTGGGATGACCTAAATGGGAAGGAGGGGGCTTCCCAGGTGGTTCAAACAGTAAAGGATCTGCCTGTAATGCAGGGGACTTGCGCTATAAGTGCAAGCTAAACGAGTTCTAGTACATATTCTGGGACCAGCGAGCTGCAGAGTCTTGGTCAATCCCTGGGTCGGGAAGATGCCCTGGAGAAGGGAATGGCAACCCACTCCAGTATTCTTGCCTGGAGAATTTCATGGACAGAGGAGCCTGGCAGGCTACAGTCCATGGGGTCACAGAGAGTCAGACACAAATGAGAGATTAACACTTTCACTTTCTTTCTTTCAAATGGGAAGGAAATCCAAAAAAGAGGGAATGTATGTATGCATAGAGTGGATTNTATTCTTGCCTGGAGAATTTCATGGACAGAGGAGCCTGGCAGGCTACAGTCCATGGGGTCACAGAGAGTCAGACACAAATGAGAGATTAACACTTTCACTTTCTTTCTTTCAAATGGGAAGGAAATCCAAAAAAGAGGGAATGTATGTATGCATAGAGTGGATTCACTTTGCTGTACAGTAGAAACTAACACAACATTGTAAAGCAACTCTACTCCAATAAAAATAAATTTAAAAATAAATTTTCTTAATGTTGTAAACAAAAGAAAATATCTGTCCGGCTGTAGTATGGAGAATGAACTGTAGGGGAAGAGTAGCATATGGAGCTCCCGGAGTTCACTCAGACTCGTGTCCATCGAGTCGGTGACGCCATCCAGCCATCTCATCCTCTGTTGTAACCCTTATGGCAGAAAGTGAAGAGGAGCTTAAAAGCCTCTTGATGAAAGTAAAAGAGGAGAGCGAAAAAGTTGGCTTAAAGCTCAACATTCAGTAGACAAAGATCATGGCATCTGGTCCCATTACTTCATGGGAAATAGATGGGCAAACAGTGGAAACAGTCTCAGACTTTATTTTGCGGGGCTCCAAAATCACTGCAGGTGGTGACTGCAGCCATGAAATTAGAAGACGCTTACTCCTTGGAAGAAAAGTTATGACCAACCTAGATAGTATATTCAAAAGCAGAGACATTACTTTGCCCACAAAGGTCTGTCTAGTAAAGGCTATGGTTTTTCCTGTGGTCATGTATGGATGTGAGAGTTGGACTATGAAGAAAGCTGAGCACCGAAGAATTGATGCTTTTGAACTGTGATGTTGGAGAAGACTCTTAAGAGTCCCTTGGACTGCAAGAAGATCCAACCAGTCCATTCTGAAGGAGATCAGCCCTGGGATTTCTGTGGAGGGAATGATGCTGAAGCTGAAACTCCAGTACTTTGGCCACCTCATGCGAAGAGTTGACTCATTGGAAAAGACTCTGATGCTGGGTATGTAAGATATATAACCAACCAGGACCTACTATATAACTAAGGAAAGTCTTCTCAATATTTTGGAATAAGCTATATGAGAAAATAATCTTAAAAAGAATGAATATATGTATATTTATGACTGAAGTACTTTGCTGTACACCTGAAACACAATATTGTAAATCAACCATACCCCATAAAATTAATTTTTTTTTAATGAGAGGCATAAAAAATGACTCAAATTTAGAAGCTGACCCACCAGCTGGGTAGATGATGATGTCCTGGTCTGTCTGGGAAGGCCAGGGGAGGTCGGTGGCCTTGCAAGGACTTCATTGACCCTTGCCTGAAAATGAGTTACTCTGAAACCCTCAGGGGTCTCCCTACTGTTTATCTTCCTTGGCTCTTATCACTCTTTATACTTGTTTTATGTATGGGTTTACTAGGTTAATGACCATCTCCCCTGCCAGATTGTAAGGGACTTTGTCTTGATCACCAATATGCCTAGCATCTAATATGTGCCCAATAAATATCTGCTGGAAAGAAAACCAGCTAAGTTTTTTTTAAAGCTAAACTTGAGTTCTAGTACATATTCTGGGACCAGCAAGCCGCAGAGCCTTGATCAAGCCATTGGGCCTCTCTGGTTCTTGACTCTCATCATTACCACAACAGTTTGCATGAGGTGCCTGCCAAGGTCCCTTCCAGCTCAAACATTCAGGAACCATAATTATGTTCTTTGATGCTCACAGGTGAGCTGAAATAAGCAAAACCAGAAGATAGTGTCTGAAGTCCTCTGAAATGAGGAAATATTGCTGACCTAGAGCCGAGAAAGGAGGCTGTCCCCAGTGGGCAGGCCCTCACAGAAGTACGTGGGGATATATCAGCATCACAGAGAAGCAACGCATCAGAGAGCAGGCTGGACTCATCTCCTTGGTCCTCAAGAAGGCAGGTGGCACATCACCCCGTTACCAGCACTGAGCAGGTATTCCAGGTCCCCATTTCTCCAAGGCTGCTGATTGGGGTCCTACCACTCTGTCAGCCATCAGCAGCACCTTCCTTTCTCTTCCTTCACAACTGTTCCCATTATTCAAAGTTTGGTATGTGGTTTACATGCGATAAGCCAGATCATCTCTGTACTAAACGTGACTAAGTCTGCTATCCTCTGATAATACAAGGCACGGTTTTATTTTCTCATTTCCTCCTTCCTTTTTCCAGCCTCATGATGTAAGATATATAACCAACCAGGACCTACTATATAACTAAGGAAAGTCTTCTCAATATTTTGGAATAAGCTATATGAGAAAATAATCTTAAAAAGAATGAATATATGTATATTTATGACTGAAGTACTTTGCTGTACACCTGAAACACAATATTGTAAATCAACCATACCCCATAAAATTAATTTTTTTTTAATGAGAGGCATAAAAAATGACTCAAATTTAGAAGCTGACCCACCAGCTGGGTAGATGATGATGTCCTGGTCTGTCTGGGAAGGCCAGGGGAGGTCGGTGGCCTTGCAAGGACTTCATTGACCCTTGCCTGAAAATGAGTTACTCTGAAACCCTCAGGGGTCTCCCTACTGTTTATCTTCCTTGGCTCTTATCACTCTTTATACTTGTTTTATGTATGGGTTTACTAGGTTAATGACCATCTCCCCTGCCAGATTGTAAGGGACTTTGTCTTGATCACCAATATGCCTAGCATCTAATATGTGCCCAATAAATATCTGCTGGAAAGAAAACCAGCTAAGTTTTTTTTAAAGCTAAACTTGAGTTCTAGTACATATTCTGGGACCAGCAAGCCGCAGAGCCTTGATCAAGCCATTGGGCCTCTCTGGTTCTTGACTCTCATCATTACCACAACAGTTTGCATGAGGTGCCTGCCAAGGTCCCTTCCAGCTCAAACATTCAGGAACCATAATTATGTTCTTTGATGCTCACAGGTGAGCTGAAATAAGCAAAACCAGAAGATAGTGTCTGAAGTCCTCTGAAATGAGGAAATATTGCTGACCTAGAGCCGAGAAAGGAGGCTGTCCCCAGTGGGCAGGCCCTCACAGAAGTACGTGGGGATATATCAGCATCACAGAGAAGCAACGCATCAGAGAGCAGGCTGGACTCATCTCCTTGGTCCTCAAGAAGGCAGGTGGCACATCACCCCGTTACCAGCACTGAGCAGGTATTCCAGGTCCCCATTTCTCCAAGGCTGCTGATTGGGGTCCTACCACTCTGTCAGCCATCAGCAGCACCTTCCTTTCTCTTCCTTCACAACTGTTCCCATTATTCAAAGTTTGGTATGTGGTTTACATGCGATAAGCCAGATCATCTCTGTACTAAACGTGACTAAGTCTGCTATCCTCTGATAATACAAGGCACGGTTTTATTTTCTCATTTCCTCCTTCCTTTTTCCAGCCTCATGTCCAAGAGGGAACTTTGGAATGAGCCCCATGAAGGTTGTTGTTCTGCCAACAGCACTGTGATGACCCCTGGGTCTCCTGATTCCATGTTTGGCATTCCCAAACCCAACAGCTTCCCTCTGACCTTCTCTCTCTCTCCTTGCCAACAGGAAGGAGAGTGTGTGGATAAAAGAAACTGACAGATAACCCAAAACCCCATGTTAGTCATTAGTTAAAACTTCCTGAGCCACTAACAAGAACCAGAACTCACCCCAGGAATATTTGAAAACCTCTCCATTCAGGCTAGGTTGGTGTCAAGTTGCAACACTATGTGCTGCAGGTCTGAACAATCATGCCTCATGCCAACAGCTAGCCCAGGCCCAGAGGAAAGCTCAAGAACACCAGGGCAGAAGCCAGAGTCCTGAGCTCAATTATCACAGCCCAGATGCACCTCTGGTGGCTCCTCTCTGCCTGATTTTCCAAACCGTGGATCCTAAGTCCTGCCCATGTCCAACCACGAGGACTCCTCTCCTGCTCCACCTTCCTACTCTAAATGGGCCTTTAGGCACCAATCTCTGGCCATGCTCTGCCTGTGCCCTGTCCCTTACATGGGCCCTTGTCTGCTCTGTGCTAACACTGACCCTAGTGTCCTTGGGAATCAAAGGATCCATATCTTCACAGATCTACCAGCTGTCCTACTTTTCTTTTTTCTCCACCTTCCTAATTTGTAGCTTATAACCTGTTTCAGGTTCTCTCTTGCCTGCATCTCTCCTTAGGTTAGAGCCTCCTCCTATGCAACTCCTGTTTCGAGGTTCCACTGGGAGCCCTGTGAGCAGCCACACTGAAGATTGTTTTCTCTGCCACATTCTCTTGTTTATCCTTCTGCTTCTAAAGTGAAGTCACTCAGTCGTGTCCGACTCTGCGACCCCATGGATTGTAGCCTACCAGGCTCCTCTGTCCATGGGATTTTCCAGGCAAGAGTACTGGAGTGGGTTGCCATTTCCTTTTCCAGGGGATCTTCCTGACCCAGGGATTGAACCTAGGTCTCCCACATTGCAGGCAAATGCTTTACCATCTGAGCCACCAGGGAAGTCCTCTACTTCTAAATTTTTTATTATATTGAGACTCGGCCAGGCCTCCAAATTCTCATTACTCAGGCTTCACTCAATGTGAAGAAAAATTAACACACCTGGTAGCAAACTTCTGACTGCAAAGACACGCTTTCCAGGTCCCGTCTGAACCACCACCATCTGTTGGCCTTATCTGCTCCAGGGCCTGGTTAGGTCTACCTGTAGTAACAGGTACTGCCCTTGTCCTGTGCTTATTCTCTGAACTGTGTCCTGTTTAAGTAGAACTCCAATCATGTCACACTTGTGCTCAAAATCCTACAGTTTCCCTCCCATTTCAGGGTAAAAGTCAACGTCTTCACAGTGATCTAGAAGCCCCCTCAAACTGGAGGTGTAACCAATTGTTCCAAAAAGATACCAAGCATGCCCCTGTTCCTCTGCCTGAAACTGTTTAATCTGGAAAGCACAGCTCACCCATTCCTTCTACTACTTCAAATCTTTTCTCAAATGACATATGCAGGCCACCTCATTCACAATATCAGCTCCTACCTAGTCATCCCCTCCCCCTCACCTTTCTTTTATTTTTCTAAATTATATTCTATTATAGCATGTAATTCACTTGCATATGTGTGTGCTTAGTCACTCAGTCATGTCCGACTCTTTGCGACCCAATGGACTGTGACCCACCAGGCTCCTCTCTCCAAGGGGATTCTCCAGGCAAGAATATTGGAGTGGGTTGCCATGTTTTCCTCCGGGGATCTTCCCAACCCAGGGATTGAACCTAGGTCTCCCACATTGCAGGCAAATGCTTTACCATCTGAGCCACCAGGGAAGCCTTGGTATAAAATTCTTTAATTTTGTCTCTTGCACTAGAATTTAAGCTCCCAAAGGGCAGGGATTTTCATCTGTCTTATTCAGTGATGAATCTTCAGTGCCCTGAATATTACCTGGCACATAATATTATGGAATGGATTAATAACTCATTAGTAAGAAGTTCATCAGTATTTTAGAGTCCCAAATCTGGTCTTCCTGCCAGGTTTGAGTCTCAGATTTTCTACTTTTAATAGCTGTGTCACTTCAAGCAAGTTTCTTAACTATTTTATACCTCAGCTTATTGATGTACAAAAATGAAAAAGACATTGCAACTATTGGGTTAACCCAGAAGTTCCTTAACATGTTATGGAAAAACCCAAAAGGACTTTTTGGTCGGCCCCAGGATCGTCAATGAGAAAACTCATGAAGTATATTTAGCATGGTGTTTGAAATACCGTTAAGAACTCTGTGGATGGTATTTATAATCTTCAGCCCTAGCGGGTGAATTAGACTTTTGGAAATAATCAAAAAGCTACCTGGACTGAAGCCTGGTAAATAAAGTAACAGTGTCTCTGCTCAAGCAAGATGGGAAGATAATGCAATATGAGCAGTTCTCTTTGTGGTTAATAAACCGGCTCTGTAAAACAATTCTGGGAAAGGAAAAAAAAAAAAAAGCAACTCATGTTTTCAGCAATGGTACTCCCAGTATGACCACTTGGAAGGACAACATCCATTAGGCTTCATCAGTTCTAACACATTCATATTTGCTAGTCCCACAGAGTCCCAACAGAAGAAACAGTAGACAGGGAGACCCTAGAGGTCCCCTGCCATACCTCCTGCTTCACACATCACTTTATGTTGATGCTCTGCCCAGGAGGTTCAACTGCTCCCTGAGTATGTGGGTCAAGAACCTCTAGGGAGAGAGTGCCCAAGAGGCTTTACGGAGAGGATGTCACAGAAAATGATACCCTGAACCAGACCAGGCAGTAACCTGAGTGTTGGGAAGGTCTAGAAACCCTATCTGGGAAGAGTGATCAGAGATGGGATAGCTCGTTTGCAGAATAATCTTTCTGGGTCCCCGAGGAAGGGGAGGAGGGGCCGTCTCAGCCCCATGTGGCTGATTGCCAGCCACCCTGTTACAGCTCTGAGACCTTCCTCCTCCTCTCAACTCTGGTACTGCAGGGAGAAGGGAGTGAGGAGATAGAGGAGCCCAGAGAGGCACACTCAACCTACACCTGTGCAGATGCAAAGTGCCTGGCTCTTCCACTCCAGCTGTGCCCTCCATCCTTCTCCAAGGCCAAGCATATGCTTCAAATTGTATTCGAGACTCAAGGAGGGACCTTGCAGACTGTCCCTTCTCATTTTACAGAGGAAGAAACTGAGGCTCAGAGAGAAGGATGTGGGGGTGGCCAATGTGGCTGGTAGCCCCTCTATATTCTTCAGCCTATCCCCAAGATCACCTGCGGACAGCCTCTTTCCCAGCAATGGCTTTCTACATCTCCCTGCCTGAGGGCAGCCTCTGGCCTCAGGAACACACTCAGCCAGCAGGCGGAACAGGCCAGATGGTCCAGGAGGTGACTACTGTTATTGCTTAGAAGGGACACTCCACCTGGTGTCGTTGTTTAGTCACTAAGTCACGCATGACTCTTTTGTGACCTCAGAGACCACAGCCTGCCAGGCTCCTCTGTCCATGGTGGAGACTGTGGACCTCTCTTCAGGACAATTATTTCTGATGCACAAAATATATAGGATTATAAAAGACATTGCTGCTGCAGCTGCTGCTAAGTCACTTCACTCATATCTGATTCTATGCAATCCCATAGACGCCAGCCCACTAGGCTCCTCTGTCCCTGGGATTCTCCAGGCAAGAACACTGGAGTGGGTTGCCATTTCCTTCTCCAATGCATGAAAGTGAAAAGTGAAAGTGAAGTCGCTCAGTCGTGCCCGACTTTTAGTGATCCCATGGACTACAACCTACCAGGCTCCTCCATCCATGGGATTTTCCAGGCAAGAGTACTGGAGTGAGGTGCCATTGCCTTCTCCATAAAGGACACTAAATATGCTAAAAAACAATTTTCAAAATAAATTTCAAATAACTTTGGAATATCATAACATGCAGATGTCTTTATTTTATCACAACAAATAAGATCGAAAGGAGAATCTAATAATGAACATAATTTGAGAGCAGTGATGAACATAAATAATAGTTGCTGCACCAGATGTAATGTGACATGAAAACATGTATGATTTCTGTTGTTGACAAAGTCACAGGCACTGCTGATATCATAGTGTTGCCTACATTCATAATTGGAGGAAATGATAACATCCAGTTAGAAATTAATGAATAAAGGCATAATTAGTTCCCATCAAAGTTAAAATTTTTCTATCCAAGTTCACAGACCCTCTGAAATCTCTACATGGATCCTCTGGGTGTCTATGAACACCAGATAGGTTAGGAACACTGTGCAGGAATATCGATGTGACTTGCTAACTGGTGACTCAAAACTGATTCAGTGGCCCCTTGAATTTCCATTCCCTGGGTCAGGAAGATCCCCTGGAGGAGGGCACAGCAATCTACTCCAGTATTCTTGCCTGGAGAATCCCAAGGACAAAGGAGCCTGGTGGTCTACAGTCTATGGGGTCACAAGGAGTTGACCAGGACTGAAGTGACTTAGCATGCACTCTGAACAATTCAGCCCTAAAGCCATGAGTTAGGGCAGAACAATGTGGTTCTGTAGCAGAGATGCAGGGAGCCACAGGGGTTCAGAGGAGGGTATCAGAACTTGAACAGACTGAAGAGGGTGGCGCCTGTCAGGGATGGGACAGAAGCAGACATCACAGGCCGTTGATCAAATCAGTAAATATATTACTAATGGGAGCAAGGTTTCTCATTGTTAGAAAAGACAGAAATACAGAGAAGGAGAAAGCTAGAATAACCCCTGGTGTTGGATTCCAGCTGAAGACACCTGTGTGAGTGCATGTATGTATACATACACTCTAGCTCTGGCCATAGAGAAGTATGGGGAGCAGCAATACCCCCCAGTAACAATAAGCACACCTAGAACTCGGATCTTGTCTTCTAAATACTATTTTCTTCTAAAAGAGAACAAGGTTCCTTGGAGAAATTGTTGATTACATGATTGGGGGCAGAAAGTAAGGGATGAGCCTGGAGCGATAAAACAACGAGTTCCCATTCTTTGTGAAAGGAGGTTTATGTGAAATGAATGCCAAAGGCAGCTTGAATCTGATCCCAGGGGCCAAAACAGGGACCATTTACACATCAGAATAATTAAGAAGAATTAGAATGTGTTTAATACGACAAAAAATCATGAGTCCATACAGATAGAAATAAATAGATGAAACAGTTGACTGATGAGAAATGAGACATTTATACAGTTTCAAGACATCTTCCCACAAAATACATATCAGTTACACAGGGGAAAAGAGTAACTTTACAGTGGGAAAACCTAGAAGACACCAACTTAATCTAGTAATCAAAGGTAGCAACACCAGTCATAGCATAAAGAGGCATCTGTACCACTTGGTAAGATGCAGTGAAAAGCACATAACCTAACTGCTGCAGTATTCCTGCCAAAATGCCTAATCTGGGTATAACCACAAGGAAATATCAGACATTGAAACTGAGGGGTGTGCTACAGAATGCTAACCTTTGAACTTCAGAGTGTCAAGGTGTGTTCCAGGCTGAAGGAGGCCTGAGACACAACAACCAAACGCAGCCTGTGAGTCTGAACTCCACCTCTTTGCTGTGAGGACATTATTAGGACAATTGGCAAAACTTAAATGGGGTCTGAGGACTAGATGATAGCAAAGTATCAGTATTCATTTCCTAATTTTGATGCTCACACAGGAAAATGGTTTTTTTCTTAGGAAAAATCTTCTCAAATATTCCAGGGTGATAAGATACAAGTTGGAAATTTACTCTTAAAAAGTTCAAAGGAAAAAAAAAAGTTCTTTGTAGCATACTCTCAATCATTTTTGAAAGTCTGGGGTTGTTTCAAAATATAAAAAGAGGAGAAAAGGCTGTTTCTGTGACCATCATTTAACTTTAGCCAGTACACAAGAGGAAATAAAACATAATCAAAGGAAGATTAGGGAGCATGGATTTCTTGGAAAAGAGTTGTGACCTTATATTTAGAGAATCCTGTTCATTGCAATTGAGAAGCAGGGATAGACATTCTCCACTGCCACCACACCTTAGAGGGTGGACTGAAAGAGAGATGAACTCCTGCCCCAGCTGCGTGATAATCAAGAAGCTGCAGAAATAGAGCCACAGCGCACCACAGCCAGAGCAGGACATGAAAAAATTGGAGTGCAGCCGCCCTTCCAGAGCTGGGTGGGCAAAGAATACAAAAATGTCTCCCAGGAGCAGTTGACACCATGGAGGAGAGCTATTCTTGAGCCACCTTGAAAGGATCCAGCCCCAGAGGTAAGGTGATTCCACAGTTAGAAGCTCAGAGGGAAGAGGAGATTGGTAGTAAAAGAGGAGAACCATACCTGGTCAATAGGAGAGTAAGCCCCCAAGTCAGAGAATAAGACAGTCAGTCGGCAGTGCCTGATACCACTTTAGGGAAAGGAGATCTCTTAAGACCTATGAAAGTACTCCGAGGGAGAGTGCTAATATTTGAGAACTGACACCCAGAGGGCCTCAGCCCCAGAATTCAACTATATCAATACTGGACTAAAACCCCAAAGAGCAAGCAGCACTACCATAAGTGGCAGAAAAGGAAAGGATCAGTAAGAGAAAACACAGAACAAAATACACCCTACCTTCCCCACTGCAAGTCCCCAAGGTTTGCTCAGACCTAGAGTTCTGGATTAGAGAAAAAAAAAAAAAAAACTTGAAATTTTTAGTTGAATCGTAATATTTCAATACTGGAAAGCAAGACTAAAATATTTGAGAGTAACCAAACATCTATGGAATCTCCCAGGGACAGGGAAGGAAAAGCCAAATGAACTCAGGCGAAAAGCAGTGATGAGTAAGAATAACGTGACTCGGCTTCTCCCCCGCGAGTCCAGCCCATTCAATCCGCCATTACATATGCATTATCTTGTTGTGTCCTCATGACACCCTAGGAGCAAGCCTGACTGAAAGGGACTAAGTGCAGGCTTATGGGTACCAGTCACAGTACCCAGTGTGCCAGCCAGCCTTCCGGGAGCCCCTGGCATTGATCTGCACCATCACCTCACACGTGGGTAACCAGGGAGCAGACAGAACAGGCAAGCCGGTAGGTAGGCAGCAGAAACCGATAGAGGATAATCCAAAGCACAGTTGTAGGGAATTTGTTTTGCTTTGTAGTGGCTTCCTGGGAAAACCACAGCTACAGGGAGGATTAGAGTCAGGGATGGGGTGGTTCTTCCAGTGCAAAGGCACTGGCAGAAAACATATTGTGAAAGTTAAAAGCCCCAGCAGAGAAAAGCCCAACCCAGGGATGTTCACAAACCAAGATTCTGTTTATTTGCCCATCGTTCTGTTTCTTACTCCTGCTTGTTCACTAGAATCGCCTGGGCCCTAAACTCAGAGACTCTAGACAATGGATTTTTTTTTAAGTTCCCTGGATGATTCTAATGTACAGCCCAAGTTGAGAATCATAGCTCGACTGCAATGATCTTGCTGCTTCAGTTTAACAAAAAGAACAAGAAAAATGTTTTGGCTCGGTCACAAATGTCAACTTTGGAAAAGCTTGGCTGAGCATGAACTTCAGCCCCGTAAAGTAACTTGTAAAAATTATCAACATACCAATGAACATTTCAGCATCCCATCATTTACTAGGTTTAAGTATAGAGATTGAGATTGATCTATCTTGCTGTGCTAGTGGTAGAATTTATTGTTTATTTAAAAGTGTTTTTCCTGCATTCGGAAAAGACAAACATCAGTTCAACTTATCTATACTTACCTTGCTCCCCTTGCAAAAACACACACACATTCACATGAAGGTTTTAAAAAAGATCAAAGCCATTAGACCAAGCAGGCGAGTGAACTGGGGTACTTGGTTTCATGTAAACTCTATGGAACCAAACTCCCACACTACAGCATTTCCATCCACCCACTGATGTCAGCATTTTCATAAAAGCTGAAAGCAGGTAGTTAGATGAGTCTACACTTTGACAGTATTTAACTCCAAAGTCATTTTCAATTTCCATCCCTTTTGTTTTAGTATTAACATTTCCCATTACTCACACTGGGGATTCCCCGGTAGTACTAGTGGGAAGAACCCACCTGCCAGTGCAGGAAACACAAAGACGTGGGTTCAGTCCCTGGGTCAGGAAGATCCCCTGGAGGAGGGCACAGCAACCCACTCCAGTATTCTTGCCTGGGGAATCCTATGGACAGAGGAGCCTGGTGGGCTCCAGTCCATAGTTTTGCCAAGAGTCAGACACAACTGAAGCAACCTAGCATGTGTGCGTTGCTCACATTATAAGAAAAGGTCCAGATTCCTCTGCTTGAAAGTCAAGGTCCTTCAAAATCTATTTCCAGCCTAACTTTCGACCTTTACCTCCTTCCTTTCACAGTAAACCTCGGTGGCTTAGAGATTAAAGTGTGTGCCCGCAATGTGGGAGACCTGGGTTCAACCCCTGGGTCGGGAAGATCCCCTGGAGAAGGAAATGGCAACCCACTCCAGTATTCTTGCCTGGAGAATCCCATGGACGGAGAAGCCTGGTGGGCTACAGTCCACGGGGTCGCAAAGAGTCAGATACGACTGAGCGACTTAAGTTTCACTTTCACTTTCATAGCTAGTAAGTCCTCCCAAATTTTCTAAAGTCACCTTTTTTCCTTCCATGTACTTTTACCTTCATTAAAACGTATTTTTGACTAAATTTTTCCCCTACTGAAGATAATAGTGTTTCATCTTAAACTGAAGCGAGAACGTATTTAAATAACCATAGCTACATCTATTTGTCTTCACTACTAATAAAAAGACAATGTTGACCATACCATTGACAAGCACAGGGATAGACTCATCACTCTAATGGCTCCAGCACCTCAGCCTTCTCTGGATCCTTGGCCTTTGCAATGTGACTTGGCTGCTCTACCTACCAAAAGCTGGCACGTATCTTCCCACTCCTTACTGTCAGCTGGAGACTTGCTTTGAACATTGGACCGACCTGACAGAAGCCAAAGCTTCAACAGAAGCACTCAAGTGTTTCAACTTTTGTTTCTGCTCGTCTGTGATTGCTTGGAAAACATGCCAGAGCTAGCCCATTGGAGGATGCCAAACATATGACCCCGTGACTCCAACTGCCCCAGCCAACAGCCAATCAACTGCCAGACTGGTATGTGAGTGAACTCAGCTGAGACCTGAAGAACCTCCCAGCTGAGTCCATCCTAAATCAGCCAACCCTTGAAAACATAGGGGCTTCCCTGGTGGTTCATTTGGTAAGGAATCCGCCTGCAATGCAGGAGACTCAGGTACAATCCCTGGGTGGGGAAGACCCCCTGGAGAAGGAAATGGCAACCCACTCCAGTATTCTTGCCTGGGAAATCCCATGGACAGGGGAGCCTGGTGGGCTGCAGTGCATGGGGTCGCAAAGAGTCAGACATGACTTAGCGATGAAACCACTAAACACCACTAGAAACCATTATACCAGTGAGCCCAACCAAGACCAGAAGAACTGCCCAAACAAGTCCAGCCTAAACTGCCATCTTACAAACCAACTGACTTAATAAAAAAAAAAAAAAAGGTTTTTCAGTCACTGGGTTTCAGGATGCTTTGTTTCACATATTATTGTGGCAATCAACAAATGATCCAATTGCTATGCTAAAGACTGTATAGCTATAATTTAAGTGAAAGCAACCGGGCAAAGACAAGGCAGTAAGACCCATGGGTGCAGGGACTATGTTGGGTGATTCACCACTGCCTCCCCTTTGCATGGCCCAGGGACAGTTACAGAGACTCGATAACACGTGCTGGATGAGGCGAACATCTGGTTGTAACAGACCCTATGCTGGAACAGTTCTCAGAATGGTCATAAAATCATTAACTTCCAAACTTTTAAAAATACAGCTGACCCACTTCTATCATTTACTTACCTTTTTTTCCTTTCTAAGTCAAAATCCTCAGCTAGCACATATAACACACAGTACAAAGAGGTTTCTGTAAAAGCCTTTTCCCAAGCACGTCGATGACTCCTAGCCCCATCACATAAAGTCATTTCTTCCCAGCTGCCAGGCTGCTTCTGAAAGAGCTAGAGCCCTGCCAGTTACAGTAGCTGGTATAAAAGCTAATCTTATAAAACACACGTTACTTCTCCAACCCCATAATTAAGACCAGAAATCTGTAACTGAGACATTCATAAAACTGGGGTTTCCAAGTGCCAGCTTTGCCTTCAGGTTCTGCACAACAGGGCAGATTTGGGAAAAGCTGCCCAGAGTAATCTGATGGGCAGGAGAATGGGCTCCTGAATGGTCAGTGGCCAGTGAGAGCAGCCCCAGGTCAGTGCTTTCCAAATCTTCTCTGAGTTCATGGCTCAGTACTTCTCTGTCCACCTGTGATCACTATTAGGGGCCAAGACTAAACAACTATTAGCAAATCCATTGTGTTAATAGAAGAACAAATTTCTATGGACAAGGTTAGTAATTGTTTGACTTTCGGAGTTCTGTCTTTGCTAATGTCTCCAGAGGCTAGTTGTGAATGAGAAGGCTTTTTAACTTCTCAGAAAGATATTTCTATTTCACCAATTTTATCTTTCACAGAAGGGACCAGCTTCAACCAACTCTTTCCAATCCTCACACTTGGCTTCAAGTCAGAAGCCAAGATTATTAAACTGATGAAGACACTGTGCTTATTAACTGAGTTCTGATTTATTAACATGCTTGTTTAGATGCAGTCATAACGAGAATTGGGAAGCTAAAGCCACTCCTTCCCAAAATGCAAACACATACACGTGCTTTACCTCTGAGTCTATCTATCTGGACCAAAGTGCTGATTTTGGCAGGTCATCTTTGAATCCACTTTGGGAGCCTGTCCCTTTGATATAGCCGGAGGGTAAAACCGCCACATCCACATATGTCTTCAATTGCTGAGATATTATTTTCCCACCACTTCCCACTGTGGAGAAATTTTCAATCTGTTTAATATGAGGGAGGAGCCAGGTTGCTATTCTGGGTTTAACTATGAAATATTTATTCGAGTTCTAGCTTACCAAGAGCTATTTGAAACCCCAGGGCCTTAGGATTGTATCATTTTCATAAACAGAGGCCCAGAAATTGATCAGGTAATGGGAGGAGGAAGAGGGAAGGTCACCCTGATTTGAAGGAGGGGCAGAGCAGGGAGCTTAGACGATAAGCACCCAGCAGACAGGAAGGGCAACTTTTATGTGCTTCCTTTACAGTTATGGGCAAAGAACATGAAAATGGAAAAGCACCATCAAGATCATATATGGCAAGCTTTGCATTTTATATGAGGAAATTAAAGCCCAGAGAGATTAGGTGATCTACCCAAGGTCACACAGCAAGTCAAAAGAGGAATCAAGATGAATTTTTTTCAGCAAATAACATGAGTACCATCTACAAAGACAGGGCAGTATTATAGGGTTTGATCTTATAGGTATAAGCCACAGTACAAACTTTAAAATGTTTTTATCTCTGGGGCCCAAACTCGGTGCACTCATACCAGTGAGCTCCCAACATTAGCTCCCAACAGTGAAGAATTCATGATTTAGGGCAAGGGTTCTCAACCTCAGTACTTCTGACAGTTCAGCGTGGGTAATTCTTCGTTGGGTGGGGATAAGAAGCTGTCCTGTGCTTTATAAAACATCTTGCAGTCTCCCTAGCTTCTACCACTAGATACCAGCAGCATCAAGTTTGGTTCTCCAGGCATTGCCAAATGTCCCCTGGGGAGCAAAACTGCCCCAGTTTAGAACCACTGATTTAAAGCAAAATTAATCTGACACCTGTTCAAGGCTACACATAAGCATCATTAAGCTGAATGACATATTTGTATTAATGATGCTGCTGCTGCTGCTGCTAAGTCTCTTCAGTCGTGTCCGACTCTGTGCGACCCCATAGAGGGCAGCCCACCAGGCTCCCCCGTCCCCGGGATTCTCCAGGCAAGAACACTGGAGTGGGTTGCCATTTCCTTCTCCGTATTAATGATGAGGAAGGTAGAAAGATCTAGAGAGTTAAAGAGAAAGACTTGATATCATCACAGAACTATCCAGTGCCTAGAACCATGCTTCATACAAAAAACTTATATTCCACCTTTTTATAAATGAATATGTAATACTTTAACTATTTTATTTTAATTTATTGGGTTTTTTAGAAATTGATGTTTTATTCTTATTTATTATTTTGGCCATCTTGTGCAACGTGTGGGATCTTGGGTCCCTGACCAGGGATCAGATCCAGACCTGCTGCATTGGGAGTGTGGAGTCTTAACCACAGGACTGGCAATGAAGTTCCAATTGTTATTTACTATTAATAATAATGTGTTAAATTATTAATAAAAATCTTCTAAATGCTTCATGTTTACATTCAGGTAATTTTCTTTTCTGTTTCTTACTTCTAATGGACAGTGGATATACTTTTCCCAATGGCCATTGTAATTCTTCTTTGAAAAAAAATAAAAACACATAGCCTAAAGGGCATACAAAGTACACATGAGTAGTGTAAAAACAATCCCTCCCCCAAAACCAGGCTCCTCCATCCATGGGATTTTCCAGGCAAGAGTACTGGAGTGGGGTGCCATTGCCTTTTCCAAAAGCTGCAGCTTACCTCACAGTAACTTCTGCCCTCCGGCCCTGGTTCTGTCTTCGGAGCAGCTCTAAAGACATCTCCTCCTTCTTTACCCAGTGGTCATCAGTTCAGGGGCTCCAAGGATGGCAGTCACCAGGCTGTCTTTTCGGCATCCATTATCATGATCTGATCTTCATCACAGGCTTACTGGATAAGGAGAAAACTACCAGCCCAGAGTTGGAGGCTCTGAGAAATGTACAGGTTTTGCAAAGGTCACCCAACTGTTTAGCTCGATGAATCAGAATTGGAATTTGGTCTTCGGCTCCACTTTAAAAAAAATAATAATTTATTTTTGGCTACACTTGGTCATCGCTGCCATGCGCGAGCTTTTTCCAGCTGTGGCGGATAGGGGTGCAGCTCCTGTTGCCGTGGCTTCTCTCGCTGTGGAGCACCATCTCTAGGTGCGTGAGCTTCAGCAGCTGTGGCGCACAGGCTAAGCTGCTCAGCCCCATGTGGGATTTTCCCCTACCAGAGATCCAGCCCGTGTTCCCTGCATCGGCAGGTGGCTTCTCAACCACGGGACCATCAGGGAAGTCCCTCTGCTTCTGTTAAGATCACAGAGTCACAGGGCAGTTGACTGGCAGGCGGTGCTCTCCTGCAGCTTTCTCTTCTCCAGCAATAGGTTACTATTATTTTACTGTTATTGTTCTTATCAAAGAACAGTTGTGACCATAAAAACAATAGCTGCAGTTAGACAGTACTCACTCTGCCAGCTCTTTTTCTCACTGTGCTTCTCATATGTTAATTCACTTAATCCTTATTACCACGAAGGTGAGTGGTGAGGCTAGGAAAGGAACCTGGGAAGCTGATGAGAACTCAGTTCCTATAACTTTTACTGCTTTTTTTTTATTTTTAACTTTTAATGTTATATTGGAGTATAGCTGATTAACAATGTTGTGACAGTGTCGGTTGCACAGCAGCGCAACTCAGCCATGCATACACATGTATCCATTCTCCCCGAAACTCCTCTCCGATCCTGCCTGCCCCGTAACACTGGGCAGAGTTCCCCGTGCTATATAGCAGGTTCTCGTTGATTCTTGGGAGCCTGGTGGGCTGCCACCTCTGGGGCCGCACAGAGTCGGACACGACTAAAGCAACTTGGCAGCAGCAGCAGCAGCTGTTCTTTTAATGACCAATAACAAACACATCTCAGAATGTCGAGCACACAGCTTCGGCCTGAGCTACATTTTTCCCCTGTGAGAAGATGAGGGGCAGCCTGCTAGACTTTTATGAGGGAGATGGTGGCTGAGGACTGTGAGGTTCGGACTCGGCACATGAGGACCACTGTGTGTGTGTGTGGTGGCCGCTCCGTCTTGTCTGACTCTTTGTGACCCCATGGACGCAAAGGCTCCTCTGTCCATGGAATTCTCCAGGCAAGAATACTTGACTGGGTAGCCCTTCCCTTCTCCAGGGGATCTTCCCAACCCAGGGATCGAACCCAGGTCTCCTGCATTACAGGCAGATTCTTTACCGTTTGAGCCACCAGGGATTGTCCTCCATATCGGTTGTACCATTTTAGACTCCCGCCAGCAGCAATTTTGGATGCTCCACATTCTCACCAACACTGGATGTCATCAGTCTCTTCGTTTGAGCCTCAGTTCAGTTCAGTTCAGTTGCCCAGTCGTGTCCGACTCTTTGTGACCCCATGAATCGCAGCACACATTAAAACGTATTTTTGACTAAATTTTTCCCCTACTGAAGATAATAGTGTTTCATCTTAAACTGAAGCGAGAACGTATTTAAATAACCATAGCTACATCTATTTGTCTTCACTACTAATAAAAAGACAATGTTGACCATACCATTGACAAGCACAGGGATAGACTCATCACTCTAATGGCTCCAGCACCTCAGCCTTCTCTGGATCCTTGGCCTTTGCAATGTGACTTGGCTGCTCTACCTACCAAAAGCTGGCACGTATCTTCCCACTCCTTACTGTCAGCTGGAGACTTGCTTTGAACATTGGACCGACCTGACAGAAGCCAAAGCTTCAACAGAAGCACTCAAGTGTTTCAACTTTTGTTTCTGCTCGTCTGTGATTGCTTGGAAAACATGCCAGAGCTAGCCCATTGGAGGATGCCAAACATATGACCCCGTGACTCCAACTGCCCCAGCCAACAGCCAATCAACTGCCAGACTGGTATGTGAGTGAACTCAGCTGAGACCTGAAGAACCTCCCAGCTGAGTCCATCCTAAATCAGCCAACCCTTGAAAACATAGGGGCTTCCCTGGTGGTTCATTTGGTAAGGAATCCGCCTGCAATGCAGGAGACTCAGGTACAATCCCTGGGTGGGGAAGACCCCCTGGAGAAGGAAATGGCAACCCACTCCAGTATTCTTGCCTGGGAAATCCCATGGACAGGGGAGCCTGGTGGGCTGCAGTGCATGGGGTCGCAAAGAGTCAGACATGACTTAGCGATGAAACCACTAAACACCACTAGAAACCATTATACCAGTGAGCCCAACCAAGACCAGAAGAACTGCCCAAACAAGTCCAGCCTAAACTGCCATCTTACAAACCAACTGACTTAATAAAAAAAAAAAAAAAGGTTTTTCAGTCACTGGGTTTCAGGATGCTTTGTTTCACATATTATTGTGGCAATCAACAAATGATCCAATTGCTATGCTAAAGACTGTATAGCTATAATTTAAGTGAAAGCAACCGGGCAAAGACAAGGCAGTAAGACCCATGGGTGCAGGGACTATGTTGGGTGATTCACCACTGCCTCCCCTTTGCATGGCCCAGGGACAGTTACAGAGGCTCGATAACACGTGCTGGATGAGGCGAACATCTGGTTGTAACAGACCCTATGCTGGAACAGTTCTCAGAATGGTCATAAAATCATTAACTTCCAAACTTTTAAAAATACAGCTGACCCACTTCTATCATTTACTTACCTTTTTTTCCTTTCTAAGTCAAAATCCTCAGCTAGCACATATAACACACAGTACAAAGAGGTTTCTGTAAAAGCCTTTTCCCAAGCACGTCGATGACTCCTAGCCCCATCACATAAAGTCATTTCTTCCCAGCTGCCAGGCTGCTTCTGAAAGAGCTAGAGCCCTGCCAGTTACAGTAGCTGGTATAAAAGCTAATCTTATAAAACACACGTTACTTCTCCAACCCCATAATTAAGACCAGAAATCTGTAACTGAGACATTCATAAAACTGGGGTTTCCAAGTGCCAGCTTTGCCTTCAGGTTCTGCACAACAGGGCAGATTTGGGAAAAGCTGCCCAGAGTAATCTGATGGGCAGGAGAATGGGCTCCTGAATGGTCAGTGGCCAGTGAGAGCAGCCCCAGGTCAGTGCTTTCCAAATCTTCTCTGAGTTCATGGCTCAGTACTTCTCTGTCCACCTGTGATCACTATTAGGGGCCAAGACTAAACAACTATTAGCAAATCCATTGTGTTAATAGAAGAACAAATTTCTATGGACAAGGTTAGTAATTGTTTGACTTTCGGAGTTCTGTCTTTGCTAATGTCTCCAGAGGCTAGTTGTGAATGAGAAGGCTTTTTAACTTCTCAGAAAGATATTTCTATTTCACCAATTTTATCTTTCACAGAAGGGACCAGCTTCAACCAACTCTTTCCAATCCTCACACTTGGCTTCAAGTCAGAAGCCAAGATTATTAAACTGATGAAGACACTGTGCTTATTAACTGAGTTCTGATTTATTAACATGCTTGTTTAGATGCAGTCATAACGAGAATTGGGAAGCTAAAGCCACTCCTTCCCAAAATGCAAACACATACACGTGCTTTACCTCTGAGTCTATCTATCTGGACCAAAGCGCTGATTTTGGCAGGTCATCTTTGAATCCACTTTGGGAGCCTGTCCCTTTGATATAGCCGGAGGGTAAAACCGCCACATCCACATATGTCTTCAATTGCTGAGATATTATTTTCCCACCACTTCCCACTGTGGAGAAATTTTCAATCTGTTTAATATGAGGGAGGAGCCAGGTTGCTATTCTGGGTTTAACTATGAAATATTTATTCGAGTTCTAGCTTACCAAGAGCTATTTGAAACCCCAGGGCCTTAGGATTGTATCATTTTCATAAACAGAGGCCCAGAAATTGATCAGGTAATGGGAGGAGGAAGAGGGAAGGTCACCCTGATTTGAAGGAGGGGCAGAGCAGGGAGCTTAGAGGATAAGCACCCAGCAGACAGGAAGGGCAACTTTTATGTGCTTCCTTTACAGTTATGGGCAAAGAACATGAAAATGGAAAAGCACCATCAAGATCATATATGGCAAGCTTTGCCTTTTATATGAGGAAATTAAAGCCCAGAGAGATTAGGTGATCTACCCAAGGTCACACAGCAAGTCAAAAGAGGAATCAAGATGAATTTTTTTCAGCAAATAACATGAGTACCATCTACAAAGACAGGGCAGTATTATAGGGTTTGATCTTATAGGTATAAGCCACAGTACAAACTTTAAAATGTTTTTATCTCTGGGGCCCAAACTCGGTGCACTCATACCAGTGAGCTCCCAACATTAGCTCCCAACAGTGAAGAATTCATGATTTAGGGCAAGGGTTCTCAACCTCAGTACTTCTGACAGTTCAGCGTGGGTAATTCTTCGTTGGGTGGGGATAAGAAGCTGTCCTGTGCTTTATAAAACATCTTGCAGTCTCCCTAGCTTCTACCACTAGATACCAGCAGCATCAAGTTTGGTTCTCCAGGCATTGCCAAATGTCCCCTGGGGAGCAAAACTGCCCCAGTTTAGAACCACTGATTTAAAGCAAAATTAATCTGACACCTGTTCAAGGCTACACATAAGCATCATTAAGCTGAATGACATATTTGTATTAATGATGCTGCTGCTGCTGCTGCTAAGTCTCTTCAGTCGTGTCCGACTCTGTGCGACCCCATAGAGGGCAGCCCACCAGGCTCCCCCGTCCCCGGGATTCTCCAGGCAAGAACACTGGAGTGGGTTGCCATTTCCTTCTCCGTATTAATGATGAGGAAGGTAGAAAGATCTAGAGAGTTAAAGAGAAAGACTTGATATCATCACAGAACTATCCAGTGCCTAGAACCATGCTTCATACAAAAAACTTATATTCCACCTTTTTATAAATGAATATGTAATACTTTAACTATTTTATTTTAATTTATTGGGTTTTTTAGAAATTGATGTTTTATTCTTATTTATTATTTTGGCCATCTTGTGCAACATGTGGGATCTTGGGTCCCTGACCAGGGATCAGATCCAGACCTGCTGCATTGGGAGTGTGGAGTCTTAACCACAGGACTGGCAATGAAGTTCCAATTGTTATTTACTATTAATAATAATGTGTTAAATTATTAATAAAAATCTTCTAAATGCTTCATGTTTACATTCAGGTAATTTTCTTTTCTGTTTCTTACTTCTAATGGACAGTGGATATACTTTTCCCAATGGCCATTGTAATTCTTCTTTGAAAAAAAATAAAAACACATAGCCTAAAGGGCATACAAAGTACACATGAGTAGTGTAAAAACAATCCCTCCCCCAAATAACAATTTTTAAAAAGCCTCATTCACATTTGATCCTTTACTAAATTAAAATGTGAGTAAACATCCTGCAGCAACTTCATTCACATTACGGCTATTAGACCTGCTTTCTGGACACCAGCCTTGAGCTGCTGAGGATGGAAGTGGGTAAAGGGAGCAGAGAGGAACGATGGGCCCTGGACAGTGCTGAGTTAGTACCAGTTTCATGTCATTTCAAACTCCCAGCATGAAGCAACTCCTACGTCCTGGCAGAAGGTAGTGATCCGTGACTTTGTTGCAGTACCCACTGGAGGCTAGTGTGTCTGAAGAGCCCTGCAGTTGGCCACAGCTGGACTCAGCTCTGTGATTCACAGAAGACACAAAATGACACTGGTGGGTGATTTTTGAAAACTCATTGGTGAAAAGTTGCTATCGAGTGAGGGATAAAACCTCAGGAAAGTTGGAGAGGTAGTTAACTGTAGCTGATGAGCAATGTGCGGAGAAGGCAATGGCACCCCGCTCCAGTACTCTTGCCTGGAAAATCCCATGGATGGAGGAGCCTGGTGGGCTGCAGTCCATGAGGTCGCTAAGAGCTGGACATGACTGAGTGACTTCTTTTTCACTTTTCTCTTCCATGCATTGGAGAAGGAAATGGCAACCCACTCCAGTGTTCTTGCCTGGAGAATCCCAGGGACGGAGGAGCCTGGTGGGCTGCCGTCTATGGAGTCGCACAGAGTTGGACACGACTGAAGCGACTTAGCAGCAGCAGCAGCAATGAGCAATGTGATGGTAAGCACAGAAACACTGGATTCTCAGTGGAAACGCAAGTCAAGACAAAATCAAGAAGTTGTAACATTCTCTTATCCTAACATTCTCAAACCGAGGGAGTCGGAAAGTTCTGGAGCACAGTCCTCTGGGTTGTCTATTGTAAAGCCTCACTTTACAGGGGCTCATGAAAGAGGGTCCAGACTGAGGCACTCTGCCGCCGCAGGCTGGGTGCGGGGTGGGAGAGAGAGCAGGCGGAAAGCCCCAGAAAGAGGCTTGCTTGACACCTCTGCCTTTCCAGGGCCACCTCCCCAGGCAGCTCTCACCCATCTCTAGGGTGTCTGGTACCAAAGGGCTGCCTAGAGTCAGGGTTGGACCTCAGGTGTCCTGTCTTGCAGACCCAAAGAAGCACATCAACTGTGAAAGGAAAACAGATCAGCTGTGGAGAGGCCTGGCAGTGTCACTCCAGGGGCTCATATGGAGGCTGAAAGATGACTGTTCTCCTGAGACTCACTGGCCCGGGTGCTGGGTGTGCTGTCTGGGGCTCATCAAGCTGCTCTGATCACCTTCTCCTCTGGTGCCACCACTGAGGCCCAGAGAAGCCAGTTCCAGCTGTGCCCTGGGCTGAGCAGTTTTCTGTCACATGTCCTTCCCTAAAACCTGGAGGAAGAGATCACTTCCCTATCCTATTTCAAAGGGGCTAAGGATTGCTGGCTTTGATCCCTGGGTCAGGAAGATCCCCTGGAGAAGGGCATGGCAAACCACTCCAGTATTCTTGCCTGGAGAATCCCATGGGTAGAGGAGCCTGGCGGGTTGTCCCTGGTAGGAGTCGACAGGGTCGCAAAGAGTTGGACATGACTGAAATGACTTAGCATGCATGCACAAAGATTGCTGGGAGAAATACCACCAACCTCAGATATACGGATGACACCACCCTATTGGCAGAAAGTGAAGAATTAAAGAACCGCTTGATAAGGGTGAAGGAGGAGAGTGGAAAAGCTGGCTTAAAACTCAACAGTCAGAAAACTAAGATCATGGTATCTGGTCCCATCACTCTGTGGCAAATAGGAGGGGGAAAAGCAGAAGCTCTTGGGCTCCAAAATCACTGCAGACGGTGACTGCAGCTATGAAATTAAAAGACGCTTGCTCCTTGGCAGAAAAACTATGACAAACCTAGATAGTGTATTAAAAGGCAGAGATGTCACTTTGCTGACAAAGGTTCATCTAATCAAATACATGGCTTTTCCAGTAGTCATGTATGGATATGAGAGTTGGACCATAAAGAAGGCTGAGCACCAAAGAATTGACGCTCTTGAACTGTGGTGCTGGAGAAGACTCCTGAGAGTCCTTTGGACAGCAAGATCAAACCAGACGATCCTTAAGGAAATCAACGCTGAATATTCATTGGAAAGAACTGATGCAGAAGCTGAAGCTCCAGTACTTTGGCCATCTGATGCGAAGAGCCAACTCATTGGAAAAGATCCTGAAGCTGGGAAAGATGGAGGGCAGGAGGAGAGGGGGGTGACAGAGGATAAGATGGTTGGATGGCATCACCAACTCAATGGACATGAATTTGAGCAAACTCTGAGAGAGTGAGGGACAGAGGAGGCTTGTGTTGCTGCAGTCTATGGGGTCATGAAGAGTCAGACGTGACTGAGTGACTGAACCTCAACAAAGGGAGTGAACTGCCTGCTTGGCTGCACTCCCAGCAGCTCCAAATCTCTGACAAACCATAGCCCCCACATGAGCCAGCAGGAAGGCACTCATGCTTGGTTCTATACCATTCAGCAAGCTGGACAGAATCCCACAGTTGTCCTTCTCCAGAAAAGTGCACCCTCCTGTAATGTGCCAGGTGCTTTATATACTATCTTGAAGTGAAAAAGTGTTAGTCACTCAGTTGTGTCTGACTTTTTGCGACCTCATGGGCTGTAGCCCACCAGTCTCCTGTGTCCATGGAATTCTCCAGGCAAAATACTGGAGTGGGTAACCATTTGCTTCTCTGGGGTATCTTCCTGACCCAGGGGTCGAACCCAGGTCTCCCGCATTGTAGGCAGATTCTTTACTGTCTGAGCCTTTCTTATAACAACGTGGCAATGTGCATGTGTGTAAGTGAGCAAACTGGGGTTAGGAGAAGGTAATTTGTCCAAGGTTGCACCAACAAGTAAGTGATGTGGCTGGGACGGCACCAAGCCTAAGTCCTGTGCTCCCACCATGACAGGAAGGGATGAGAGATGCAGTACTGGGGGCAAGTCTGGGCCTGTCCTGCCTGACTTGCTCCAAGACAGACCTGGAAGATTCCGCGGGGGCTGCATGGCTCCATGCCACCTGCCGTGTGCTGGTTTCTCAGGTACCTCGAGAGCATCTCCACAAATGGCTGTGAGCATGGCTGCCCTCCAGACCTGCATTTCCACCGCACCTAAGCTGGGACCTCCAGAGATTCAGCGCAGCCAGTCTCTCAAAGTCAGCCTCACGTTCCAGCACAAGACCTCAGGAGCAGAGACTGCGGGACCCTTCTTAGACTCGGGGACAAATGGGTAGTCTTGGCCCAGAGCCTCATTTATATTTCCTGTGGCTTCTGTAACAAATTCCCACAGATCTAGTGGCTCAAAACCACACAAATCCATTCTCTCACAAGTTGGTAGGTTAGACGTCGGACACAGGTCTCACTGGGCTAAAATCAAGGTGTCGGCAAGGCTGCACTCCTCCCTAGAGGTTCTAGCAGAGAATCTGCTTCCTGGCCTTTTGCAGCTTCTGGAAGCTGCCTGCATTCCTTGGCTGTTGGCCCCATTCCTCAGCTCATCCTCAGAGGCAGCCACAGCCGGCTGAGGCCTTCTCAAACGGCATCACTTCTCTTCCACAGAAACACCGCTTTCTGACTCTTCTGTGTCTCCCTCATCCATTTCGAAGGACCTTTGTGATTCAGCCCGATCGATGCAGAAAACTCAGAATAATCTCCCCATCTCAAGGTCCTCAATGTAATCACATCTGCAGAGTCCCTTTTGCCATAAAAAGTAACGTAACAGGAATCAGAGATTAGGACATAGACATCTCTGGGGAGGAGGCGCACCCCATGAGGCCAGAATCTCCCCTCAGGTCATTTTCACACACGGAGTGCAGACATTTTGAGAACTCTGGCCCAGGACCACCTTGGACTGTGAGCAAGTTGAGGAAGGGGCCTCTCCCCTCTTATTAACCAGCTCCTGACACATGGAAGGCAGTCTATGGGATCTGTTGCTTGAGTAAGTGCCCACCTTGGCCGACAAACTGACCTCTCCCAGTAGCCTTTAAACCCAAGGACCTTCGATGACTCACATCCGCCTTCTGACTGCTCACTCTTAGATACAGCCCTCCTGACCATGAGTGCCCATCAGCACAGGGCAGGGGCTGCATTCACCCACCAGAGTTCCTCTGCNCCAAGGACCTTCGATGACTCACATCCGCCTTCTGACTGCTCACTCTTAGATACAGCCCTCCTGACCATGAGTGCCCATCAGCACAGGGCAGGGGCTGCATTCACCCACCAGAGTTTCTCTGCCCTCAGTAAAGGCAATGCCGCTCGTGGTGACGAGTTTGCAAAACCTGAGATATTGCCATGGAAGCCTCTGAGAACACCCTTGTCAACATGATGCCCCAGGATCTAAGGTGTTTAAACTGACCCATCACACTTCCCTGGTGTTCAGTGGTTGAGAATCTACCTCATTTGTCCCCGAGTCTAAGCATTTGTCCGAGACTACCCATTTGTCCCCGAGTCTAAGCATTGGGAAGAGCTTGCCCAATGCAGGGGACATGGCTGATCCCTGGTCCACATGCCACGGGGCAACCAAGCCTGTGCACCACAACTACTGTGCTCTCATGCCCCAGAGCCCATGTTTCACAACAAAGAGAAGTCACTGCAATGAGAAGCCGACATCGCAACTAGGGAAGACCCAGCACAGCCATTAATCAATCAGTTAAATCAGCTCATGAACCATTTCTACACCCTTTGAGCACTGGAGCAGCTCTATATGTAAGGCCCTCAGCGTGAAGTCCAAATTGTTCAAGTACAAAATAACCCTGGCAAACGGCTTTGTAGAAGAAGGGGTGCAATGTCATCCGCACACCTCTCTAGCGCCCCCTCTGGCACCTTCCAGTCCTAATGAACAAGGACATCAGACTTAGCACAACGCTCTGCTGAATTAACCCCAGAAGGGGTGAGATGAGCAAACTGAGACTCGGGGTAGATTAAGAACTTACCCAAAGTCATCTAACTTCTAAATAGGAGAACCCTGTGTAAACCCTGTCTGACTCTCAAAACCAATGTGCTCTCAGCTTCATTAACCCAGCCTCCCAATACGGTGTGATAACACTGGCCTCCCCCAGTGACCAGGAGAGTCCACTACACACAGGACTGCCTGGGCCCAGTTTCAGGGCAGCCCTTTCCCTCTCATTTCCCATTCTTTCTGTGAACATTAGGATCAAAAACCTTGTGATGTTGTCATTTCTAGGGCTGCCTTCCCTCAAGATTTGCATGTATAGTAGAAAGGATTTCGTTAGACAATTAGAAGAGCTTGCCCAAACATTAAGGATTGGGTAAGACCATTGAATTAAATTTTCCAAACAAAAGAACAAACAGACACTGGAATGGAATTATTGAGGTGTCTTCCTTTGGAATTTTGCACAATATAGTCCACAGATTCAGTAGCTGACTAAAGCCATTCACAAATTAAAAAAACAAAAACACCTATGTCTTCTTCCCTAAGTCTGTTCTATCACTCATCCTCACAGCCCCACAAACCTCAGGTGCCTAGATTGAGGGAGATAAGGGGGAGGTTACATGTTATCACCTGTCAGAGGAAAATAAACCCCAGCGTCCACCCTGAATCTGTGGTTCTCAAACTCTAGCAGGCATCATAATCCCTAGGAGGGCTTATTAAAATAGAGATCACTCACCCCAGCCCCAGAAGCTCTGACTCCGTAGGTCTGGGTGGGGTCTGAGAATCTGTGTCATCAACAAGTGCCCAAGTGATGCTACAGCTGCTGGGGTTGGGGGCAAGGGGAGCAGGGGGACCGCACTCTGGGAATTGCTGATCTGAACCTCATCAGCCTCCATCCTTATACATGGTTGGATTTAGAAGGGATCTTGGCTTCCTCCCAGCCCTGAGGTGTGCCCCAGGGTCTATAGGATGACCAAGTGCTTCTTTCCCAGCTTTTCTTTGAACGTTGATCTTTCACCAAAGAGGCGCTAGCCTGCTTTCCCCCATCACAGCTGAGATTATGTCGCCTTTACCCTCCATGAGCCCCTTCTGGATTCCCTTCCTTGGCTGTTCCTAGCAGACCGGGGACAGGGATGTGCCAGCTGTCCCAGCGGGGAGGGGTATTTTATCACCACAGTGTTTGGAACTGTTGGCACATGGTGATAATAAAATGAGGTTTGTTTCATTACTGTTTTTAAATGTGGGGGGGTGTGCCCCCCCCATCAGCAGTATCAGCATCACTAGGGCACTTGTCAGTGATGCAGATTGTCAGACCCCACCCAGACAATGCACTCCCCTCCCACTCCTCCTCCCCTATGGCTGGCACCTGGGGCAGACAGCTTCTACCCTCATCCACCGTGGCCCACTGAGGCCATACGGGGTTGTTATTCTACAAGTCTTTAAGTTGAGCACCATTTCTAAAAGGCCCATTGTCACAAGGTCCGCTGGGAGCAGGAGTCAGGGTCTAGATACAATTCCCATTTTCCTGTTCCTTCCACAGCCACCACCTCCACCCACCCCACTACACTGCCCAGCTCAGGGCCCTGGAATCACTCTTACTTCTGTCCATTTGTTATTTCTTCCCTCCTCACCCACCACCCATCAAAACCTGCCCAACCTCCTGCCTAAGTGGCTAAACGATCTGCCAAAACCATTCTCCCTAAGGCCTTTGTGGAAAGGCAGGGCTTTCCCCAGACCTTGGCGTACCTAAAACAGCAGAGTTCCTAGGTTATGTGGTGTCCATTTCCAAAAAAATAAAGCTGTGCTGTTAATGATGGTGATGAAGCAACTCAAAGCTCCAGGGCGCAACAAGGGAAAGGTAACCTCTGGGCAGGACCCCTCAGACCACGCTGTGTAAGTGAACTCTGACCGTCCATCTTAAGGTATCAGCTTGCTTTCATTGCAGGGAGAAGTCAGTTCTGACTCCCTGTAAAACTGTTCCTTTGACTTGCACTTTGTTGCTTTTGTTATTATAACCATACATAATGGCCTGCCTCAAAGAATCCTGCCCCTCTGCCTGATTGTTCAAGTGCCTTTGTTCAGAACCCTGTCCACCTGTACTTGGCAGGAAGGAGGAAACTAACACATCCCCCTGCCTGAGGCTTCCCATTCTTGGAGATATTTGCAAGATTAATGGCCTTTTTTATTTTGGTTTCTCACCTCTCCCCCATCTCTGACCCATGAAAGAGCCTGGCATCCGGACTCTGACAGAATGGTTATTTTGAGACCTTAGTCTGCCATCTTCTCGGTCAGCAAGCTCTCCAAATAAAGTCGTATTCCTTGCCTCAACACCTCTTCTCTCAGATTCATTGACCTCTTGTGCAGTGAGCAGAGTGAGCTTGGACTCCGTAACACTTTTAACATCCAAACAAATGGCCTGAACTCCATCCCATGGGAGTAGAGTACCCTCCTCCAGACACCTAAGTGGGGGCAGGGCAAGGGGACTCATGGCTGGGCCACCCCACGCTTAAATTCTCCCTTAAAGGGACGTATTGGTCCACAGTCACCAACCAGCCTCCTGCATTTATGGTTTTCTCTGTGCACCTGTGAGTGTTCCCCTCCCTCAGACACTA
Source organism: Oreotragus oreotragus (assembly GCA_006410675.1). Lineage (NCBI taxonomy): Eukaryota > Metazoa > Chordata > Mammalia > Artiodactyla > Bovidae > Oreotragus > Oreotragus oreotragus. Next base: position 130,632 of record SJYX01000977.1, read on the forward strand.
CCCTCTCCCCGGCTCATTCTCCAAATATTTTGCCTGAATTTTGGGGAAAAAACATAAGAGAAAATAGCTTAAAACTGAAATTGGTCACCAGTATCTTTAAAGTTGCTATTCTATCCCCACCACTCTCGCCCTCTCTAACTGGATCTTTTCTTGTTTATCTTTTCCCAGTTGTCCAGGCTCCAATCTCCCTGTCTCCCTCTACTCACAAACCACCAAGGGAAAATGGAAAAGTTCTGTTACTTTATAATATAGGCATGTTTAAATCTGAACACTCCTTTCCCAGTGGCTTCAGGCCCTCTTTTTCTCATCTGTTTAATAAAGTTCCCTTAACAAAAAACCACCTTCTCCTGGCGTGAAACCCACTGATCCCAGCACACAGAGAAGCTACAACAGTCATTTCTCTTTTGAAATAGCAAATTTTCCTTCCCTGATGTCTAGGCAATTTCCTCTTCTGCCTACAGGCCTCACTTTGATTCTTAAACCATAAGAGGCTTATTTTGTGCCAATTCACTTTTCTCAATTACTTATATATATCTTTTCATAATATTGTAGAAACATTTCATATATTACTGAAAAACAAAACACATGATCCCATTACTCTTTCAACGATTTTCATTTTCAAATGCTCCACTTTAATCTCCATCCACCCATACATATTTTAAGGTATCCATGTTTCCTCTTCTGCTTTTTGATTTTCCTGATACTACAAACAACTTGTCATGTCTCCATTGCTATTATTCTAATAGCTGTAGAACATTACATCAACTTATTGCCCCACAGTTTATCTATATATTTCTTGTTGTTGTTTAGTTGCCAAGTCATGTCTGACTCTTTGCAAACCCATGGACAGTAGCCCACCAGGCTCTTCTGTCCATCAGATTTCCCAGGCAAGAATACTGGAGTGGGTTGCCATTTCCTTCTCCAGGAGGATCTGCCCAACCCATGGATCTAACCCACATCTCCTGCATTGCAGACAGATTCTTTACCAACTGAGCCACCAGGGAAGCCGTATTTGCTTGCCTTTATCTAAATTGGTTTTCTCTTTTTTAATTCCATCTTCCCTTTCTATTAGTTCAGTTCAGTTCAGTCACTCAGTCGTGTCTGACTCTTTGCAACCCCATGAAGTGCAGCACGCCGGGCCTCCCTGTCCGTCACCAACTCCCAGAGTTCACTCAAACTCATGTCCATCGAGTCAGTGATGCCATCCAGCCATCTCATCCTCTGTCGTCCCCTTCTCCTCCTGCCCCCAATCCCTCCCAGCATCAGAGTCTTTTCCAATGAGTCAACTCTTCACATGAGGTGGCCAAAGTTTCAGCTTTAGCATCATTCCTTCCAAAGAAATCCCAGGGCTGATCTTCTATTAGTTAAATAGGTATATATTCTTTTACTCTTGTAGAGTATCCAAAAAAGGGCTTTATTTTAAAATCTCCTGGCAATCAATAAATACAATTATTTACACTTTGGTTTTTGCTAGATACGCTTTGTGTGTTGTGTGTTAAGTCACTTCAGTCGTGTCCGACTCTTTGCAACCCTATGGCCACAATCTCCTCTGTCCATGGGATTCTCTAGGAAAGAACACTTGAGTGGGTTGCCATTTCCTTCTCCAAGATACTCTTTAGTCAACCTAAAATAAATTGTCTCCTCAAGTCCTACATGGCACTGTGAATCATAGATTCAGGTCCTCCATAGCACAACAGCAGAATTCCCCATGCATGGGCAGTGCCAATTTCTGGCATTAAATATTAAGCAGTTTCTGTTGTCCTCAAAGTACAAACAAGCCGGCACATCACTTGATACCCACATTCAGATGGTCATCAGTGTAAGACACAACTTGAGCATGGGCTGATGGCAGAGATGGCCTCAAACCCAGCTTAGCCTGCCTTGTGCTGGGGTTCTGAACCCCATACAGACTCTTTCTGGGGAATAGAATCATCCTTCCACCATTTGACCCGAAATGCTGTGCATCTTTGGAGAGGCTGCTGCTAAGTCACTTCAGTCGTGTCCGACTCTGTGACCCCATAGACGGCAGCCCACCAGGCTCCCCCGTCCCTGGGATTCTCCAGGCAAGAACACTGGAGTGGGTTGCCATTTCAGAGGCTACCTACCTTCAAACAAAATATAGTAATCCTTCAATTATTTGTTAGAGAGGCCCTCCAAATATCCCTTTACTCTTGGCTTTGGACAATGGTTTTACATTTGCGATGTTCTCAAAACTTGAAGAATGAAATGAAATCACATTGCAAAGGATTAAAGGAAAACTGAGCTTGAAAATAGTCTAAAACCTTCTTTCTCCCTCAATCATTCAGCTAATTTACCCAGAGTTTGGGGTGGAGTGCCAATTGTTTAAGACCCCAGGGTATCTACACATGCACTTCAGCAGTAAAGTTGTCTATGAATTCTTCAAAATTATCTCCCTGGACCACAAACACAAATAATGAGAATGGAAAACATCTTTGGCTCAGGAAGTAAGCTGTTTCTGTTAGTTAGACTATGATTTTGAATCTATTAGCAAAGCTTTGCTGTCTTGTCTGGAATCAGAGAGGTCAGTATGAGGTTAAGCCCAAGTGAATGGCCCATCCCGAAATAAACATAGCACAACCCAGAGCTATGTGCAATGTTATTCTTTCACCTTCTTCCTGGGATTTCAGAGGTTGTGCAAATGGAACACTAAAAGGGACAAAATAATGTAACAGTATGAAGTGATGCCAGGAGAGAAATCTGTTTATTTGAGGATTCAGAGAAGAAATAAAACATACTTTAACTGTGGTTGTGGGGTTTCCCTGGTGGCTCAGACAGTAAAGAATCCACCTGCAATGCAGGAGACCTGGGTTTGATCCCTGGGTTGGGAAGATCCCCTGGAGGAGGGCATGGCAACCCACTCCACCATCCTCGCCTGGACAATCCCATGGACACAAAAAGTAAGACACGACTGAGCAACTAAGCTCAGTACAACTGAGGATGTACCTACTTCTACTCCCTTACAAACCCCCTCTTCCCTCAAAAAGAAAAACTTACAATTTCTCTTTTCTTTTTCTTGTTTCCAAAACCTTTTCATTTTCCCTCTCTCTCCTATATACACAGAGGGGAAGAAACATAGGATGTTAGAACCGAGGGGAGGAGCTGGAGAATCAGCAAAGCCAGTGCTTTTCAAATTTGTTTTAAACTAAAGAATCTGATTACTGACTAAAACGTATTTGTAAACCGTATTAGCTACGGCTGCAATGATGCTGTGTAACAACCACCCCCCGAATACAATGCGTTTAACAACATTTGTTCTCTGCTTACAGATCTGCAGGTTGACAGGCTGATCTTGAAGGGACTTGACTGGAGAAGTCCTGCTTCAGGCTATGGGTTGGGTCTAGTCTGCTCCACACATCTTTCGTTTTCTTAGACCAGCAGCTACCTGCAGGCACATTCTCATAGTAAATGGAAGAGCACAGAGGCAAGCCAAACCAAGCAACACACGTTTCAAGCCTGTGCTGGCATCACATCCTCTCACATTCCATAAGTAATTCAAAAGTAAGTCAAAGTAAGTCACATGGCCAAGCCCCAAACCAGGGGCTTGCGGTCTGCTCCAAGGGGGAGAGATTTATTTGCTGACCAGCAATCCAAATATGTAAAACAGACATATTTACATACTTTACAAAGTGGCTCTTTGCTAGCTGAGTTGAGATGAGGGAAGCTTGGACCCCGTTCTCTTCCCCTTGCCAAATTCCCAGTGAGTCCTCTGGTAACACCAGGGCTTCAAGGAACACAGCATGAAATGTCAGGCAACCTGCTCATTTTACAGATGAGAAAGTTGAGGTGCAGATAATCACAATAACTTATCCACCATCTGAGAAGTATCCAGCGTGAGGCCACCAGTGAGAGCACCCCCTCTACAAGCTTTCAAATCTGATGACAACTGGTCATTTTTCAGACTCTAGTCACAGTTAGAGAGATTACCGCAGTTACATAGTTTACAATTTGCATAAATTGCTTGCAGCTGGAGAAAATATTCACAAATCAGGTAGCATAGTAAATAAAGAAAAAGAGGGGGTGGAGATATGATTCTGGCTACCGAATCTCCAGCTACTCGCTTCACAGCAGCAGCTACTTCCATTCCTACCACCAATGCATGTTTGATGTAGGTTAGAATAGACAAACCAAGTGGGAGAGCGTATAGCTAAGCCAAGTTCTACATGCATCTTCGATACAGAAAATTTTCAAATTACGAAATAGAAACAAGGCCATAATGCTATCGTAAGGCTTCAGAAGCCAAAGCATTAGGAAGAGTGGAGAAACTTCCCCAAGGCTGTAACCCCTGAGCACCAGAGGCCCTAGAGAGCGCACCCATGGTCTGAGGATGCTGCCCACCAAAGAGACCTACAGGTCCAGCTGGAGGCCTTCTCAGGAGTAGATACCGGAAACAGAGAGTAGGGTCAACTCCAAGAAAAACAGCCGTTTAATGAGGCATCTGAGTGAAGCCAGAGGCACACCAGGATCCCACAGAGGGCCAGGTGTTTGCAGCCTTATCCAGGCCATGGTTGTGAAATCAAGGATGGGTACAAGACATGGTGCCCCTCAGCGGTTGGTGGGGAGGAGGGGATGAGGTGAAACAGCCAGGCTGTTCCTTGAGCTGCGAGTGCAAAGGGCTCCCTTGGCCAGTCTTTGGCATCCTCTCAGCACAGCTCTATTTCCCCACGTTATCAGGCCACCCCAGGGACTGAAGCTTGCAATCTGTCTTTCTACACAAAAGACACTGTACTGACCTTGAGCCGTGTCATGTGAACAGAGCAGAAACTACATCTGGGAACTACATTTCCCAGAGTTCCTGTATGGCTCCAGATCAAGGCTGGCAATAAGAGAAATCTGTAGGAGATTTGGAAGGTGGAATGAAGCAATGGCCATCAGGTTCCGGAGATCAGGTGCGTCAGCAGCTCCCACATGCTGTCACAGCCCTGCCGGCCCACCTCGGTGCTGCTGACATCAGCTAGGTCCACAGCAGATCCAGGTCCGACCTGACCTCCCCCAGCCTCTCCAAGCCCCGAGCTGGGTACACATTCAGCTCTGTGACAACAGGCACCCGTTTTTCCTGTGCGTCACCTGTGGGATCAAGCCTGGAGGCTGTGAGAGTCAGGGGCACATTGCAGTTTGTTCCTGTCCTCTCCCACTTCACATCCAACTTTTGTCCCAGGTGCAGGCCCTGCTGGTCTGCGGAAGATTTAGGCCCCACACTAGACACAGAGGCAACAGCCTTGCACAGACTTTGCCATTATTTTTCATACTGTGTAAGTCTAAATTCTCTAGTGAATCCTTTATTCTGTGTCACTCAGAATAGCTGTGCTGTTCCCGATCCAATGCTAACTAATGCAACCAACTATTCCCATGGTCTCAGCAAATGCAAAGACCTTCTGCTTTTGCTTCCATGTGGTTCCTCTGAACAGTGTTTTCTACTAGCTTCTGCTTTCTTGATTGAACTTTGATCACTATCATCACCACCACCAACGCCACTGTCGTGATCACCATCGTGAGCACTACCAGACTGCCATCACCATTACCAAAACCATGAGTACACCATCACTTCCATGGCCACCATCATCTCCAAAACCACCATCAGTTACCACTGCAGTCACCTGCTGCCTCCACCACAACCATCACTCCGGCCTTATCTCCCTGAATGTTTTGACACCAACAGAGTCATCTAAATTATTCCTATTTTACAAATGTGGAGCGGAGGCCCAGAGAGATTAAGTAACATGGAGAGATTTAAACAGCCAAAGAGAGACTTAAACTCAGGTCCAGCCCAAGTCCCCTCTTTCTTCACTCCACTGCACAGCCTCTAGGACTATGTTTAAAGAAGCAAAAAAGACAGGAAGAAACAGAACTGTGCTGATCAAGAGAGAAGCACACAGAGAAATATCAGCTAGAAAGCAGTAGATAGGTAAGAAGGGATGGATTCAGACAAGTCCCTCAAACCAGAGCTGGGGGCAGGGGTGGGGGAGACCACCCACCAGAGACCAGCAGCAGCTCTGATCCAAAGCCCACTGGGGATTCCAAGAGGAAGTGGCCTGGCTTTTGCCAACCTCAAAAGGGAGAGCCGCAGAGGAAAGCCTGCCAGCTGCCTGGAAGACAGAAATCAGGTCCTTTCTGGCCTCCAAAGAAAGAGTCAGTGAGTTCAAAGAGGGAGGGATCACACATTACAAGAAGTACCTGTAATGTCCACTGAATGCCTTGGCCAAAAGCGGTTCTCAGCCCTGGCTGTGCCTTAGAAGAGTTCTGAAACTCTTCAGTCTGAAAACTTCTCTCACATTTTAAATATTCCCCAGTTCATTCTAACATGCAAGAAGGACTGAGAAACAATGCATGAAACCAACACAACTCTAACTGAGTTCATGATTGTCCTCCATTTGAGCCCCCAGAAGTCTCCCCACTCTAGGATGATTTAGTTGGGTTCTTGAACAAAGTGACTCTGGGTAATAGATAGTGGTAAAGAAGATGGGAAAGAAACATTCTATCCCAGGAAGAAGAAACAGATGAACCTAATTTTGGATGGAGGAATCTACCCCCTTTTTACATGGGGATGAGAGAAATTGAGTTAATCTATGGGCTGAAGCAGTAAGAAAAGGAATGTAGGTTGGAGGTGACTCCTAGATGCAGCGAGGTACTGCCCTATCCCCCCACTCAAGGTAAAGTTCCTCACTTCCTACATTATTCAAAGGCTCCATGGAACAAGAGCAATTATAATCAACAATAGTGATTGTTAGCATTTGTCAAACACTTATTATGTGCCAGGCACTGTGCTAAGTTCTTTACGTGTAGTAACTCTTAATTCTCAAGGTAACTTTATGTAGTAGAGGCTAGCATTTTACCCTCATGAACAGATGAAGAAACAGAAGCACAGAAAGGCTAAAGAATTTGCCCAAATTCACAAAGGGTCAGAGCTGGGATAGTAACCCAGGAATATGTTCTCCCGAGTCTGCACTCCTAACTTTACATCATCCAACATCTCATCCCTCATGGGCCCTGAGGTGGGTAATATTATCCCCATTTTACAGGTAGAAAGACAGGTGGAAAGTTAAGTGACTTTCTCAAGCTGCCCCATCACCTCACTAGCACAGCCTGGATTGGGATCCTTCATAAGCAGAAATACACCAGACAGGTTTAGGAGCAGTTTAGCCTCAGAGAAATGTTACTAAATGCCCAATTCTTCCCCAACACCACCCCACCCTTCACACTCAGAGAATATACAGAAATCACGTGCAACGATATTTCTAAATAACTGTATTTTAAAAAATCTATCCAAGACCCAAACCAGCACTGGCTTAAGTGCCGAGTCTAAAAATGACACATAAACAGAAGAAACGGTGAATCCAGTCATACTCTAGGCTGGGCAAAACATCTCAGATTATTTGTTTCAAACATTTTGCAATTGGCAAGACCCAAACCACATTTTTCCAAGCATTCCCATCTCCACTCCCCCCGCCATGGCCCTGCTTTACATTGCAAACCCATGTGTATTTCCCCAAAAATGTAATCCATATGTCTCTGATCCGTTTACACTTAACTCATCAAATTGTTGTTTGCTCAGAGTTGTTTGCTGCCCATGAAGCCTTCTGAGACTGTCTGTGAGGCCTTCAAAAAGCTCTTTCGGCTTCTTTTCTTAGAAACAGGAAGTTACATTTAGTCAAGGGCAAATGAAATTGAAAATGTTGGCAATAGGAGGGAAGAAGTTCCAGGACTGAAAATTTGTTCTTTGTTCCCCATGGCAGAACAGTAAGGAAGGTCCCCCTGAGGTGGTATTTCAAGGCTTTGGGTACTTGCTCTTGGTGAAACAACGAGGTCAGGGCTGTCCAATTTTGTCTTCAGTCGTTCACGGTCCCTCTGTGGCTACAGTCCCTGAGGTGGCTTTGGAATGGACTGGAGAGACAAGAGCACATCCCTGACCTGGGTCATCAGTGATCTGATGGTAAACCCTATATACTGGATTTCTACCTCAGCAGCTAAAGATCTTGCAAATTCTGCTTTCATATCTACCTAAAAAAAAAAAAAAAAATGCATGCACATAGACAACAAATCAAACACTTCTTAAAACAAACCATTATATCTGATATGGTTTAGCCCATCCATGTTTTTTGGCCTTTGTAAAAGGTTATAGTTTTGTGTTTGGTTGTTGGTTTCTTTTTTTTTTTTTTAATTGCTTAAGTTCAGCTAACTTCTGTCCTTTGGGAAAACTGATCTATGTAAATATGGTTTAACTAAAGAGGTTCAAGACAGTCACATGTGTTTTACATTTTCTAATCATCCTGAGCTCTGTACATAGTGAGCAGACTGAGAAAATGATGGTGGTCTCATTTCAACATCAATTTTCATCCTTTCTATCTCCCAAGAATACTGAATGATGGCTGAAGAGAATCTCACTTCCTATTTCCAGACAATCAGAAGCTGGTATTTATGGAAACCCTGGCAGTGTGTGAAGGTGACTGAATGGGTGGAAGGCTCTAAGGGAAATAACAACTCTCTTCTCTAAGATGTCCACATTCTCAATGTTGACCAAAAGTTTGTGAAGATTCATTTTAAATATTCCAAGCCCCTCATTAAATTGAATATGACCAACATTTAAATATGATCAATACAGTGTTAATTGCATTCATCTTCTAGTATTGCATGATAAGTTACTACAGCATAAGTGACTTACAATATAAATTTGCTATCTCACAGTCTCCATGGATCAGGGATCCAGGTGTGGCTAAACTGGGTCTCTGCTCAGGCTCTCAGAAGGTTNTATGACCAACATTTAAATATGATCAATACAGTGTTAATTGCATTCATCTTCTAGTATTGCATGATAAGTTACTACAGCATAAGTGACTTACAATATAAATTTGCTATCTCACAGTCTCCATGGATCAGGGATCCAGGTGTGGCTAAACTGGGTCTCTGCTCAGGCTCTCAGAAGGTTGGAACTGGAAAAGACCCTGATGCTTGGAAAGATTGAAGGCAGGAGGAGAAGGGGACGACAGAAGATGAGATGGTTGGATGGCATCATCAACTCAATGGACATGAGTTTGAGTAGGCTCCAGGAGTTGGAGATGGACAGGGAAGCCTGGCATGCTACAGTCCATGTGGTCTCAAAGAGTTGGACATGACTAAGTGAAGTTGTCAGTCAATCTATGTCCTCATCTGGAAGCTGAACTGGGGAAGAATGCACTTTCAAGTTCATTAAGGTTGTTGGCAGCATTCACTTCCTTACAACTGTAGGTATCTCCATTTTCTTGATAGCTTTTGGCCATGAACAGCTCTTAAGTCCTTGAAGCCACCCTTGTGTCCTTGCCAAGCAGGGCTACATTCTTAACACATAACTACTTACTTCTTCAAAGCCAGCAGGAGAGTCTCATCCTTCACGAATGGCCCAGTTCTTCTTTAAGGGCCCTCACCTGATTAGGACAGGCCCACCCTATATCTATCCCCTCCTCTTGATTAACTCAGAATCAACTGATTTGGAACTTTAATTACACTTTCCAAACTCCTTGCCTTAGCTGTATAATATAACCTAGAAGGGGTATGACATCTCTCATATTCAAAGGTTCCATCCACACATAAGGAGAAGCATGTATGCTGGGGAGGGGGCTGGATTTTGGAGGCCACCTTAGAATTCTGCACACTACACCTACTATGTGCAAGAGTATGGTGATACATAAGTTATGAATCCTACCTTCACAAAACTCACATCCAAATAAAGGCAGTGTATACATAGCAAATAATGACTACTCCCTGAGATACATTCTGTAATAGAGATATGTTCAATGTTCGGAAACAGCACAAAAGTGGTCACATAGAAATCAAGATGTGTAAGGTGAACAGAAGTTCAGCAGGCAAGCATGTATGGGAAAGAGGGGATTAAATAAGATTTCCTGAAACACTATGGTGTGATTAAGAAATTATCAGGAACTTGATTATCCTAAGAGTTTAGCATGAGAAACGCTGGGCTGGAAGAAGCACAGGATGGAATCAAGATTGCCAGGAGAACTAGCAATAACCTCAGATATGCAGATGACACCACCCTTATGGCAGAACGTGAAGAGGAACTAAAAAGCCTCTTGATGAAAGTGAAGGAGGAGAGTGAAAAAGTTGGCTTCAAGTTCAACATTCAGAAAACAAAGATCATGGCATCTGGTCCCATCATTTCATGGCAGATAGATAGGGAAACAGTAGAAACAGTGTCAGACTTTATTTGGGGGGGCTCCAAAATCACTGCAGATGGTGACTGCAGCCATGAAATTAAAAGATGCTTACTCTTTGGAAGAAAAGTTATAACTAACCTAGATAGCATACTGAGAAGCAGAGATATTACTTTGCCAACAAAGGTCCGTCTAGTCAAGGCTATGGTTTTTCCAGTGGTCATGTATGGATGTGAGAGTTGGACTGTGAAGAAAGCTGAGCACTGAAGAATCGATGCTTTTGAACCGTGGTGTTGGAGAAGACTCCTGAGAGTCCCTTAGACTGCAAGGAGATCCAACAAGTCCATTCTAAAGGAGATCAGTCCTGGGATTTCTTTGGAAGGAATGATGCTAAAGCTGAAACTCCAGTACTTTGGCCACCTCATGTGAAGAGTTGACTCATTGGAAAAGACTCTGATGCTGGGAGGGATTGGGGGCAGGAGGAGAAGGGGACGACCGAGGATGAGATGGCTGGATGGCGTCACGGACTCGATGGACGTGAGTCTGAGTGAACTCCGGGAGATGGTGATGGACAGGGAGGCCTGGCGTGCTGCGATTCATGGGGTCGCAAAGAGTCGGACACGCCTGAGCGACTGAACTGAACCTGTCTCTTATACACATCTAGATGTGTATAAGAGACAGAAGGCATCACTGACTCAATGGACGTGAGTTTGAGTAAACTCCAGGAGCTGGTGATGGACAGGGAGGCCTGGTGTGCTGTGATTCGTGGGGTTGCAAAGAGTCGGACACAGCTGAGTGACTGAACTGAACTGAACTGAGAGTTTAGCAAATGTGCTGAGCATCTTTATTTTGACTTGTCTTTTCCAAAAGAGTAGGAAGATTAATTGCCTTAAAGCCTGGTTAACGGACCATGTGTATGTGTATGTAATATGTTGCATGTGACCCATCTGCTTAAGGCAATCATGAGAATAACACTGAAGGAAAAAATGTATAATAAATTAGCACTCCAGCTGTGGACTGAATGTCTGTTTACCCTCAAAAATCATATACTGAAGCCCTAACCACCCACTCCATTCAACTGTATTTGGAAGTGGAGCCTCCGAGAAGTAATTAGGTCATGAGGGTAGAACTTTTATGGGGGGATTAGTGTCCCTTATGAAAAAGAAATGGACTTCCCAGGTGGTGCTAGTGGTAAAGAAACTGCCTGCCAAAGCAGGAGACATGAGGCTCAAGCTCGATCCCTGGGTCAGAAAGATCCCCTGGAGGAGGGCATGGCAACCCACTCCAATATTCTTGCTTGGAGAATCCCATGGACAGAGGAGCCTGGAGGGCTACAGTTCATGGGGTTGCAAAGAGTTGGACATGACTAAAGCGACTTAGCACTCACGCACAAACTGATTAAGACATNCCTGGAGGAGGGCATGGCAACCCACTCCAATATTCTTGCTTGGAGAATCCCATGGACAGAGGAGCCTGGAGGGCTACAGTTCATGGGGTTGCAAAGAGTTGGACATGACTAAAGCGACTTAGCACTCACGCACAAACTGATTAAGACATCAGCCCCATAAGAAAACATGCTTCTGTGTTTCCTTCAGAATGTATGGACCTTTTACAATTGAAAGTTGCCCTTGAAATAATTTTCATCTCAGAAAGGTGGAAATGAGTCCATACCTACAGGCATAACAACAGGAAAAGCCAAGGCAATTGCTGCATCCCAGAGCACAAAGAACAGCAACCAAAGCTGGACAGAAAGCTAGGCCAATCCCAGTGCCTGAGGCAACACATGCTAAACTGCAGCCCACATCCTGGCACTTTCATAACTTGAAACAGGATTCGTTTTTGAAGCTTGAAGCCTTCTGACTCCTCCACCACAATATATAAACATAGGCCAGAAAGAAAATGCCTCTAAAAATTACAGTAGCCTTTATGGCAACTCTAAAACACCTCTTGAACCACTGGGAAGATGACAATACTATAAACGAAAATGCAATCATCTTGCAGGCAGTTTGGGTCCACATGTTCCACTTCCATTGCCACGTCTGTCTGTGGGGTATTTTCTGGTTACTCAGACCTGCTCAAGTTGAGTCTGCCTCTCTGGAGCCCTCCTGGAAAGCCACAAGGCAGAGGGGAAAGTATGTTAGATATGACATTAGGGAACCAGAGTTCCAGATTCAATTCAGTTTGTTCTTTCATTTACCCAGGATTATTGAAGGATAAGTGATTTTCCCATTTCTTGGATAAGTGAGTTTTCCAGACAACTGAAAAAATTGCTAGCTACAAGATGTTTGTGCTTTATTGTTTACATATGGGAAATTCTCCTAAGATATGGTATCTATTAAGAAGTGGGCCCTGGAGCCAGGATGCCTGGGTTTGAATCCCAGGTCCAACACAGGCTCACTGAGTGATGCTCACAGAGTATCTCTGGGGATAGCCTCTACTTCATAACGTAGCATAGAGGGCTATGACACAAAACACTAGAACTGTACCTAGCATATGATAAATATTTCATATGTATATGTTTATTCTAAAACAAATCATGAAACATAAGAGTTGAGAGGCTTTTCTTCTCAGAGTCATCATCATAAACACCAAGCAAAATACTGTACGCGTATGTATAATACATACTATATAATGGGTTGGCCAAAAGGTTCATTCAGGCTTTCCATATGATGTTTTGGAAAAACCAAATGAACATCTGGCCAACCCAATATTATATGCTGTACAACACACCTATTCTCATTAAATACATACACACACATATGCATAATAAAATATGTGAAATCATGCTTTCATGACTCACTGGAATATATTAAGAAGACTGCATCTACCCTATATGACCTCAGAAGGTGGTTTTCTTTTTTTTTCTCTCTCTCTTTTTTTTTTCTTTTTTTTTTTTTAATTTTACTTTACAGTACTCTACTGGTTTTGGCATACATTGATATGAATCCGCCACGGGTGTACACAAACTCCCAAACATGAACCCCCCTCCCTCCTCCCACCCCCCCATCATCCCTCCGGATCATCCCCATACACCAGCCCCAAGCATCCTGCATCCTGCATCAAACACAGACTGGTGATTCATTTCCTACATGATAGTACACATATTTCAATGCTATTCTACCAAATCATCCCACCCTC